>JAMPIV010007221.1:0-50000 GCA_024509875.1 Oreohelix idahoensis | reverse complement strand
CTAAATATCAGCCGCGTAAAGTTCTCCATGTTGAAGGTACTCCGCACTGTCTTTGGTAAAGTTCTTAAGATTTGATCAGACTTGATTTGTAAATCTGATATTTCAGCTAGGGAAGTATGAATAACAATCATAATATTAGTGGTAGTAGTATTAGTAATATTAGTATTAACAGTAGTAGTAGTAGTAATAGTAGTAGTAGTAGTAGTAGTAGTAGTAGTAGTAGTAGTAGTAGTAGTAGTAGTAGTAGTAGTAGTAGAAGAAGAAGAAGAAGAATGAGCAGCATACGATTGGCTAAGTGGTTAGAGCATTTTACTTTCGCAACACAATTATCGGGCTCCGGGATTGAAACCTGGTCGCTTTACGCTCCAGTAAACCCAGCTGTAAATGTGTGCCTAAATCTGCTCTTGAGCTAGGGAAGGCAGAGAAGGCGAGCAAGGGAACTGAACATCCTGTCTGATAAAAAAAAAGCTGGACCCAGTATGATGCAATAGGCAGATGAAAAGAATTAAGGATAATCTTCTAAAAAAAAAAAGTCAGTGTAAAAACGAAACATGTAACATTAGAATGAATCAATCAACTTTCACCGGACGTACTTTGACAAGAAGAAAACCGGAATATATTGTAACAACAAGAAAGAATGAAGGAAGCCGAGATTAATTACGACAAAGAGAGAAGATATTGGACAATTTAACTTGGAAAGAAGTCAGCAACAAAAATGTTAAATAGCACAGAGAAGAGGAGGCTGTGGAGATACATGGTCACCAATCACAGATGAAGACCAAGAAGAAGAAGAATTATTTGATGAGATAGCCATTATGTGAAAATTTGATGAGATAGCCATTATGTGAAAATTTGATGAGATAGCCATTATGTGAAAATTTGATGAGATAGCCATTATGTGAAAATTTGATGAGATAGCCATTATGTGAAAATTTGATGAGATAGCCATTATGTGAAAATTTGATGAGATAGCCATTATGTGAAAATTTGATGAGATAGCCATTATGTGAAAATTTGATGAGATAGCCATTATGTGAAAATTTGATGAGATAGCCATTATGTGAAAATTTGATGAGATAGCCATTATGTGAAAATTTGATGAGATAGCCATTATGTGAAAATTCGATGAGATAGCCATTATGTGAAAATTTGATCAGATAGCCATTATGTGAAAATTTGATGAGATAGCCATTATGTGATTATTTGATCGTCTGTCATTCTCATTGGTAATTTCCTTTAGCAGACGATAGTTTTGTCAATGTTTTGCTCGCTCTCTGTCGTGCGTGTCTAAGCTGTACTGACTACACTCGAAGATAAATGTTATCTCTTGCTTGACGAACGATCGAATGAACTAACGGATGAATGAACGAACAAACGAACCACGTTTTTATGTTATCAGTGTACATAAATAACCATTTTTGCCTGTTGACATTTCTGCACTGCAATTAAACAATTCTCAAAGCGTTTTCAAATTAAAACAATCTTAATTTCAACATTCATCATCATCACACTTTAGCTTCCCAAAAAGAGTATGCCTTCAACAAACGAACGCCAAATTTTCCTGTCACGTGCCATTCTTTCTTCTTCTTTAATCCTCAGCCGCCGACTGTCAAAGCAGTCAGTGGCCATCACGCCAGGTGGCGTCTTGTAGGAAAGCATCAAACAGCTTGCACTTTGCTCGGTCGGCGGCCATCCTTCGTGCAGTGTCCCAGCTCTGGTTCATTCTTTGCATCTCGGCCTCCACAGTCCTCTGCTAAGTTCTTTTTGGTCGGCCTCTCTTTCGCTTTCCTTCAGGGGTCCATAGCACAGCTGTTCTAATGATGGCATCGGGGTCTCTTCTGAAGACGTGGCCAACCCAAATCCAGCGTCTGCCAGCTATGATAGTGTGCATGTCCTCTTGATTGTTCCGAGTAAGCAGTTCTTGCTTGGTGATGGTATTCCGCCAATGATTCGGAGAATTTTTCTTAGTCAGATTGTTTAGAAAGAAGACAATTTCGACATTTCCTTCTATTACTCTCCAGTATTACGCACTACAGAGAAGCACAGAAAGTACACAGGTCTCAAATAATCTTAATTTTGTGTTTATGCAGCACTGAGAGGACTTCCAGATGTTGTTTAGTCACGTGCCATTAGCTCAAGGTAATTTTATGTCTTCTTCATCATATTCGTGTCTGTCTCCAGTTATCTTCTCTGTTCGTCTGTCTCCAGTTATCTTCTCTGTTCGTCTGTCTCCAGTTATCTTCTGTGTTCGTCTGTCTCCAGTTATCTTCTGTGTTCGTCTGTCTCCAGTTATCTTCTCTGTTCGTCTGTCTCCAGTTTTCTTCTGTGTTCGTCTGTCTCCAGTTATCTTCTCTGTTCGTCTGTCTCCAGTTATCATCTGTGTTCGTATGTCTCCAGTTATCACCTGTGTTTTTCTGTCTCCAGTTATCATCTGTGTTCGTCTGTCTCCAGTTATCTTCTGTGTTCGTCTGTCTCCAGTTATCTTCTGTGTTCGTCTGTCTCCAGTTATCACCTGTGTTCGTCTGTCTCCAGTTATCACCTGTGTTCGTCTGTCTCCAGTTATCACCTGTGTTCGTCTGTCTCCAGTTATCACCTGTGTTCGTCTGTCTCCAGTTATCACCTGTGTTCGTCTGTCTCCAGTTATCGTCTGTGTTCGTCTGTCTCCAGTTATCACCTGTGTTCGTCTGTCTCCAGTTATCACCTGTGTTCGTCTGTCTCCAGTTATCTTCTGTGTTCGTCTGTCTCCAGTTATCACCTGTGTTCGTCTGTCTCCAGTTATCACCTGTGTTCGTCTGTCTCCAGTTATCACCTGTGTTCGTCTGTCTCCAGTTATCACCTGTGTTCGTCTGTCTCCAGTTATCACCTGTGTTCGTCTGTCTTCAGTCATCACCTGTGTTTGTCTGTCTCCAGTTATCACCTGTGTTCGTCTGTCTCCAGTTATTGTCTGTGTTCGTCTGTCTCCAGTTATTGTCTGTGTTCGTCTGTCTCCAGTTATCTTCTGTGTTCGTCTGTCTCCAATTATCACATGTGTTCGTCTGTCTCCAGTTATCTTCTGTGTTCGTCTGTCTCCAGTTATCACATGTGTTCGTCTGTCTCCAGTTATCACCTGTGTTCGTCTGTCACCAGTTATCGTCTGTCACCAGTTATCGTCTGTCTCCAGTTATCCCCTGTGTTCGTCTGTCTCCAGTTAATACCTGTGTTCGTCTGTCCTCCTCTACCACTTATACCCCGTTGATTCCAGAACAAGCACTGCCTAGTAATGCTATCTAAAGGTTTCCTCAATGTGTTTCCTACCCATTTCCAGCGTCTTCTTCTGATCTTTTGTTTCACTGGGTCTTGTCTGATTCTTGTCATCAGTGCCACAATAGTGATCTTGACACACCACTGCACTCCCTCTAGTCTACGCAAACACCCATTTATGAAAGTCTGCAGCTTTTTTGGTTGTTGCTTTTTGGTTGTTCTCCATGTTTCAGAGCCATACAACGGGATTGATTTGACATTTGAATTGAAGATTCCTATTTTTATGTTAGACATGACTTCTTTGTTTCAACAGTAAATAGTTTATATTAACAGTGCATTCATTAATGTAACAAAAGCACACACCTACACAGACAGAGATAGAGAGAGAAAGGGAGAGAAGGGGGGGGGGGAGAGAGAGAGAGAGAGAGAGAGAGAGAGAGAGAGAGATAAAGAGAGGGAGGAAAGAATGAAATAACTCAATATTTGAAATTAAAGTTAACTTTTTAACATTTAAAAGTAAATACTTAATGAAATCATAGTATTAAACCGGCGTTTCTCAAACTTAACATATTGGAGGAACCCTTGAAATAATTTTCAGGTCTCAGTTAACCCTGCATAAAAATTATTATACAGGGTGTCCATAAAAGATTGTACCCTTTTAAAAACTTTTATTCTCGGCCCCATGATGTGGTACGAGGATGCTTTCTATCACAAAAGTTAGATAATCTCTGCAAGTTTTAAAGCATATATATATATATGGGGTAGAAGAAAGGTCAGTTTTTCCTTTTTTTTTAATTTTAAATTTTCTGGATTTTTTTTAACCTTATCCAAGTAGGCTTAAAAGTCTTATAATGAATTCATTCTCTACGAGATGCTAATGAAATATGGTGCGTGCTAGAGTGAACACGGTCCAATTGCGCACTGCCACATGGGGCTACTCGCACACTTTCCACCACTACGAGCGCTAACATCGTCCAGCGTGCAAAGTTAGAAAAAACGACGTTTATTTATTTTTTTTTTTCAGTGACGATTTCTTGCGGAAACCTTAACGACTTCTCGCGAAACCCTAGGGTTCCGTGAACCCTGTCTGAGGAACTCTGGCTTACACAGCGAATGGTCAGTTACGTGCATTTTCAAGATTCCATGACTCCGAGAAGCGATTGTAAAAAAAAAAAAAAAGGGGGGGGGGGGGTAAGGCAAGATGTAATTACATCATTTTGAAAACTTTGGCGAAATTGGACAAGGCTTGTCGCGGAACAGCCGCAATGAGCTATTGCAATCAATAATGTAACTTACATGTAACAAAACTGTTGCCGTCACAACTAATTCATGCTGGCAGAACGGCTTAAATTAGGAGGGAATTAAATAAAGATATATTCTTCTTCTTCGTACACTCTCAGACCTGCTTGAATATTTTCAAAGAAAGCAGTGGTAACCCTGAAGCCATTTGCATCTTCATAGAGTTTATCCAGGAGTGGTACTAATGACGGTCACGTGCCCTTTCTCTGTTCCTCATATGTTGGGCATCTTTGAAGCAGATGTTCGGCAGTCATTTTATCAGTGCCACTTTAACTCTAATCGGCAGTTTCTATTTTTAGTTCGTTGAATAGATAGTATCCCAACCATTATTATAATGAATATAGAACAAATGCATTGACCGGGGAGGTGTGAGCATTTCCACAGTTAATCTTCATAATCAAATCGACCAAAGTGAAATGGATGGGGCACATCAAACAAATCTAAGCTAACATCATCATTTCTCTTTTCGCTTCCTATGGAGCATCGAACCACCACAGCAGCTGTCCCCATGCAAGAAGTCTACACAAAACATTGACATGCTCTTGGCAGCCATGGTTTCTATAGCAATTTATTTGACACTAGTGTAAAAGCCCGTCATAAGACGGGAATTAAATTCAAAAGCACCAATACCTAACGGCAATTTTACTTATTCAAAAGTATTTTTTTTAAATCACTGTGCATCACCACAGTACCTGAACTACATAGCAGCAGCGAGTATCTCAATGTGTGTATACGGGATCACATATTTTTAAAAGATATCTTTTTGCACACCGTCATTTGCGCATTCTTCTTTGGTAAGTGTTACTATTTTCGGGAGAGTACATATAAGGGAAACAATACAACGTCTAACTTTCAACCAAAGTTGCATCCCTTAACGTTATGTACTGACAGAAAAAGCTGGGATGTTATATATATAGGATGACGATGATGTTGCCAGTCCCATACGCACCTTGATATTCGTGGCAACGCCTGCGTGTGCATTAGTTCAGTTTTTTTGTTTATCTCACATAAGAGACCCGCAGGAACTACCCTGGGCATAGTCTAACAGGGCAGACCAAATGGGCATTTGAGGATGATGTGTATGGAAACGGACCACAACTGCAGAGACTACAGGAAACAGATCATACATACAGGGAAGAACGGGAAAGCGAAGGTCTCAATAAGGAGGGATGTAGAAGTAACAAATCAGTAAAAATTCGATCATGGAGAAGTACCTTCTATAATGGAACCGTGAACTCTTATTATGGAGTCCTCTTTGACCCTCTTTGCCAGAAGTGATTGCTTTACGAAGTCCATGTCTATTTTCCTTGCGATCTGGAACGCACCAAAAACGTCATCGAAATGTTAACAGATAACAGGATCTGGGCAAGAAGTTGTTCGAATACAATAATTAAAAGCTATTTTTTTTTTAGTTTACCCGACGTTGCTCGGTCCTGGAAATATTGACTTAACTAATAATTTCAGAAAAAAAAAATAAGCAAACGTGGGACAATATTTATGAGAGTAAAGAATTAAATGAAGCTAGTGTTCTTTAAGCCCCTGGTTTAAATTTAGCCGGGACTGTTTATTTCTTTTAAATAATTCTCTTACATGAAGGCATGTAATGAGTAATAAATACAAATTGTAACGGAGTGTTATTGTAGCTTTGGCCACTTATATTCTCTTCTTGATGTATGTTTGAACAATTGGAAGAGAGAATTGAGGTTTTTGAGATATGGATATAGAGAATAATGTGGTGCATCTCAAGAAAAGGGAATAAAACAGGTAAAGAGGTCATATAAAGCTTAGAGGATGAAAAGAGAATTAATGAAGGAGATAAAAAATTAGATAGTTCAAACATTTTGTCCATATAAGAAGTCGTAACACCTTGATAAAGACCAAAATGGAAGCAAGAGTTAAAAGCAAACGTACCAATGGAAGCCAGAGATATAAGTGGGAAGATAAAATCAAGAGATGTACAGGAAAGAGCCTATCAGAGTGCACCATCAAGACAAGAGACAGGAAAGAGCCTATCAGAGTGCACCATCAAGACAAGAGACAGAAGACGTTGAGGATCCTTTGCAGCCGACCTTCGTTGTGGAGACGGCAGCTGTGGTTGATGTTGCAGCTGGTTTGCATTTAATAATCACCAATGTATATATCATCATCATCATGTGACGTATTCTCTCCATCACGATTTTGGGCAAGTCGACCTGCATCCTCCAAAGACATGTTCAGACTCTCTGTGATGTCCCGGATCCACCGTCGTCTAGGTAGTCCCCTTCCCCTTATCCCAGGGACCATGCCTTCCATTACTAATTGTTATAGACTATTATGTCTATTTAAATGACAAACATTTCAGCTTCCTTATTGCGATGGTATTTAGGAGCCAATTTTCCTCTACATTTACAGAGTAAATTGAAAAAGGGAGGCCCCCCTTAAATAATACACACAACTGCTGGCCGAATGCCAAGAAATCCATAATGGCTAATATATATATAATGTGGTGCCTAATTTAATCCTAGTTACAGTTGTGATGCCTTCATGTTCTTGTTCTCTTTTTCTGTACTCCAGTTTTTTTGTGGTTTCATAAGCAACAAAAGTGCGAGAATCATGCACTATACTCTGCCTTCCTTCTGTGTGAACATCTATTTTTCTCGTTACCGCAAACGCTATGAACCATTTATCTAACGTACTAAATTCAATAAAATTAGATTGTTTAAACACGAGGAATTTCTACATTGCCATCTGCATCTACCTGATTCTTTCAACGTTTACTTCATCAGCCATAAATATGTGTAGTTTCAGTTGCCCCTCAATAGAGCAGATCCATCATAAAACGGCTCCAAATATGTCTCTTAGTCATCGTAACTTGTACGTCCCCGGGGGTTTGTGAGGCGACAAAAGAAAAATATAACTAATGACCCTTAGGCATATCGTCAGAGGCGAAAATTATGAGGTTGGGCGTCAGGCTGGCAACCTCACCATGTCAACGAAACTGCAACAAAAACTTCCACAGAAAGCGCATATAAATGATTTGATGCAGGCTTCCTGTAAGGAGACGAGCTGCAGAAGTAGCTCCGTGCTCCACAATGAGTGAAAACAAAAAGAAGAATAAGAATTATGGTACCTATCTGCTTCTTGACTTTTTGTCCGTTTGACATCTTTACAAAGAAAACTACTATACATAATAAAATATTAGAAATATTTATATATATATATTAATATCTGTCGGTAGGTCGGTCGGCTTGGCTGGCTGTCTGTCTGTCTGTCATCTATCTATCTATCTATCTATCTATCTATCTATCTATCTATCTATCTATCTATCTATCTATCTATCTATCTATCTATCTATCTATCTATCTATCTATCTATCTATCTATCTATCTATCTATCTATCTATCTATCTATCTATCTATCTATCTATCTATCTATCTATCTATCTATCTATCTATCTATCTATCTATCTATCTATCTATCTATGATATATATATCTCGTATATATATATATATATATATATATATATATATATATATATATATATATATATATATATATATATCTGCCATCAATGGTACCTATACCTTGTAGCGAGATGGCAGCTTGTGTAACCTGACAATCCCCAGAGCTATGCCAGTGGGAGTTTTACTCCTGGTAGGTGTCACAAAATTAACCGTGATACAACGTTAAAATATCTCCAATGATACAACGTAGGGATAAAAACTAATGCGTAAGCTGCTAGAATACATGATCGCCCACGCCGCGGGTCATCACCCGCCATGGAAATTAAATTGTTAGACTTGAAGGCAAAACGGAACGGGATGAGAACGGAGATCAAAAGGAAAAATCTGACTGAACGCGTGCTTTAAATTAGCAAGGCTAAAAGACGCAAGTGGTGGGGAAAGGAGGAAAAAGTCACGTTCCCCAAGTTGACATAAAGTAAAGAAATCGACAAAAGGGACCTTGGATATTATACGCCACAGTCATTTCTTGGACGCTTTTGCGATAACTTAGTCCGTTTATTTGAATGCAGTGATGAACGCATTCCAGAAGATTCTAGAAAATATTTGAAAAGTAACTTTCTTAATAATAATGTTAGGAATATAAAACCTTGCTGGCCGGATGGCCCATCTTGAGCAGTGAAATAATATGCTTTCATTTATACAGACGGACAGATAATAAGAAAGATATTGACAAAAGACTGTGTTGTTCATATCAGCGAGCGTCTGCATTGAAATAAAACATGTCACTAATTTTCAAAAAATTGTGGCCTTGAAGACGCAAGTGCTAAAATCTAGTTGGAATGAAGAGACGGGGTGGGATGGTGAATTGTGGCTAAAAATAACTTTAAAGGCAAAATTGTGTAGGGGAAGGCAGAGTTGGTTCAAAAAACAAGTGTGTTTTTTTTTGTGAAACGCAAGTAGAGACGGACAGACCGACAGACAATAAGGCATACTTGACTGAGGTATGACTGAAATGACTTTTTGGTAGGATATTTGAATTTGAAAAAGAAAAGGCAGTGATTGGCCATAGATGAATATATTATCGGCGCTCAGACGCGCATTTTGTGCCATTCATTATAAGTTGTCCTAGTAGACACAGTGAATTATTAAGTGGTGTAATTCCCAGAAGCTATTGAAATATTTAGAGGGACGCCATCCTAAGGCCAGCAGCTCAGCTGAGTTTTGCTAGCATTTAACTGTGTTCTATATTCATAATTCTGAACTGTGAGTTTCAGTTGGCACCAATGCGGTGTCAAATGAGTTGTTGAATATTACCAGAGTTTATGTAATATTCATGCATTTCTTTCATAATTGCAAAACCTTTCATATGTTCTGACCAAATTAAAACCTTGGTTCAGAACAAATAAATTTAAAGAAAATTACTATCCAAATTTTACACACTTGAGTTAGTTCAGTGTATTATAACATTTATTAATATTATTAGACTTAGTAGATATCTGTGTGTGTGTATGTAAACTACCACAACACATTACATATCATTACCCTAGACATTTAACGTAGCCACATTCAGTAGTAAAAAAAAAAGATAGGTGTGAGGTCGTAGTGGTAGCAAGAAGGGCCTTCTGACAATTCACAGCTACATTTTATCTCAGGAGCCTTCACAGCTGACCTCATGCATCACACTTAGTAATATCACCATCATACAATACCATCAAATCCACTACATATATTGGGGTCTCTTTGTCCCGGGATAATTAGCCCATTAAGTATATTAGGATCTCCTGGGGGGAGAATTAGATTAGGGGAACACATTATAAAAATTAAAAGTGTCCCTTCAAATTAAAAGTGTCCCTGAAAATAAAATTTGGTGAATCTTCACAGCCAGTGGTAGTTAATTAATTAATTAGAATTATTTTAGACTAGAGTAATTAGAAGTACTTTAGTGGTTGGAAATTTTATCTTGCACATTGCTAGATTTGTTTAAAAAGTATGGCGGAGCTGGCCAAATTCAGATCAGCTGCTGTGCTGACGGCAAAGGAGATGGGAATGGATGGTCAGATTTTAATTCAATATGTAACGGCTGAATGTGATAAGTATATTGAACGGGAAGAAAGAAGATTAGAAAAAGAGGCTGAAAGAAAATTAGAGTCTGAAAGGTTGGCTGAAGAGAAGAGGTTACAAATTGAGGCTGAGACTAAGAGGTTACAAATTGAGGCTGACAAGGAGGCTAAAGCATTGGAGGCAGAAGAAAAACGACAGCAAAGGGAGGCAGAAGATAAAAGGTTGACTGCCGAAAGGGAGACAGAAGATAGAAGGTTGCAAAGGGAGCACGAATTACGACTCAGGGAGCTGGAGCTACAAGGCCAGGCTCCTGAAAATGGTGCCAGCCCTTTTGCCTCAGATGCTACGCCCAGTCTGGGAGCCTCAAACTCAGCTATGGGGTTTCATTTAGACCATTTTGTTGAAAAAGACGATGACATAGAGGGGTACCTAGGACGTTTTGAGTTATTAGCTACTACATATGGGTTAGAGAGAGAGAGGTGGAGTTTAAAGCTATCACAGGGACTGAGAGGTACTTCTTACGAAGTCTTCGCAAAAATGAACAGAGAAGACCAGGAGAATTATGACATGTTAAAGCAGGCTTTGTTATTGAGGTACGAAAAAAATGGGGAATTTTATCGTAAGAAATTTAGAAATGCCAAACTGTTGTCTGGGGAGACATACCACCAATTCTCTGCCAGACTGGAAACCTATTTGGAGAAATGGACTGCTCTGGGGAAGACCCAAGATCTTAAAGAAATGATCATGATTGAGCAATTGAGAGAGTCCATGGCTCCAGACATGAGAAAATTTCTCATGGAACAAGGTGCAGAGAAATTGGGAGAGGTTTTAAATGTCGCTGAAAGGTATCAGGCAGCCCAGGCAGAGGTAAGTGGTGCTAAAAAGAAGCACATAGACAATTTTAAAGCTCCACAGCAATTTAATAAATTTGATAATAGAGAGCAGGGAAATAAAGGTAGGACAAACTTTGAACGGCCAAGAAATGACTACCGAGACAGAAACTCACAGTTCAATGACCAAAAATCCAATGAAAGAAAACCGTTTAACCAAGGAAAAAGATGGTGTAAATGGTGCAAGAAAGATAACCATAACACCGAATTTTGTAGAAGGAAACCTTCAAACATTGCTGCAATGAAGTCGGGGACTCAAAGATTAAAGGTTAATCCTAAGGGACAGCAGGAACCTTATCACCCCCCAGTTTGTGAGGATGTTATTTGTAATGGGGTCACCATAAGGTGCCTTTATGATACAGGTTTGGATTATGATTCAGTTGTGAAGTCTAGCCTAGTGGACCCAAGTCAGTATACCACAGAAACAGTGGAAATACAAGGGGCAACTAAGGACATACCACTCATGACACTTCCCATCGCAGGATAACGGTGAAAACTCGCTATGTGGAAGGAGAAATCAGAGCAGCAGTGATAGATGAACCAATCTACCCTCTGATATTGGGGTGTAGATACGTCTTCTTGGGGAATCCCGAGAAACCTGTGATCATGGCGACAGTGCAGACCAGGTCACAGAAGAAGGAGGAAGAAGGTGAACCTATAAATGCTCATCCAGAGGAGATGAGGAAGGCGCAGGCTGAGGATAGGACACTCAAGCCATGTTTTAAAAAATTGCCCAAATGCCACACACCTCCGAGCAAGGGGGAATATTTTATGAAGAACAAACTCTTATACAGGAAGGCCGGAACTGGAACAAATGGTCACAACCAGCTGGTTCTTCCCACTTCATATAGGGATAAAGTGATGGAACTCGGGCATGCGATTCCCTTCAGTGGTCACATGGGGATCAGCGCCACAGGACAGCGTATAGCTTGTCATTACTTCTGGCCAGGGATAACGGAGGATATAAAAAGATATGTCAAATCCTGCCCAGAATGTCAAAGGGTAGCTCCAAAGCACTGGACTGCTCCTGCAACTCTAGGGGAAATGCCCATAGTGGGAACACCTTTTGAGAGGGTTGCAGTGGATATTGTAGGACCTCTCACTCGGACCAAGAGGAGGAACAGTTACATCCTTACTCTGGTGGACACTTGTTCTATGTGGGGAGAGGCGGTAGCCCTGCCATCAATTGATTCAAAACATGTAGCAGAAGCACTACTTACAATATTTACCCGATTAGGATTCCCGCATCAAATCTTGACGGATAATGGTTCTCAGTTCAAGGGGAAACTAACGGAAGAAGTTTTTAAGCTATTTCAAGCCAGACACTTTCATTGTAGTCCGTACCATCCGCAAGGGAACGGCCAGGTAGAGAGGTTCAACGGGACTCTCATTTCTATCCTGAGAAAGCTGGCACACGAAAAACCGGATCTGTGGGATCAATTCCTGCCCGCCGCATTGTTTGCGTATCGGGAGGTACCACATAGTTCAACCGGGATGGCTTCCGCAACTCTGCTATTTGGGAGGCCAATAAAAGGTCCATTAGAAGCGCTATTAAGGACCTGGACAGATGAGAAGGCGGAAGAGACTGTTACCTCATCTTATCAATACGTGAACGAACTGACCACTCGTTTGAAAGCTGGATGGAAACTGGCAAATGATAATTTGAAACAAGCCAGGAAGAAACATGCAGCATATTTTAATAGGAAGGCAAAGGACAGAGAACTGGCAGTGGGAGAGAAGGTGCTGCTTCTACTACCCGGTAGCCAGAATAAATTACAAATTGGATGGCAAGGTCCATATACGGTTCTAGAGAAGGTGTCTAGAACAAACTATAAAATTGACAAAAAGGGGAAGGAGAAAGTTTATCATGTAAACCTGTTAAAGAAGTATCTGGACAGACCACTCCAGGAAAGCACCCCCTTACTGACCTTAGCTATCGCAACTCAAATGCAAAAGGAACCACTCACCTCACATGAATACCCATTACATCCTTGTGAAACAGCAGCACAGGTAAAAGTCAGTAAGCACCTGACTAAAAACCAGAGGGAGAGAGTTCAACAGGTTCTGGAGGAACATACAGATGTATTAACAGATAAACCAGGCCATACAAATTTGCTACAGTATGACATGAAACTGGTAGACTCAAACCCAATCTGTATGAGAGCCTATTCTATTCCGTTCGCGAAGGAGAAGGCATTGAAGGAAGAAATAGATTATTTGTTGAAGGAGGGGATTATTTCACACAGTGAATCATCTTTTAGCTCTAGTGTCGTATTGTTGAGAAAACCGTCTGGGGAACACAGACTGTGCATAGATTACAGGAAACTGAATGCTGTCACAGAAGGACAAGTGGATCCATTACCAGACACAAAACAGTTATTTGCCAGACTGAACAAGGCAAAATACTTTTCAAAGGTGGATCTTAGTAAAGGCTATTACCAGATCCCAGTGAAGCCTGAAGTGAGACCTTATTTGGCTTTTAGCACTTCGGATGGACATTATGAATTCAACATGCTACCATTCGGACTGAAAAATGCTCCGAGTGTATTTTCAAGGATGATGCGCAAATTGTTGGATCCCCTGAATAACCCATGTATCACGAATTTCATGGATGATATTCTCGTCGCCACAGAGACATTTGAAGAACACATTGAAGCTCTAGAAATGTTATTTAATAGGCTTAGGGAGGCGAACTTGACTGCTAGGCCAACAAAATGTTGCATTGGATGCAAAGAGTTGGAATTCTTGGGACACACTGTATATCAGGGTAGCATGACCCCTGATCCCAAGAACTTGGAAAAACTGCAGAGAGCACCTAGACCACAAACAAAAAAGGATGTGCGATCATTCGTGTCGTTATGCGGATTTTATCAAAAATATATCAAAGATTTTAACTCTATTTGTGCTCCTCTGACTGATCTGACTCGCAAGGGACTTCCAGATAAAATTAATTGGACTGCGCAAAGTGAATTAGCGTTCCAAGACTTAAAGGAAAAACTCACTAGCAAGCCTATTCTCAAACTGCCTGATTTGACACAGGACTTTGTCTTAAGAACCGATGCAAGTAATGTAGGACTCGGAGCGGCTTTATTGCAAAGATCATCTTCACCTGATGGGGAACTGAAACCAGTCGCTTATGCAAGCCGCAAATTGAATAAGGCGGAACAAGGATACTCCACAAGCGAAAAAGAATGTTTAGCGTTAATCTGGGCAATAAAGAAGTTTCAAATCTATCTGTATGGTAGGACTTTTGTGGTCGAGACGGATCATCAGCCTCTCGTATTCTTATCTCAGGCTAAGCATGAAAACGCAAGATTGCTGAGGTGGTCTTTATTGCTTCAACCTTATCAGTTTAGTATCCAATATATCCCAGGCAAATTGAATGTCGGTGCAGATTTCCTCAGTCGGCACCCCTGTGATCAAAATTAGAGTAATGGCAGGCGTAAGGAGAGATTTTATCTATGTGTATCACTGGTTTTAGAACTTGCCGTAGGCATGTTTTCAAGTGGGGAGATGTGTCACAAAATTAACCGTGATACAACGTTAAAATATCTCCAATGATACAACGTAGGGATAAAAACTAATGCGTAAGCTGCTAGAATACATGATCGCCCACGCCGCGGGTCATCACCCGCCATGGAAATTAAATTGTTAGACTTGAAGGCAAAACGGAACGGGATGAGAACGGAGATCAAAAGGAAAAATCTGACTGAACGCGTGCTTGAAATTAGCAAGGCTAAAAGACGCAAGTGGTGGGGAAAGGAGGAAAAAGTCACGTTCCCCAAGTTGACATAAAGTAAAGAAATCGACAAAAGGGACCTTGGATATTATACGCCACAGTCATTTCTTGGACGCTTTTGCGATAACTTAGTCCGTTTATTTGAATGCAGTGATGAACGCATTCCAGAAGATTCTAGAAAATATTTGAAAAGTAACTTTCTTAATAATAATGTTAGGAATATAAAACCTAGCTGGCCGGATGGCCCATCTTGAGCAGTGAAATAATATGCTTCCATTTATACAGACGGACAGATAATAAGAAAGATATTGACAAAAGACTGTGTTGTTCATATCAGCGAGCGTCTGCATTGAAATAAAACATGTCACTAATTTTCAAAAAATTGTGGCCTTGAAGACGCAAGTGCTAAAATCTAGTTGGAATGAAGAGACGGGGTGGGATGGTGAATTGTGGCTAAAAATAACTTTAAAGGCAAAATTGTGTAGGGGAAGGCAGAGTTGGTTCAAAAAACAAGTGTGTTTTTTTTGTGAAAACGCAAGTAGAGACGGACGGACCAACAGACAATAAGGCATACTTGACTGAGGTATGACTGAAATGACTTTTTGGTAGGATATTTGAATTTGAAAAAGAAAAGGCAGTGATTGGCCATAGATGAATATATTATCGGCGCTCAGACGCGCATTTTGTGCCATTCATTATAAGTTGTCCTAGTAGACACAGTGAATTATTAAGTGGTGTAATTCCCAGAAGCTATTGAAATATTTAGAGGGACGCCATCCTAAGGCCAGCAGCTCAGCTGAGTTTTGCTAGCATTTAACTGTGTTCTATATTCATAATTCTGAACTGTGAGTTTCAGTTGGCACCAATGCGGTGTCAAATGAGTTGTTGAATATTACCAGAGTGGACCCGTGCAGTAACATTTTGTCAGAGCAGCCTATTATAGCCCCCAAGCACGGAGAGGTGGGGCCACCAGACTTCTGATATTGCCCCCAAGCACGGAGAGGTGGGGCCACCAGACTTCTGATATTGCCCCCAAGCACGGAGAGGTGGGGCCACCAGATCTCAGCACCAGAGCTACACCTTCAAGCTACGTGAGCGTCTGGTCTGCTGAGAATTCACCAACTCAACTTATTTGCTAACACACCCATAAAATTTCCATCAAATAACTGGACAATGTGTAATCGCCATAGACAGGGAGTGATGAGGCCACCCCAACAGCACATCCATTAAATGTTCTCTCAAAATAGATTACAACTATAAACAGTAGTAATATTAACTAGTCTAGTAACATACATATGTACACACCTTGCATTTATTATGTAATATTCATGCATTTCTTTCATAATTGCAAAACCTTTCATATGTTCTGACCAAATTAAAACCTTGGTTCAGAACAAATAAATTTAAAGAAAATTACTATCCAAATTTTACACACTTGAGTTAGTTCAGTGTATTATAACATTTATTAATATTATTAGACTTAGTAGATATCTGTGTGTGTGTATGTAAACTACCACAACACATTACATATCATTACCCTAGACATTTAACGTAGCCACATTCAGTAGTAAAAAAAAAAAAAGATAGGTGTGAGGTCGTAGTGGTAGCACGAAGGGCCTTCTGACAATTCACAGCTACATTTTATCTCAGGAGCCTTCACAGCTGACCTCATGCATCACACTTAGTAATATCACCATCATACAATACCATCAAATCCACTACAGTAGGTTCAACCAAGCTGGACTGGTCTGCGTGGGTAGGGGTCAGACAAAAGCTGGTACCCTGGTCCTCCAGGTTGGGGGTTTTAGCACAGGGCCGACACCCCTGTCTGTGTAAAAAATCGCACATGTTACGGAAACAGCAATAAATGAAAAAAACTTTGATGCGGGACGGACATCCGGAAGAGAATAAAAACAGCTACATGGGAAACAGTACTTTATTCTGGTAGAGAGGACGGTCAGCACAACGAAGGTGTAGCCATTATCCTTAAGAAAGGAATGGAAAGGTCTCTACTGGAATGGAAACCCATTAACAACAGACTAATAAGAGCAAGACTGAGAGGGAGATTCACCAACACCACAATTATACAATGCTAAGCACCAACAAACGACAGCGATGAAGAGATCAAGGACGAGTTCTATCAACAGGTACAAAAGGAAATGGAAACTGTACCCAGGTACGATCTTATTATAGTAATAGGAGACCTAAATGCGAAAGTTGGAAAACACAATAATTATAACGAAAGAGTAATGGGGAAATGCGGCAGTGGAACAGTAAATGAGAATGGGGACAAATTAATAAGCTTCTGCAGTATTAACAGCCTGGTCATTGGAAGAACACTTTTTCAACACAAAGAAGTGCACAAGTTAACATGGGAATCACCAAACGGACGAGACAAAAACCAGATAGATCACATAATGATCAATGGTAGATGGAGACATGCACTACAAGACGTGAAAGTAAGAAGAGGCGCAGATGTGGGAAGTGATCATCACCTAGTAGTAGCAAGACTGAAGGTGAAACTCAGAGCTGCTGGACCAGTTGCAGTCAAACAGAAAAGATATAACATCACGAAACTTAAGGACCCCCTCACCAGAAAAGCGTTCGTGGTCGACGTAAACAGACGATATCTGATTACCAAAAGCCAGGAAAGAACAGAGACCGACGATGTCGACCAGAAATTCAACACCATCTCAACAATATACAAAGAAAGCAGCAAGTCATGCTTGGGATTCCAGGAAAGAAAGAGCCAAGACTGGATAACACCAGAAACGCTAAACACCATAGGGAAGAGAAAGGAAATGAAAGAAAGAAAACAGAAGCTAAGTCTCCCAGGTTTAAGGCAATATATAGTGAACAGTACAGTCAGCTGGACAAGGAAGTAAAACGTCAAACCCGTGCTAACAAAAGGATATTTCTGGATGACCTTGCAAGACAGGCAGAAGAGGCAGCAGTGAGAAATGAACAAAGCACAGTTTATAAAATAACTAAAGCTATCAGTGGAAAACCAGGTGCAAACAAGTAAGAGACAAGCAAGGAAATCTCATCACCACAGCACAGGGGCAGAAAACAAGATGGGCAGAGCACTTCAGAGAAACACTGAATAAGGAACCACCAGAGACTCAGCTGAATGTTCCTGAGGCTGAAAGTGACTTAGACGTGGATACAGACATTCCAGGAAAAGAAGAAATTATCGCAGCTGTCAAAGGGCAGAAGAATGGAAAGGCGCCTGGTCGCGACAATCTAGGTGCTGAGCTATTCAAGACAGACCCTGAACTGGCAGCGGAACTATTGGAACCACTGTTTGCACAAGTCTGGGAAACTGAGACAACACCAACAGAGTGGAGTAGGGGAATAATTGTCAAATTGCCCAAGAAGGGCGACCTTGCAGACTGCGACAGCTTGAGAGGAATTACCATCCTCTCAGTTCCCAGCAAAATACTAGGCAGGATAATCATCCAGAGAATTTCAAAAGCGGTTGACCATAGACTGAGGAGGGAACAGGCGGGCTTCGGAGAGAACAGAGGATGTGCAGATCATATATTTGCCCTCAGGAACATTATAGAACAGTGCTCAGAATGGCAGAGACAGCTGTACATTAACTTTGTTGATTTTGAAAAGCTTTCGACAGCATGCACAGGGACAGCCTATGGAAAATTCTGAGGGCTTATGGAATTCCCAGCCGCATTGTTTCCATTATAGGAGGCCTCTATTCTGACTTTACGTGCAGTGTTGGATCGAGTAATGTAACTTTCGAAGTGAAAACAGGAGTACGACAGGGATGCCCCTTATCAACAACATTATTTTTGACAGTCATAGATTGGGTGATGCGACAGACAACAGAGGGCAGTCCAAGAGGAATTAGATGGACAACGTTTTCTACACTGGAAGATTTGGAATATGCAGATGACATTGCACTACTCGCGCATTCACATCAACACATTCAAGACAAAACCGATAGACTGAATAAGTATGGCCAGCAGGTTGGCCTGAACATCAATTTGAAGAAGACAGAGGTCATGACACTAAATGTGGGCAATCCTGAGCCAATAACAGTAAGGAACCAGAAATTAGAACAGGCAGACACATTTACTTACCTAGGAAGCATAGTAATACCTGACGGCGGAACAAGCAAGGACATTAACAACAGAATGAACAAAGCGAGAACAGCCTTTGCTGTTCTCAACAAGATTTGGAAGTCTTCCCAGTACAGCACAAACACCAAATTAAGACTGTATGAGAGCTGTGTACTTTCTATGCTTCTCTATGGTGCGGAATGTTGGAGAGTAACAGAGAAGGAAATGTCGAAACGGTCCTCCTTCCACACGGTCTGCCTAGGGAAAATTCTCCGAATCTTTTGGCCAAACACCATCAGCAACCAAGAACTACTTATTCGGAGTAACCAGGAGGACATGCACACCATCATAGCTGGCAGACGCTGGAGTTGGGTTGGTCACGTCTTCAGAAGGGACCCTGATACCATCACAAGAACAGCTATGCTATGGACCCCCGAGGGAAAGTGAAAGAGAGGCCGACCAAAAACCACTTGGCGGAGAACTGTGGAAGCTGAGATGCAAAGAATGAACCACAGTTGGGGCACTGTACGAAGGATGGCCGCCGACCGAGCAAAGTGTAATCAATTTGTTGCTGCCCTACAAGACGCCACCAGGCGTGATAGCCGCTGACTGCTTTGACGGTTGGCGGTTATGGATCAAAGAAGAAGAAGATATATATATATATATACACACATACAACATAAGTCGATATGGTCGTACAGTGCTTCATGTGAACAATGTATCCTTGTTGCTTGTTTGTCTCCCCTGCTTTGCAGTAGTGGCCAAACATTGGCCAAAGTTAGAGTATAATGATGAGGGTATTCAAAGGTATCAACCTTCGCTCAGGATGACTCTTGGCAGAGATATAAATAGAAGAATCATGCTTCTACTTCAGGGAGCCTCGCGGGAATTTTAAGCATAACAACTGAGATAATCTAAGCTGTCGTGAACTTTTTATCTTCCCACCCCTTCTGTGAGGAAAAAGAAACTTACTCATATTTATTTAAAATATTACTTTAATAGCTCTGGATGGTAATGTATTTAAATTAACAGTCATACTGGCGCAACTACTCAATAATGATTAAATCAATTATCAATTTATATTTACTGATAACACATTATCTTCCCGAAAGGGAGGCATTAAAGAAGAGTTGGCCACTCGAAAAGCAGCAGCTGGGAGACTTTTTCAGGCCGTAAATCGAGGATTCCTCAGCAAGAGAGAGGTTGGTAAGAAAACGAAGATGGCTGTATACCGCTCCACCTATGTCCCAGTCTTGACATATGGATGCGAGTCATGGGCAATGACTACAACCCACAAAAGCCAGATCCAAACCTCAGAAATGAGGTATCTGAGGAAGGTGGTTGAAGTAACTAGAAGAGACATGGTACGCAACCAGACGATACGTCAAGGCCTTAAATCCCACCCCCTGCAGACCCAAGTAGAACAGTTCCAACTAAGATGGTTTGGTCATGTCTGCAGAATGGGAGAAGATCGGCTACCACGACAAGCATGGGAAACAAAGAGCCAAGGATCCAGACCCCCAGGACGACCCAGAGTCCACTGGGAGGACAACATTAGACAATCTTTGAAGGACCGAGGACTAGAATGGAACCAGGCCAGGAGGAAGACAGCCGATAGGATAGTCTGGCGCTCTCTCTTCCAAACCTCTACACCTCACGGTAGAAGGGGAACGACTAAGTAAGTAAGTAAGTAAGATAACACATTTAATAATCAATTACAGTTAACACAGTTAAAATAGGGTTTTTTATGAAGCAATAAAGCACTGGTGTTTTCATCACTGGTAGTGTGACAGAATTGTCCGTTCTCTTTTCCTCGTGTTCCTCTTCTATCCGACATTATTGACATGCCGCTCATTTTGCGTACTAAATATGGGCGACATATACTTTTTACAATTACTTCCTTCAAGTCTTGTCCTGTCTTGGCTTCATCGACCATCGTTACGGATTATTGTAATCACCGAGTTTCGTTTGAACTCATATTGACCTAGATCTATAGAGTGAAAGGTTGTTTACGAGTACGTAACACATTTCCGACCAGACAGTGAATGGGGGCGCCCGATTAATACGTAAACAACGCTGACATGGCCACATTCAGTTGTCTTATCACTGATAATATTTTCTTTCTGGCCGGTTTGTGGCTTCATAGCTGTTTGCTAGCACAGGAACGTGTCGGACAACATTAATCTGTTGAAAGATTATAGACACGCACTAAAGGTAAATCATGGGATATGGAGCAGGTAAATGATATTATCATTTCCGGGAAGATAGGTTGTAGGCAATAGTTACGATAGTTGTCAATCTTGAATGACATTATCAGTGATAGATCTATGAAGTGGTGGGTTGTAAACATTATCAATATCAACGGAGAGAGAAAATACCTTATATTAGAGTGACTTGTGAAAAAATCCAATTGCATGTATCACGCAGGAATTTTCCATGAGAAGGTAGTGGGAATATACCCCTATCAAAGTACGCAAGCTGGATGTTATTGGTTTGGCGTTAGAGATGTTAAAAAACAACATTTATGATTGGAGCTTTGTCAAATAGTAGCAACGTGGATGCGTGGGCCGAATGTTGCTTATAATCTAGCACATTCTGAGTCTAAAGCACTGATAATTCAACTCGTCAAGAAGACAGTCAGACAAGCCAGAATAAGTAATAAAATCAGGATTCTACTGTAAAGGACCGGACAACAAGTTTGAGCATCTATTGGACTTACACAGCAAGAAAACTGGACCAGGTAATTGAAATAATCGTTTCCGGGCAGACGTGTTGTAGGCAATGGTTACGATAAGTTTTCCATCCGGGAAGATGTTGTCTGTGATAGATCTATGAAGTCATGAGTGTAAACATGATCGATAACCATCAGAAGACGAAATATCTTATATGGCAAGTGACTTGTAAATTTTCCATTAGAGGGTAGTGGGAACATACCCTACCAATATACGCAAATTGCATACTATTGGTTTGACATTTGAGACGTTAAAATACAACATTTCTGATTAGAAACGTGTCATATAGTATGTGGTATAAGTGGCCTTCAGTCAATGCTTGACACAATCGTCAGACGGGTCTTAATAGACTCTGGACTATCTTCGTAAATACCCCACGATACTACGAGGGACGTGTTGCGGCCACCAAACGTGACCAGTGACGAGAAGAACCAGTCTACAACTTGCAAGGAACAAGCATCGGCTGGAGCAGAAGCCAACTGACATCTTACTGGCAGCTAAGTACCACCTAAAGCTGCCAAGTAAACTTTAGTAACGAAATTCCTTAAAATATCCAGATCATCACCAGTGATGAATCTTTAAAAGAAATATTTCATATAACACTCCACCCTTATTTATTTTACATTGTTAACTATAATTGATTATTAAATTTATCTGCATATATACAAATTTATAGTTGATTTAATCATTTTTGAGTTAACTGCACCCGTATGTCTCAGTCATTTTAAATACACATAAATAGAGCCATTTAAGTAATATTTTACTGATTTAAATCAGTTGGGGGCTCATCAAAACGAGCAAAATTTTGTCTCCTCATAGAAGGACTGGGAAGATAGAACTTTTATATGGCCTGGATCCTATTAGCCGTAGTACTTGATTTCTTAAATTCCTATGATGCTCTCTAGAATTGAAGCACAATTCTTCAATACACATCTCTGCCAAGAGTAATCTCGTGCTAAAGGTAGATACCTTTGCAGACCCTCAGTAGATACTCTAAAGTTTGGCCACTGTTGGACCATCACTGCAGAGCAAGATGAGGAAATTCCGTGGCAAGTAGTGATTTTAAAGTGGCTACCGTTTTTTTGTGTTTTTTTTTTTAATAACCAGCGGCACTCGAGCTTTCCAGCTCTTTCGGCCCAATGACATGTCATTGCGAGGCTGGGGGGTCAGTGGACTTTCCTTCCAACCCGGTCAGGAGCTTCGCTCCTTCCCATCCACACGGGATTTATGTGCAGGAGCCGTTCAGGTTATTCAGTCAAATTTCCGGTCGTAAACATTTCTTCAAACGCCGACGGCCGGGTTTGAACCATGAACACCTGGTCGCCAGTACAACGTTGTAGCCATTACACCAGCGCGGCTCCCAGTGGCTACCGTTAAGAGAGTTCTTTTGCTGGGCCTGACAGCTGTACTTAACTAGCCAGGTGTTGACGATGATTAGTTGTTGGTGTTGGGTTCCGTCACTGTTGATTCCCAAGGGCGTTGTTGACTGTTCCATCAATCGTCAAATTCTGAGACGGTAGCACGTCCCTAGCGTTAATGCTGGGGGTTACCACTCCAATAGTCAAGGCAAGCGTCTTAAAGACCCGTCTTATGTAGGCGTCTAGCATAGACTGCTGACAACTTGAACCACAGACCTGTACCACAAATGTGTACCCCAAACTGAGAGAAAACAAATGTCCCTTCTAAGTATAACGTCTCTTGACATGAGAATCAGGCGCCCTCCATTTCCTTTCCACCACTTCATCTCCCTCAGAAACCTTTCCCTCCCTGAGAATTAATGTTAAACCCGGTGAGTCGGATGAAAGTGCGTTTGGACAGCGGACAATGCCAATTGCATTAATTAAACATGTTTGAATATACACTTAAACTTATTAAAATATTAATATTTATAAAGATGTACACCAGGGTGTCATCATCATCATCCATTCCCTGCCCCATATGGAGCCTGGGGATACCTCTGCTTTTAACTTCCTTGTGAGGAAACCCGCACGAAGCAGTCGCCAGCTCTACAGTGGTGGTTTGTGAACCCAATCACTTTGTATGCTGATGTTGCCCGCATTGTATGAACCTGTACGCCCACAAGCAATTTACAAATGTCTTCTTGACGAGATGGAAATGCAGTGAAGTAATCTTAAAATGTTGTAGATTATAAACAACATTTTCGCTCACCCGCCCATGTGGTTTCGTTGAAAAACAAAACTCCAATCAGAAGTGGTTTATTTTAGCACTTCCATGCCAATCTAATCACGAATTAGTGTCTGATATCGGTAGGGGTCTCTCCCTCCCTCCCCCCCTCCCCCACTGTAGAACATTCTGCATGACACATAAGGTGTTTTTGTTTACGTGTCATTTACAAATTCATTTGCATGTCTTTCACGACATATAATGTCTCGCTTCTTCCGTTTTGCCTGTCTTGTTTACAAACTCACTACTTCACAGATCTAACATTATAATCTCCTCTCAGATGTTATTTCCTTGTAATTTTTTATTACATCAAGGTCTGGGCGGAAGCGATTACGTATCTTTCCGTGCTCCAAAAATTACATTTGTTACCTTACTGTCCTTTTCTTAATTTTTAACCAGATTGACATCTTTCGACGCGTCATGTGCGAACTTACAACCTATCTCCCAATACCATCTGTCCATTCCTATTGGAACATATGAACAACATGGATAGTGTATCTTCCAAGGCCAAAAGTCTAGGTTAACAATAGGAATTTTGCTCAGTGTAGACACTTACTCCGTCTGGAGCTGGAGAAAAGTCAATGTGGCAAGTTCGCTCTGCACAAACAGAAGTCAATGTTGTTTCAAAAATAGGTTGAGCGATTAGGTACAATTAATTTAAGAAAGTAACAAATAAGAACAAGATGTGATAAGAAAACCTTGAACTGTGAAAGCGAAAACAAAGTCAATGTGCGAGTGAGAAATAGAAAAAAGAAGGGCACAGAAAAAAGTTAAAAGGATGGTACAGGAAAATGTAGCGATCGAAGAGTGTCTCGTCAAAATCCTCCACTGACGCTGGTCCCGGTGCTTGCAACTTATACCAAATCATTAATGTGATATTGCAACAGAGATTTGTGCATTCATTAGTTTTACATGCTGACGTTGCCTTCCCTAAGTACAACTTCATATTAATACCTCCTTACGACATGCCTCAGGCAGCAATCGTCCTATTTTTTTCTTTATCTTCTCAGAGACCTCTCATGTGTCTGGCACAATCGGCAATGAAGAATGATGTCTATCTCTGTTTTAGTCAAGCGGTTGAGTGCGTCGATTTTGTGGAGTAGTGTTACGTTTCTTACACAAAAAATATTTGTTACCTCACATTGCCTGTTCGTTTTCTCCAACAAAGATTGAAAAGCTGCTTCCCGTTGGGCATTGCGTTCGGCTCTTGTAAGCTATATATTTAAAAAAAACGTAAACACGGTTAGGAATCTGCAGTCAACAATATGGTGCTTTAAGCGTCAAGATGTTTCTGTCTCTAAAGTTACTGATGACGTTACTAATACTGATGGCAATCTTGATGTAGTTGTAGGTGTATGTTGCACGTCCACATGATATCGATGCTAGCAGGCAACAACGAAAACATTATGTCTTCTGTGCCTAAAGAGAGACACGAGGGCACTGGACATAAATCCAACAGCCTGGGAGGATTGAAGCAGCAGATCGCACCAAGTGGCGATGCTCTCTACGGCGCCACCTCAGATTAGGCACAAAGAAGCTTTTACAGCAAGCAGAAGAGAGAAGACAACGTCGAAAGTAACACCAAGAAAATAAACAGCTGAGGGCTCGTCACCTCAGGGGCGCCTTCCCATAGTCAATTATGACTAAAGGGGCTATTATTATTATTATTGACAAGAACCAACGAAGCGCCGGTTGAACAAAATATGAGAAGACGACTCTGGCAATAGAAAAGATACACATTAAAGAAACCTTCTGATAGCATCACTAGGCAGTTCTAGCTCTGGAATGCCCAGTGTAAGAAGAAGAAGAAGAGAAAAAAAAAGGAAAATAAACCTTGAGACAAATATAGGGATACGGAAGACAGAGAAAGACATTGAGCTGATCGCGCGGGAAAGGATAAGTTGGCATGTGTTTGCTGGCGGTTATAAGATGTGATAGGAAACTCTGTTCAGAGCGATACAACAGGCGGCAATCTCATCATCAGAAAAGTTCCCCCGTCGGACAAGTCTTTCGGCCTTTTTTCTTCTTTACACTCTGAAGGGGGCGTGCCCACTTGGGTCATGACTACTAAGTGTCAGCCTCCTGTTGTCTTTCCTGTTTGAGCTGCGAATTGAACCCACTATACCTTGGTTGCAACTCGTAACTTCACTCCTGATTTTATCCATGCTGCCAGCTGGAGGCACATGTTAAAGGAACCATTATGTTGTAAATAAATTACTGTCCTGAATTCCATAGCCCGTTGCTCCACAGCCAACACAATGTCCTTTCCACAGTTTCACCGAGCCTCTTAAATGCCCTTTTTCTTGACTGTTTGCCGGCGGTTAGCACTATACATCCAAAATTACTTCTTTCTTAGTCATTACCTCTTCTTCCCCTTAACAGAGTGTAGAGGTGGCCCAGAGAGTACAAGTGCTCTTGGGTGAACATGCAATCACATTTTAAGGTGATTGGCCTGTCGTGTTAAATCCACGCTGAATTAAATTTTTCTCTCATCTGTTTGTGGCCCATACGGGATCACCATTTCCCTTATAAAGCACGGAGTCACAACTGCTAGAAGCCTGCGCCAAGCATTCACCTACTCGTGCACTGGTGATTTCTGTTTCAATTTGTTTTGAACGATGAGGTTGCCAACCTCATGCACAACCTCATATTAGTCGCCTCATACGACATGCATGAAGAAGCAATAGCCTTATTCTTTGTCTCATCAGAAACCCCGGAAACCAACGCGCGGCCCCTACGGAAGCAGTGCCCTATGTAATAGTCCTTATGCTGTAAATACTAGTAGATTCACCCCTACCTAAAATCCTGCTGTAAAAGGACATTTCGTGGCGTGTGACCGCTTGGCCTTTCACGCTAGCTTTGTCTCTCCTACTTCCACGCTAAGCATTTATATGTGCTAGAAGATGCTACATGTAAGAATAACAGACCTTAAAAGCAAATAAGACGTTTTTACACAAAACGCAGTATTCATTCAAAGTTCAGTTGCAGTTACTGCTCTGACAGGGCAAACGTAGGTCAGTCCCAGATAATAATGAATGGGTTTCATAAGTGCGAAAGTGGGAAATGAATGTTTGTGTGATCTGGTTTTTTTTAAATCCTATTGTTAAGTTGGAAAAGATCACACATGTGAAAAAAAAGTCGAAATAACAGAATGTCGTGTGCAAAAAGGTCGAAAAGCTGAGGAGAGGAGTGCAAATGTTAATTATTGTACCGTGTGAAAAAAGGACGGGTCGTGTGAAAAAAGGCGGGAAAAAAGAAGAAATAGTATAAATAGAAGAGTTGTGGGCGACAGGCAGCGATTTCAGGATTTATGATTCTAATGAAACCTTAACTTTAGACTAGAGAATTTTTACAGATAGCGTTAGGTGAACTTCGTCTTTGAGGATACCAAGACAAGTTTTTTTTGAGTAGACAAATCAGTATATTCTATTTGGATGTACATATATTATTCGTTTGGATTACATATTTTTCATTTTGGATAAGCAACCATCATTTTGTGAAATTTACAGTGTTTGTCTAATTACACCAATAAACTCTAATTAAATTTTCTACATAGCTGTTTGTAAAACTTTACAATAATTTCTTGTGGATATACGTTGTTGTGCTGAAACTGTTTTGCTTATCACCAAACTTAAAGGGAAGAACATTCCTGGGTTGAAAAAAATAACAAAAGGCCAAGTATTACCACCTCTGGCGGAAGGCCAGTTAGCACTTGAACCACAACAACATATGAAGGATTAACTCTGACTAAATAACAATCAATATAACTACTAGTGCCGTATAAACTTACACGGCCACAGGCGTACAGTGATTTTATTGATATTTTACTGATTGCCCATGGCTAGCTTCAATATGATAGTATCAGCTATAGATTAAAAGGTAGTTTCATAGCAGATACTGACGTAGGGGAGTGAAGTGTTAGAGAATTCACCATACTCGGTCCAGCATAGAGAAGTGGAGTAATCAGTTCCTTTCCTCACAGCCATTTTTCTTCCCTAACTCAAAGAGAAAAGTCAAATACCCATTTACAACTGGGTAGACTAGAGCGTGTCGGTACCGTGATTCGAACACGGCACTTTTGCTGCGAGAGACCAGCGCTCTAACCACTCTGACAATCGAACGCTCCAGCTCCAGCTATAGGTAGCACTAAAACACAATTTTATTTTTATTTAACACCCCCCCCCCCCACCCCCAACCACCACAAAAAATGCAATTAGTAAATAAATAATTGATCTTGCACAACATTCTTTCCATTTTTCCCGAAGGCTGTTTCGAGGTACTATAAATCAAACTAGTAGACAAAACAAATTATGTAATAATGAGGAGCTATAGTAACAACATGATGAACATTAAAGTGCTTAAAAATATGAATTGCAATCATGTACTTTTGATGACATGACAGGGGCCGCTGGTGATGTCAGATTGTTAGGACAAGCCGTCACTAGACAAGACACATATTCCACTACACTTTCTTTTTTTTGTTAAACAGCAGCTGTAAGAATTAGCAGCCAAATTGGAACGGTTCAGCAAGTTAAAAAAAGGGAGTTAGGCAGGGATGGGTTCTGTGACCGGATCTGTTTAATCTGTACAGTGAAAGTATAATGAGATCAATGAGATAAAGCCAGGAATATCATTTGGCGGACATAATATAGACAACTTGAGATATGCTGATGAAACAGACTTAATAGCAACAAGTGAACAGGAGCTGCAGGAAATGATTGATACAATAGCGACAGAACGTGAAAATAAAGGCCTCAGCCTTAATAGCAACAAGACAGAAGTAATGGTCGTCTCAAAGAAAAGGGCTTCCACAGAATGCACTATCAAAGTAAATGGAACAGTTTTAAAACGGGTCAATAGATTCAAATGCCTGGGCACATTAATAACATCAAAAGGAAGATGCATCTCATAAGTGAACAGCAGAATAGCTCAGCCAAAAAATAGATTTCTATAATATGAAGAGTATTTTCTGCAACAATTCTGTGTCAATGGAAGTAAAAAAGAGAGTTCTTCAGTGTTATATAGAACCAATCCTGACATATGGGAGTGCGTCACGGACAATAAGTAAACAAGCAAGGAAAGCACTAGAGGCCACAGAGATGTGGTTTTACAGAAGAATGTTAAAAATACCATGGACAGCCAAAAAAAGTAATGAGGATGTCCTGAAAGAGGCCAATACGCAAAGGAAACTTATTTCACAAGTTAGAAAGAAGCAATCCACTTTTTTTGGGCATGTTATGAGAAGGGGAAAGCTGGAATATATCGTAATAACAGGTAAGATTGAAGGAAAAATTGATAGAGGAAGATAAAGAGAGCAAATACTGGACAGTTTGACATCGTGGCATGGAAAGAAGTACTTACTTACTTAGTCGTTCCCCTTCTACCGTGAGGTGTAGAGGTTTGGAAGAGAGAGCGCCAGACTATCCTATCGGCTGTCTTCCTCCTGGCCTGGTTCCATTCTAGTTCTCGGTCCTTCAAAGATTGTCTAAAGTTGTCCTCCCAGCGGACTCTGGGTCGTCCTGGGGGTCTGGATCCTTGGCTCTTTGTTTCCCATGCTTGTCGTGGTAGCCGGTCTTCTCCCATTCTGCAGACATGGCCAAACCATCTTAGTTGGGACTGTTCTACTTGGGTCTGCAGGGGGTGGGATTTAAGGCCTTGACGTATCGTCTGGTTGCGTACCATGTCTCTTCTTGTTACTTCAACCACCTTCCTCAGATACCTCATTTCTGAGGTTTGGATCTGGCTTTTGTGGGTTGTAGTCATTGCCCATGACTCGCATCCATATGTCAAGACTGGGACATAGGTGGAGCGGTATACAGCCATCTTCGTTTTCTTACCAACCTCTCTCTTGCTGAGGAATCCTCGATTTACGGCCTGAAAAAGTCTCCCAGCTGCTGCTTTTCGAGTGGCCAACTCTTCTTTGATGCCTCCCTTTCGATCAATAATAACTCCGAGGTATTTAAAGTGGTCGACCTGCTCCAGGACCTGTTCTCCCAGCTTAATCTGATGTCTTCTTTCTTCTCGTGATATCACCATGGATTTTGTTTTAGAGCTGCTTATGACCATCCCTCTCTTCTCCAGCTCTTCCTTCCAGACTTGCAGGTTGAATTGGAGATGTGCCTCTGATTTAGCAATCAGGGCAACATCATCAGCAAATGCTAGCTCCGAAATACAGACCTGTCTCATCTTCCAGTACCCCACTGAATAGAAAGAAGTTACAAACAGAATTGATAAATTGGAGTGGAGAGAGGAAATTGTGAAGAGACATGATCTCCTACGCTACTTGGCATGGTACTTGATGACACAGTTTACTCACGTGTTTTACTCTGAAGCCTGTGGATGAAGATTAAAATTTCAATAATAAATGTTTTAAAATAACTTAAACTGTCAGCGGTCAGTAACGATATCAAAGTCATTTAGAAAGCTTGAAATCAATTATAATTTTAAAGATAATTTGAGGTGTACGCAGTTAAATCCTACAAGGTCAGTGGCGTAACTACTGTCCGGGGTGGACAGAGCATGCCTCGAGGGCCCCCAATTATGAATGAGCCACAGAAAGTATTGGTTGAATGGAACCCTGGACGCTATATATATATATATATATATATATATATATATATATATATATATATATATATATATATATATATATATATATATATATATATATATATATATATATATAAATTCATTAACATACTTAGGAATCATAGTAACACCAGATGGCGAAACAAGCAAAGACAGTAACTGAATGAATAAAGCTAGAATAGTCTTCGCCAATCTAAATAACATCTGGAAACCCTCCCAGTACAGTAAGAAAAACTAAATAAAAAACATACGAGAGCTGCATAATTTTTGTACTTCTGTACTGTGCACAATGCTGGAGAGTAACAGAAAAGGACATTTCCAGACTATCCTTTTCATATCACAACCTGCCCAATGAACAATCTTAAAATATTCAGTCCGAACACCACCACTAACCAAGAACTGCTAACTCGGAGCCACCATGAAGACATGCTCACCATCATAGTGGGTAGACGCTGGAATTGGGTTGGCCACATCCTCTGAAGAGACCCTCAGTCAGCGGCAAAGGGAACCAAGCAAAGAGGAGACAGTTATTAAGATGCAAAGAAACAAAGCAAGGCCGGCCAAAAGTCACCTGGCGGAGGAGACAGTTTATAGATGCCATACAAGACGCCACCAGGCGTGCTAGTCACTGATTGCTTTGTCAGTCAGCGGTGAAGGACCAAAGATGAAACAGTTTATTGCTGCCCTACAAGACGCTACAAGGCGTGCTAGTCACTGATTGCTTTGTCAGTCAGCGGAGAAGGACCAAAGAGGAAACAGTTTATTGCTGCCCTACAAGACGCTACCAGGCGTGCTAGTCACTGATTGCTTTGTCAGTCAGCGGTGAAGGACCAAAGATGAAACAGTTTATTGCTGCCCTACAAGACGCTACAAGGCGTGCTAGTCACTGATTGCTTTGTCAGTCAGCGGAGAAGGACCAAAGAGGAAACAGTTTATTGCTGCCCTACAAGACGCTACCAGGCGTGCTAGTCACTGATTGCTTTGTCAGTCAGCGGTGAAGGACCAAAGATGAAACAATTTATTGCTGCCCTACAAGACGCTACAAGGCGTGCTAGTCACTGATTGCTTTGTCAGTCAGCGGAGAAGGACCAAAGAGGAAACAGTTTATTGCTGCCCTACAAGACGCTACCAGGCGTGCTAGTCACTGATTGCTTTGTCAGTCAGCAGCGAAGGACCAAAGAGGAAACAGTTTATTGCTGCGCTACAAGACGCCACCAGGCGTGCTGGTCACTGATTGCTTTGTCAGTCAGCGGCGAAGGACCAAAGAGGAAACAGTTTATTGCTGCGCTACAAGACGCCACCAGGCGTGCTAGTCACTGATTGCATTGTCAGTCAGCGGTGTAGGACCAAAGAGGAAACAGTTTATTGCCGCCCGACAAGACGCCACCAGGCGTGCTAGTCACTGATTGCTTTGTCAGTCAGCGGCAAAGAAACAAAGAGGAAACAGTTTATTGCTGCCCTACAAGACGCTACCAGGAGTGCTAGTCACTGATTGCTTTGTCAGTCAGCGGTGAAGGACCAAAGATGAAACAGTTTATTGCTGCCCTACAAGACGCTACAAGGCGTGTTAGTCACTGATTACTTTGTCAGTCAGCGGAGAAGGACCAAAGAGGAAACAGTTTATTGCTGCCCTACAAGACGCTACCAGGCGTGCTAGTCACTGATTGCTTTGTCAGTCAGCGGTGAAGGACCAAAGATGAAACAGTTTGTTGCTGCCCTACAAGACGCTACAAGGCGTGCTAGTCACTGATTGCTTTGTCAGTCAGCGGAGAAGGACCAAAGAGGAAACAGTTTATTGCTGCCCTACAAGACGCTACCAGGCGTGCTAGTCACTGATTGCTTTGTCAGTCAGCGGTGAAGGACCAAAGATGAAACAGTTTATTGCTGCCCTACAAGACGCTACAAGGCGTGCTAGTCACTGATTGCTTTGTCAGTCAGCGGAGAAGGACCAAAGAGGAAACAGTTTATTGCTGCCCTACAAGACGCTACCAGGCGTGCTAGTCACTGATTGCTTTGTCAGTCAGCGGCGAAGGACCAAAGAGGAAACAGTTTATTGCTGCGCTACAAGACGCCACCAGGCGTGCTGGTCACTGATTGCTTTGTCAGTCAGCGGCGAAGGACCAAAGAGGAAACAGTTTATTGCTGCGCTACAAGACGCCACCAGGCGTGCTAGTCACTGATTGCTTTGTCAGTCAGCGGTGTAGGACCAATGAGGAAACAGTTTATTGCTGCCCGACAAGACGCCACCAGGCGTGCTAGTCACTGATTGCTTTGTCAGTCAGCGGTGAAGGACCAAAGAGAAAGCAGTTTATTGCTGCCCTGCAAGACCCTACCAGGCGTGCTAGTCACTGATTGTTTTGTCAGTGTGACGTATGAAGATCGGGCATCTCGATCAGTCGCTTTAATCCCGCAGTCAGCCCTATCTCTCTTGTCAAAACAACTCGATTCCACGTTGGTTTCCCTGATTCCCCAATTAACATGCAAGTTGTTACGTATAAGCCAGGCCTTTCTCGCACTCTGCATTTACTTATTGTTTTAGACACGCCTACCTGTCTTCTTTCACGCGCTATCAAAGCAGATATTAAGATTCAAAACTGTCATTCATTCAAAAAAGGGCGGGCCTGGAGCGCATGCCGGCTGGCATATTACTTCACGTCCGGCAATTTCGCCGAGTTCTGAAACCCCTTTGTTGTTGATTAACACCAGGTAACAGAGCGGACACAGACCCTGTACACGGGAAAGAAATCTCCGCTGAAGCGGCCATCATATCGGCAATAGTGGGAAAAAGAGCTTTCATTCGCGAAACGAACAGCAAATTTGCCCTAACTGGACGAACGGTGTTATTTTTTGCATTAAGGAACGAAAGTCCAGCGTTTTAGTATATATGCCAGCCCTCAAAATTCAATTATCAGTTTGCTACAGGATTTCGTGAATATTCTAGCTCGCTATTATAGGAGCCATATTATATATTGGATACTTTAATACGTGGAGAATTTCAGTTTCCTGTTTTGCGGTAATAATATTATTAGCATATAAGTGTTTTAGCGTGTTTAAGTTTCATTATATTTCACTGGGATTTTTGTATTATTTGAAACATATTAAATAAACATATAGCAAAGTTCTCCAGATGTAAACGTAAATTTAATTACCCGCTATTCCAGAGTAAGAGATGCGTTAAATAATTATAAGACGCTAGGCGATCGAAATTGTTAAAATACCATTTAATTCTATTCATATGTGTGTAATTTTATTACGACTAGATTATACTCAAGAGAACTCACTGGTCATACTCGGCTATCCCCCTCAGAGAACAGCCGACGAGTATCTTTCTTTAAAAAGAATTCATCACGTCAGAGAGTGTCTCAAGCCACCTGAGGCTAGACCCCACTGGAACAATATAGTAAATATTAATCCCGATGACTGTGCCACCACATAGAACACTTATCCCAAACCCCTACCTGCAAAGAAAAGAGGAATATACAGAAAAATACTAACGCATCAACTTTAGCGGCTGCCGGACAATAACAGTCAGCAAACCGGAAAGCCTGGGGCTGAAATTGACAAAAAATAGGACTATGATTTTTTTAGTACCTGTTAGTGTTTAATTCCACTGAATGTATGCTGCATCAACGAATGGGTAAGCAAATCTGAAAGTGGCCACTACTTGAATGATTGAGTGAACTGGAAGAAAGAAACTTAATTATCTTTTGTTACCAATAACATCCCTATTTTTTTTTTATCTCTCACTAATCTGAGTGTTCTCGGGATAGGTAGGGACTTGTTCTTTATCTGTCCTGACTATTCCCTACCCCCACTGTTAATTTTTTGGGGATCTTTTTTGGGTTAATTACCTCTGTTGAGATCTTCCTAGTTTTTTCCTATACAAGAGGGAGGGCCTATTGGATTGATTTTCATTCCTTGTCTGTAAACTATACTTCATTGATGTAAATACTTTTGATATTGTGATTTTTTTCAAGTAGTATAATAAACATAATAAACCTTAAGCTATTTGTGTTGGTCAAAACCTGCCCCTATCTGTTATCCATAGTTGTTTTCACTTTTGTGCGTATTTGTCACCTAATTTTGTGTATATGTGTGTAGTGTAACTTGTATTTTGTGCAGGGAGAGAAAGTGCGTCTTATTTAAAAAATACAGTCGTAAACGATAGGCTGGATTAGAGCAATTACTCAATCCCAGACTGTTCTTCCTCTTACACTATCACCCTCCTGAAACATAACACTATTTCTTACACCTTAGTCTCACATAGCTATCACTATCACCTCTGCTCGGACGGGACCACAACTATCTCAGGCCTATCTTACAAAAAATTACGACAGTCAGTCAGCGGCGAAGGACCAAAGAGGAAAAAGAAGAAGATTCCAACATCTAGAGGTGTCCTAGACAAATATAGACAGTCAACATAGACACTGACAACGTAGAGACGTCAAAATGTTAACTCGAAAATGACCATCAAAATAAGGGAGAACATGACAACGGATTGTATTTGCTCCAAAATACTGAAGAGCAAAGAACACCTAAAGGTGAAGAATTTGTGGCAGACCATACCGTGTAGGAAGATACAAAAAGGACTCTCTCTCTCTCTCTCTCTCTCTCTCTCTCTCTCTCTCTCTCTCTCTCTCTCTCTCTCACAGTTACTCTTCACACTTTTCATGAAACTACTTTACTTCTCTCCACTGGATGTGCTTTTTCCGGTGCCATCTCTGATATAATTCGACAGGTACCCTAAAGGAGTGAGTAGACAAATGACAGTGCGTTGGTAAAACAAAGACAATGCGTAAATAATACACACAAACAATGACCGCGTAAAACAATAACAGTGAGTGAGTACAATAAAGATAATTAAAGAGTAAAACGATAACAATGAGTGAATAAAACAAAGACAATGAGTAAATAAAACAAGAACAATGAGTGAATAAAACAAAGACAATGAGTGAATAAAACAAGAACAATGAGTAAATAAAACAAGAACAATGAGTAAATAAAACAAGAACACTGAGTAAATAAATCAAAGACAATGAGTGAAAGAAACAAAGACAATGAGTGAATAAAACAAGAACAATGAGTAAATAAAACAAAGACAATGAGTGAGAGAAATAAAGACAATGAGTGAGAGAAACAAAGAGAATGAGTAAATAAAACAAGAACAATGAGTGAATAAAACAAAGACAATGAGTGAATAAAACAAGAACACTGAGTGAATAAAACAAGAACAATGAGTAAATAAAACAAAGACAATGAGTGAGAGAAATAAAGACAATGAGTGAGAGAAACAAAGAGAATGAGTAAATAAAACAAAGACAATGAGTGAATAAAACAAAGACAATGAGTGAGAGAAACAAAGAGAATGAGTGAATAAAACAAGAACACTGAGTGAATAAAACAAGAACAATGAGTAAATAAAACAAAGACAATGAGTGAATAAAACAAGAACAATGAGTAAATAAAACAAGAACAATGAGTGAAAGAAACAAAGACAATGAGTGAATAAAACAAGAACAATGAGTAAATAAAACAAAGACAATGAGTGAATAAAACAAAGACAATGAGTGAGAGAAACAAAGACAATGAATGAATAAAAGAAAGACAATGAGTGAATAAAACAAGAACAATGAGTGAATAAAACAAGAACAATGAGTGAATAAAACAAAGACAATGAGTGATAGAAACAAAGACAATAACGATAACAGTGAGTGAATAAAACATGGACAATGAGTGACCGAAACAAAGACATTGATTGAATAAAACGATAACAAAGATTGAATAAATAAAAGACAACGAGTGAGAGAAACAAAGACAATGAGTGAATAAAACACAGACAATGAGTGAATAAAACAAAGACAATGAGTGAGAGAAACAAAGACAATGAATGAGAGAAACAAAGACAATGAGTGGATAAAACAAAGACAATGAGTGAATAAAACAAAGACATTGAGTGAGAGAAACAAAGACAATGAGTGAATAAAACAAAGACATTGAGTGAGAGAAACAAAGACAATGAGTGAATAAAACAAGAACAATGAGTGAATACCGGTGTGTTACCGGGGCCCGAAAGGGGAGCAAAGAATAGTAACACAGTTCCCTGCCAAGCATGTCGTAGAAAGCGACTAAGGTGGGTTGAGCATGGGGCCGGTTACCCCATCCTGTAAAAAATTTAAACCACAAAAAACTTCAACAAATATGGACAAGTCAATTAAAGAAAATAAAACACAACCATCCAAGACTGGGGAAGGTCCTCTCGCAGGGAGGCGTATGATGCAACACTGTAGCGAGATTTGGTCCCTCTTGCTTTTTTGTGAAAAAAAAATGTGTGTAACGCGACGCACACACACACACAGCGCAGTAATTACACTCTGCGGATCTTGCTTTGAAGTTTGAAGACGACGGATGTGAATTACGGTTAAAGCCAGACAATATTACTGAAGAATGAGGAAATAGCTAATATAGGAATGTATGGCGGACTTTCAAAGTTTGCATTTACTGGACATTAAATTATTAACTACAAGAGAACGCCTGGTTGGAATACAATTAAATAACAATAGTTCACTAAAGGAGATGGACTATGAATTATATCCAAAAGGATATTATTCCAATATAAATAGTTTTAAAGATAATTAATATTTTTCACCTTCATCACATCTGCTAAAAGTTAGCTAATAATCTTTAAAAATTTATTATAACTACATGCCTAAACGGATTTAAATACAAATTGGATAGAATGAAAGCCTCATATGGGAAAAATGAAAGGATACCTAGGAAGGAATGAAGGATATAAGTGTGTAGTGAACAAAAGAAAAAAACAAGTACAGGAAAAGCACAGATTGCTTCAAATCGCCTCAAACCAGGAGATGAAACGAAAATCTTTTGGGACTTTTAGAGGTGCTTTCTCGTACGGGCGAGAGACTGAAATATAAGGACAGAGGGGCGCGTTGAAAATCACACACACCAAATTCAGAAGACAGAGTGAGAAACTGGAAGACAGTATCTGCAAGAAAAGTTATTTTTTCACGCTTCTTGCAGGGCAGATTAACTTCAACCAATATAGTCTCACCGTGAGCTTATAAATCCGAAGAGGTTTTTATGATCAATGTAGGGAGCCGCGCTAGCGTAGTGGTTACAACACCGCTCTGGCGACCGGGTGATACAGGATCAAACCCGGGCGACGGCATTTGAGGATTTTTCGTCGACCGGGATTTGGACTGGATTAACTCGAGACCTGGCGATGACATTTGAAGGAGTGTCGTCGACCAGGGACTGGCGGCTCCTGAGCCGACCCAGCTGCAATGGGTACCTCCGAAATCGGCGAGTATTTGCCTGAATGGCGAGGGACACCTGTCTCTGTACAAGAAATAAAGGGATACTCACGTAAAATCAATGTCAGGTTAGACATAAAAAAAAAAAAAATAATAATAACCTGAGATTTCGCCTTGAGTATTAGCGGGCAAAAAAAAAAAAAAAAAAAAAAAAAAAAAAATCAATGTTTATGATCATTCCTGATCGAGAAACTGGAGACTTGAAGACCGTTGATCCTGCTAACTGAAGCCTAGAGATCAACCAATCTTCAACACCTTAGTCCCCCGTAGTTATAGGGCGGGCTGAAGGAAAGTCTTCCGCATTCAAGTGTGTCTCAGGAACCTCGAACTAATTTCAGATGAGTTATGTGTATACAATCCACCAAATCCTGTGAGCAGTTTATAAAACGACTGTTTAATGATGACAACTAGATGGCAAGAGATAATGTGACAATCCTTTTGTTGTAATTTCAGTGGAAGATAAATCCAAGACTTTTTCGCTTGTTTATTTTGATTTGTAACTGTAAATAATCATACATTTTACCATCTTCCAACACCCATTTCTCATTACAAGAATATATAGATGTACATAATAAATTGGGAAATTGTACTCATTTGACTTGTTAAATTTTTAACTGTTAAATTTTGAGTTACCTTTTCAAATTTAATTATATTATCACATAGGGTTACTATAGCGAAAGTAGCAACTTATACTTCTGAAGCCTAAATCTATTGTCCAGCTCAGAGTATTCACAGCTGTAACTCACTTGTGATACCAGTGTACTTCTCGGGCACTGGAACCTCATATTTTCTGGAGAGAGATTCTACTTCTGCTCTACCACTATTATCATACTTGGAAAACCTTTCGCTACAAACACAGAGAAAGCCGAAAGGAGTCTGTGTTACTGACTAACCTTCTTTCTTCTAGGAGAACTTCCAGATTTGGCACCTGGAATGTTCGGACATTAAACGAACAAGGGAAAGTGGCACAAGTAGCAGCAGAGATGAGGGAATATAAAATCGAGGTTCTGGGACTGTGTGAAACAAAGTGGAAGGGGGTAGACAAGAAGAAACTCATCACAGGTGAATTGGTGCTGTCCTCAGGACATGAAGACGAAAGTTCACACCACAGTGAAGGGGTAGCTCTTATGTTATCTAAAGAAGCACAGAAAGCACTCATTGAATGTGAAGCCGTTGGATCCATAATAATAACAGCTACTTTTAAAACAGCTAAAAAGAAAATAAATGTAAATGTCATCCAATGTTATGCACCAACTAATGACAAAGAAGAGTCTGTGAAAGAAACATTTTATACTCTACAGGAAATTATGGAAAAAGTAAAAAGAAGAGACATCTCAATTTTGATGGGTGACATGAATGCAAAGATAGGTACAGTCAACACCGGCTTTGAAGAAGTCATGGGAAAACAGGGGCTAGGAATAATGAATGAAAATGGGGAACTATTCTTAAACTTCTGTGCTTCAAATCAACTGGCTATAGGAGGAAGCATGTTTCCACATAAGAAAATACACAAGGCAACATGGATATCACCAGACCATAGAACAGAAAATCAGATTGATCATATATGCATAAACAAGAAGTTTAGATCATCTTTGCAGGATGTAAAGGTATATAGAGGAGCAGATGTGGCATCAGATCACCACCTTCTGATAGCCAAAGTAAAAATGAAACTCAAGAGATATGCAACAATGCAACATTATAGACAACAATTTAATGTAGGACATCTAAGAAATCAAGAAACAAGAGACAAATTTGCGGTCACAATATCCAACAAATTCCAAGTGTTCCAACAGCTGGAAGATGAAGAGAATACAGAAGACTATTGGCAGCAAATCAAAACGGCATGGAATGAGACATGTGAAGAAATACTGGGGAAAAGGGAACGACAACAAAAAGCATGGATAACAACAGAAACCATCAATAAGATAAAAGACAGAAAAAACAAGAAAGCAGATTTAAACACAAGCAAAACCAGAAGTTCCAAAGCCAAGGCTCAAGAAGTGTACACAGAAGCAAACAAAGAAGTTAAAAGAAGTATCAAAAGAGACAAGAGGAAGTATATTGAGGAGTTGGCAAGAGAGGCAGAAGATGCTGCAGCCAAAGGAAATATGAGAAAACCGTATAACAGCACAAAGAAGCTAACAGGGAAATACAAGCAAACAAGTTGCCTCATAAAAGACAAGAATGGAAAACTGCTCAGCAATATACAAGAGCAAATGAAGAGGTGGACAGAATATTTTGAGGAAATTCTCAGCTCCACAAAACCCCCTGGACATCCAGTCAGTCAGCAGAAGGGCTACAAATTAGCGGTGAAAGACCAACGAAGGAAGAATAAAGAAAGCCATAAAGCTTCTAAGAGATGAAAAAGCGTCTGGACCTGATGGCATTCCAGCAGAGGCCATCAAAGCAGATATCGACACGGCTACAGAGATGTTATATAAATTACTTGGTAAAGTCTGGGAAAAGGAAGAGATACCAGCAGAATGGAAGGAAGGATGTCTGGTTAAGTTGCCTAAGAAAGGAAATTTACAAGAGTGCACAAATTATAGAGGAGTAATGTTACTATCAGTGCCAGGAAAAGTATTAAATAGGATTATCCTTGAGAGATTAAAAGAGTCCATAGACAAGAAACTGAGAGATGAACAAGCAGGGTTTCGACAAAACAGATCCTGTACAGACCAGATAGCCACTTTGATAATAATAGTTGAACAAAGTCTGGAATGGAATTCACCATTATACATCGGACGAAAAGATATTTGACAGTGTAGACAGAGAATCACTTTGGAAATTGATGAGGCATTATGGAGTTCCCCTGAAGATCATTAATTTAATAAAGAAAACATATGAAGACATGACATGCAGAGTTCTTCATGAAGGACAGCTTACAGAACCATTTGGGATAAGAACAGGAGTGCGACAGGGATGCCTCTTGTCTCCATTTCTTTTCTTATTAGCAATAGACTGGGTTATGAGAACATCAACAACACACAACAGAAATGGAATCCAGTGGACTCTGACTAAGCAGTTGGATGATCTGGATTTTGCTGATGACTTGGCTCTCCTGTCCCATAACCGTAATCAGATGCAGGACAAATTGAGAACACTCGATGAGAGGTCACAGCAATTGGGTCTGAAGATATACAGGGAAAAGACAAAGATAATGAGAATAAATGCAGGTAATGATAACAAGGTTGAACTTGAAGAAGCACCAATACAAGATGTAGAATCGTACACATATCTTGGCAGCAATATAGACAAAGTTGGAGGGACAGACAGTGATATCAAAATAAGAATACAAAAAGCAAGAGGAGCTTTCATTGCATTGTGAAATATATGGAGATCAAGAGAAATCGGATCCAACACGAAAATAAGAATCTTCAACTCAAATGTGAAGTCAGTCCTATTGTATGGCTCTGAGACATGGAGAACAACAAAGACAACAAACAAAAAGCTACAGACTTTCATAAATGGGTGCTTGCGTAGAATAGAGGGATTGAAATGGTATGACAAGGTTACCAACGTGGAACTGATGCCAAAAACTAGACAAGTGCCAGTGGAACAAGAGATGAGAAGACGACGATGGCGATGGATAGGACACACACTGAGGAAACCTGTTGATAGCATTACAAGGCAGTCCTTGTTCTGGAACCCAAAGGGCAAGAGAGGCAGAGGTAGACCAAGAAGCACATGGAAAAGAGAGCTGGAAACAGAGATGAAAATGATAAGGAGAACGTGGAAGGAACTTGAGATGATGGCACGTGACAGGAGGACTTGGCATGTGTTTATTGAAGGCCTATGCTCCTTTGGGAGTGGAGGGTTATGAATGAATTAGTGAATAAAACAAAGACAATGAGTTAGAGAAACAAGGACAGTGAGGTAATAAAACAAGAACAGTGAGTGAATAACACAAGAACAATGAGTGAATAACACAAGAACAATGAGTGAATAACACAAGAACAATGAGTGAATAACAAAAGAACAATGGGTAAATAACACAAGAACAATGAGTAAATAACACAAGAACAATGGGTAAATAACACAAGAACAATGAGTGAATAACACAAGAACAATGGGTAAATAACACAAGAACAATGGGTAAATAACACAAGAACAATGGGTAAATAACACAAGAACAATGGGTAAATAACACAAGAACAATGGGTAAATAACACAAGAACAATGGGTAAATAACACAAGAACAATGAGTGAATAACACAAGAACAATGAGTAAATAACACAAGAACAATGAGTAAATAACACAAGAACAATGGGTAAATAACACAAGAACAATGGGTAAATAACACAAGAACAATGGGTAAATAACACAAGAACAATGGGTAAATAACACAAGAACAATGAGTGAATAACACAAGAACAATGAGTAAATAACACAAGAACAATGGGTGAATAACACAAGAACAATGGGTAAATAACACAAGAACAATGGGTAAATAACACAAGAACAATGGGTAAATAACACAAGAACAATGGGTAAATAACACAAGAACAATGGGTAAATAACACAAGAACAATGGGTAAATAACAAAAGAACAATGGGTAAATAACACAAGAACAATGAGTGAATAACACAAGACCAATGGGTAAATAACACAAGAACAATGAGTAAATAACACAAGAACAATGAGTAAATAACACAAGAACAATGAGTGAATAACACAAGAACAATGGGTAAATAACACAAGAACAATGGGTAAATAACACAAGAACAATGGGTAAATAACACAAGAACAATGGGTAAATAACACAAGAACAATGGGTAAATAACACAAGAACAATGGGTAAATAACACAAGAACAATGAGTGAATAACACAAGAACAATGAGTAAATAACACAAGAACAATGAGTAAATAACACAAGAACAATGAGTAAATAACACAAGAACAATGAGTGAATAACACAAGAACAATGGGTAAATAACACAAGAACAATGGGTAAATAACACAAGAACAATGAGTGAATAACACAAGAACAATGGGTAAATAACACAAGAACAATGGGTAAATAACACAAGAACAATGGGTAAATAACACAAGAACAATGGGTAAATAACACAAGAACAATGAGTAAATAACACAAGAACAATGGGTAAATAACACAAGAACAATGAGTAAATAACACAAGAACAATGAGTGAATAACACAAGAACAATGGGTAAATAACACAAGAACAATGGGTAAATAACACAAGAACAATGGGTGAATAACACAAGAACAATGGGTAAATAACACAAGAACAATGAGTGAATAACCCAAGAACAATGGGTAAATAACACAAGAACAATGGGTAAATAACACAAGAACAATGGGTGAATAACACAAGAACAATGAGTAAATAACACAAGAACAATGAGTAAAAAACACAAGCACAATGGGTAAATAACACAAGAACAATGGGTAAATAACACAAGAACAATGGGTAAATAACACAAGAACAATGGGTAAATAACACAAGAACAATGGGTAAATAACACAAGAACAATGGGTAAATAACACAAGAACAATGGGTAAATAACACAAGAACAATGGGTAAATAACACAAGAACAATGGGTAAATAACACAAGAACAATGGGTAAATAACACAAGAACAATGGGTAAATAACACAAGAACAATGAGTGAATAACACAAGAACAATGAGTAAATAACACAAGAACAATGAGTAAATAACACAAGAACAATGGGTAAATAACACAAGAACAATGGGTAAATAACACAAGAACAATGGGTAAATAACACAAGAACAATGAGTAAATAACACAAGAACAATGGGTAAATAACACAAGAACAATGAGTGAATAACACAAGAACAATGAGTGAATAACACAAGAACAATGGGTAAATAACACAAGAACAATGGGTAAATAACACAAGAACAATGGGTAAATAACACAAGAACAATGGGTAAATAACACAAGAACAATGGGTAAATAACACAAGAACAATGAGTGCATAAACCAAGAACAACGCTTCAGTAAAATCAAGACAACGTCTTAGTAAAACAGTCAATGAGTTAGTAAAACAAAGATATTAATTGAGTAAAGCAAAGGCTATCAGTTAGCATCATACAATGAGTTAATAAAATTAAGACAATGAGCTAGTAAAACAAAGATAATAATTCTGTAAAGCAAAGATATGAGCTGGTAAAACAAACAGAATGAGTTAATAAAATTAAGACAATGAGCTAGTAAAACAAACTCAATGAGTTAATAAAACAAAGGCAATGATTTAGTAAAATTAAGACAAGGAGTTAATAAAAGAAACAGAATGATTTAGTAAAATAAAAGCCAATGAGTTAATAGAAACATAAAGACATTGAGTTAATCATAGAAATAGATTGTATTAGTAAAACACGGACAATGAGTTAATAAAATAAAGACAATCAGCTAGTAAATCAAACACAATTAATTAATAGAACAAAGGCAATGATTTAGTAAAATAAAGACAAGGGTTAATAAAAGAAACAGAATGAGTTAGTAAAATAAAGACAAGGAGTTAATGAAAGAAACAGAATGTTTCAGTAAAATAAAGACAAGGAGTTAATAAAAGAAACAGAATGAGTTAGTAAAATAAAGACAAAGAGTTAATAAAAGAAACAGAATGAGTTAGTAAAATAAAGACAAAGAGTTAATAAAAGAAACAGAATGAGTTAGTAAAATAAAAGATAGTGAGTTCATTAAACAGACTGTATGAGTTAGTAAAACAAGGACAATGAGTAAATGAAACGAAACAATGAAATCATGTATTCATCCGTGATTAAACTTTAGCTCCCCATGGAGCAGAGATCTTCAACAAACACATGCTTGGTATCCTGTCCCGTACCGTTAGCTTAAGGTGTTTCCATGCATCCTGTCCCGTGACGTTAGCTTAAGGTGTTTCCATGCATCCTGTCCCGTGACGTTAGCTTAAGGTGTTTCCATGCATCCTGTCCCGTGACGTTAGCTTAAGGTGTTTCCATGCATCCTGTCCCGTGACGTTAGCTTAAGGTGTTTCCATGCATCCTGTCCCGTGACGTTAGCTTAAGGTGTATCCATGCATCCTGTCCCGTGCCGTTAGCTTAAGGTGTTTCCATGCTTTATTCATCATCTCAATTTTTGTTTCTAGTTCTCTTCTCAATGCGTTTTTCTGTCTACGACTGCTTCCCTTACCCAGGGGTTTCCAGAGTCGTGCTTACTTAGTCGTTCCTGTTCTATCATGTGGCGTAGAGGTTTGCCAGAGTGAACGCTAAACTGTCCTATCGTCTGTCTTCTTCAAGCCCTGGGTTTCAATCTAGTCCTGGGTAGTTTAGGGATCGTCTAATGTTGTCCTCCCAGCAAACTCTGGGTCGTTCTGGAGGTCTGGATACATGGTTCTTGGTTTCCCATATTTGTCGTGGTAGCAAATATTCTTCCATTTTGATCTTCTTCCATTTCGATCTTCTTCCATTTTGATCTTCTTCCATTTTGATCTTCTTCCATTTTGATCTTCTTCCATTCTGTTGTACCATTTCAATCCCTTTATCCTACGCTAGCACCCATTTATGAATGTAATTTCTTGGTTAATTTTGTTGTCCCCGCGTTTCAGATCCATACTGACTTGACTTGTGAGTTGAAGATTCTTATTTGATTGCCATTTATTTCTCAAAGCAATGAAATCTAGTCTTGTCTTTAGTATTCTTATTTTTATATCGCACTCTGCCCCTTTATATAGACTGATGCGAGTGTCACCGGGACAAGTTGGCTTCAGAAAGAAGTAGATATAATGAGATATGGTATAAGAGACATGACCGTCGAAATAATTCAGGACAGAAAAACGTAAGATTTATCACTGATCACGTGAGCATATGACGTAGCCCACAGAGTAGGGGTCTATATAACGTCGTGCAAGACCATGAGACGTTCTCCGTTTCTTAGTTTCTTGTCACGTCTTCACTTTCGATAGGCCAGTGTTGGCGTAGCTGGCAAGTCCTTTTCAGGACAAGTCCTTTTCATGGCTTTATGCTAGCAGATGGATAATATTAGTCCTTTTCAGGACTGAGTATCTATCACCGATGGTCGGGCTAGCAGTGCTTAAGTGGTTGCACTTAGAGTCCACTACATTTGGTGTTCCCTGAACATTGAGGAGGTTCGGGCAGCGTTGGCGTAGCTGGCAGTCCTTTTCAGGACAAGTCCTTTCCAGAGCGTTACTATGTTAGAATATATTAGTCCTTTTCAGGACAGTATCTATCAAAGCTGATCAGGCTAGCAGTCCTTTTAAGGACTAGTCCTTTTTAGTGCTACCTCAGGCCAGCTGATAGATGCTAGTAGTCCTTTTCGGGGCTTAGAGTTTATCAACACATCGCTGCAGTTAATTAACAGAGTTCACTTGTTTTTGAATGGCAAATTGCGCCCCGATATAACCAACGGACTTAAGTCTAAGTTGAAAGGAACGTGCTTCGCCACAAGAAGGCAAAACTCGCAACAACAAAAAAACAAAAACAGACGTTCTCTCGCTCATGCTCTTGCCCAGTAGAAAGATGTAGTGCGAGACAGTAAATCTTCAGCAGTCAGTACACGTGGCTCTATCAGAGCTGCGAATCTGTGGTAACCAGATATCGAATGAGAAAGAAGATAGAGCAACAGATTATGATAAGCGCAGAGCTTAGAAGTGCTATACTTGTGAATCCAGTGCATATCAAGACACCAAGAAGTAATTGTCTGGTACGTAAAGTTAAATATATGACAATCTAGAAAATCAAACGACGCGAACTGATTTTGTGTGATGAAAAATTCTAGAAGCAATTTGATTTCGTAGATGAAAGTAATAGAAATTAGCCACGTGTTGACCAGTGCTGTTTCTGAGAAGCAATGAAGTATTGAGAATTTTCATAACGACGTAGCATAGTTCTGAAAAACCAACATTCCCTGGGGGTAGCCCAGTATAACGCATAATCAGACAGCTATGAAGAAGAATAACGCAGAAACAGAGAAATGAGACATTGAAGTAGATTGATCCATTACCAGTTGGAAAATAGAAGAGAACGATGTATTAATGATGTACGAGTTGAAATTGTTAATTGCTGTAAACAATCAGGAAGATAGGCGCGGCATCTATGTCATCTACTTGTATACCAGTTATCAGTAAGACTAAATAAAGCTTCAAAAACCCGACAGGTCTTAACAGTCGTGTTCTTCAAGAGTATGCGTTCTTATGTATGCAAGCTGGTACAAACGACATTTACAACACTAACAGGATGAAATTACTGGGAGCTATGACGATCATGGGACAGCCAGACTGTCCAGTGCGGCCACCCGGTCACTCGAGATATGCGTGATCAAATAGCAAATACAGTGATTAAGATAAAGACAATACGTTAATTAAAAAAAGCTAAAACAGTGGAAATGATGAAGCACTTAATATAACTAAAACGATGGCAGTAAACATGATAGTCGTGAGACAGTCAATCTTCGCTATTCGTATGTTCCGTCTGAGCGGATTCGCTCAGCGCGCGAGATAAAGTGTAACCCATTTTTTGTCATTCCCGGGCACCTCGCGTATATTCGCGGCCATGCGCAGGAGGCAAACATTTTCGAGACGCCTACCGCGCAGCTTGGAGAGGCTGACTCCAAGTTCTCGCCGGTTTCGTAGTGTTTACATGTGTCTTTGTCGAGCATCTTCTCATCCATGTTTTTGCAGTTTTACGTTGTTTTTTATTTTAGTTTTGGAATTAATAATGGCATCCAAGCGTAGTGCAAGTGTGTTGGTGAGTGTGCATAAGTGCAAGAATCCTATGATGAGCCTCAGTGATAATGTACGTGTGTTAGATAAACTTCTTTTTGGGATGTCTGAATGAAATTTTCTTTATTTCTTAATTTTAAATGTTCTGTGTAAATGTTTTCAATGTTTGTTTTCCATGGATTTTGTAATAATGTGTGTGTGTGTATGTTTGCATGTGGATGTGTGAATGAGTAGTGGCAGTGTGAGTAAATGGGTGAAGTGAGTGAGTATTGGATACACCAAAAAATTGTACATACTGTAGTATTACAAAGGAAACAGTGTGTAAAATATAATACATTTATAAAATGAACAGTATAATAAATAAGCCTTTTTTTTATTTACAAGAAGGGTACATGAAATGATGAGTTTATGGTAATCGGTAGCAATAGTGTATGGTGAACAGGGACACGAAGGAACCTAAACCCCTTTTCCCAATAGGAACAATGGTTCAGTATTCACAGGGTTTTCAAGGAACCTAACCCCCGCGAATAGCGAGGATTTATTGTACATATAGATTGATTGTACATATAGATTGATTGTACATATAGATTGATTGTACATATAGATTGATTGTACATATAGATTAGTGCCAACAAATGATTAAAACCGAGGGTAGTGATCGGTAATCAATGTTTGCAATGACGGACATAAATGTGAATTGAGCTAATGATAGTAATAAATGCGGTTTATGTTCATCAGTTGAGGAAAGATGTAATGAAACGCAGAGAGATCATAAACGATGTTGAAGTAGTACCAGCGATGAGTGTGTTGAATAAAAACATACGACTGCTTGCATTGAACACTCTGTGTGGGTGATTTATTAGCTCGGAGTGGCTCAGAGGTATGGCGTCCGCCTCTAATTTTAAAAGTACCGGGTTCTCTCCCAGTATAGGTAATAACGTTTAATGGGAATTCTTGTCAGAACAGGTGGTTTCTAATGATGTCAAACTGCCGCCTGTTCTCCTGGGTAGTTAAATTGGATGCCTAGCCTTCCCGAATAAGGGAGAAAAACAATAGGAGGTCCCATTAAAAATCCTTTGGCAGTTGGAAATCGTAAATAGTAGGCCATACGGAGTTCGTGCACTGAGCTGAGATCTTGTTTGTGTGATCTAAGGAAGGAGATCACAGCAGGTATGGAGATGTCCGTATGCAATGAAGATGGTCGTTAAAAAACCAAACCAAACCAAACCAAACCAAACCAAATTTATTAGCAGCACAGGAATGAATGTGAAGTTTGTTCTTTGGTAGCTACTGCCGCAAGGATGTTATATTCGTCACTATATTAGGTCCAACTTTATGAGACGTGGTGACATGTTCATTTCATCGCTGTCTTCGCCTTCCCTAACGCTTGAGCAGAGACAGGCACCCATTAACAGTTAAGTAGACGGGAGCGTGAAGCTACCAGGTTTTGACTCCAGAATGCGCTAACTTTGCCGAGAGAGCCAAGTGCGCTAACCACTCAGCCAATCGAACTTGAAATGAAAGGTAGTTGCAGTGGTGGAGAAAATAAAAAGAGGATGGATCGAGGGGGTGACGGACACTAGCGTAATATGCTACAGTAAGCCGCAGCAAATGCTTTGGACTGAAAATCAGTGGTTTATCCTGTTGTGGCTCAATGTAATTCATCAAGGCCATCAACGTCAAGGCCTAAAAACCCAACCCCTGCAGACCCAAGTAGAACAGTCCCAACTGAGATGGTTTGGCCATGTCTGCAGAATGGGAGAAGATCGGCTACCACGACAAGCATGGGAAACTAAGAGCCAGAGATCCAGACCTCCAGGACGACCCAAAGTCCGCTGGGAGAACAACATTAGACAGTCTTTGAAGGACCGTGGACTAGAGTATAACCAAGCCAGGAGGAAGACAGCCGATAGAATAGTCTGGCGCTCTCTCTTACAAACCTCTACACCTCAAGGTAGATGGGGAACGACTAAGTAAATAAGTAAGTGGCTCAATGTACTCTAACCCTCACCCTAGCCGCCATGACAGGAGAAAAGATAAGAACAAGTTCTCGGTCTCAGGTAGCTCTCATCTCTCACAAAACCACCTCCATGTCTCTAAGAATATCGGCGGTCTGTCTCAGACTTCCCCTCATGTAACCGCTTCTTCTTCTTCTTTGATCCTTAGCAGCCGACTGTCAAAGCCGTCAGTGGCCATCTCGCCAGGTGGCGTCTTGTAGGACAGCAACAAACTGCGTCCACTTTGCTCGGTCGGCGGCCATCCTTCTTGTAGTGCCCCAGCTCTGGTTCACTGATTGCATCTCGGCTTCCCTGGTTCTCCACCAAGTTGCTTTTGGTCGGCTTCTCTTTTGTTTTCTTTCAGGGGTCTATAACATAGCTGCTCTTGTGATGGCATCAGGGTCTCTTCTGATGACGGGGCCAACTCAACTTCAGCGTCTGCCAGCTATGATGGAGTGCATGTCCTCTTGGTTCCTCCGAGTAAGCAGTTCGTCATTGGTGATAGTATTAGGCCGTTATTGGTGATAGTATTAGGCCGTTATTGGTGATAGTATTAGGCCGTCATTGGTGATAGTATTAGGCCGTCATTGGTGATAGTATTAGGCCGAAAGATTCTGTGAATGTTCCTAGGCAGATTGTGTGGAAAGAGGATAATTTCGACATAGAAAAAAACAAAGTACACAGCTCTTATATAATCTTAATTTGG
>JAMPIV010007220.1:52500-87135 GCA_024509875.1 Oreohelix idahoensis | reverse complement strand
AAATTTCATTATCTCTGAGGCAAGGGTGTGTTACAGTAAAGGGGGGGGGGGCTGTAAGGAAAAAGCTAGGGTTCTCAATTGTCTCAAAATCAACAAATTTTACGGGAGGGGGAAAGGGAATGATTCACAACGTTACCCAATCCCGCTATGGTGAGGATCCCGTACAAGGAATATAATGCACCTTAATACTAGGTCGAACTAATTAAAAGGGTAAAGAAAAGATAAATCTCCTTTCATTCAGAAAAAACACCAACACTAGGGCTGGCCATCCCCACAAACACACACGCAGACTTACCGAAAAGGTGAATTCTGGCACTTCATAGGAAATACATCACAAAAAACAGCACTAAACCTTGGCTTAGGTAAAAGTAATTTCTTCCGTGTACAGCCCCAGATTAGCGGGTTGTTGAAGTTAACACAGTGTCCCGAAATCGCTGGACGTTGAAGTTTAACGTACTGTTTGTTTATTAGATAAAGTTCCTAAAGAAAGGCACAGGCACTTGGCTAGGCGTGAGGTATGGTGTGGTTCCTAAAAATTGGCACAGCTGGTGGAGATAACTTTTCTTTTTCCGTAATGTCACAAGTTAAGAAAAACACTGAGGTAAGTTCTTCTTCGGGGGGGGGGGGGGGGGGGGGGGGTTAAATCCACTGAATATACGTGACAGACAGTGTTCAGGTAGATCGATGTTTTTTTATTCACAAATAGGGGCAGTGAATAAAATATGTTCTGCTTCCAGTTTTTTCTTTAAGGACTCTATTATGAAACTAGTATTTTCGAAGTGTTTTCTTGTGTGGCTTTATTCTCAGTTAAATTCAGAGGAGCGGGGCCTATTACAGGTCGCCACAAGTTTAGCTTTAAAAAAAGTTCATATGTAACTGGAGTTATCGAATTGAGTTGGCAGAACTCTGTATATAATTAATAATTGCTGGGATGCAGGTTGAATGATCGTTCTGAATGAAAGATAATCAAAACAAGAAATGCATTACAAATTATATTATAATCTGACACGCGATAAATTACAGTTAGCCTATTTACTTATTAGCGTCGTCAATTAACAAATCGGGAAAACTTCCCGTGAGTTAAAAATAATTAATAAGCACATCTATCTATCTGCAAAAATTAATTTACGGCGTCAATTGTATTAGGAAATACTTTTAGCTGTAACATTAGTTTGCACTAGAACTTTGAAAATGGGTTTATTTAATAAGGTTAAATTTACACCACAATCCATTGAAATCAATTGAAATAACTAGACCACTGATCACTCGAAGCTAATGTATAAATTACCGTCTGCGCAGAAAGAATACACTCCAACAGTCACGAAGGTAGGTGGAATCAAGCAGTAATCCGACTATGCTAGTGAAACTAGGATTCTGTCAGAGCGAACGATAAAATGCAGTTTTTCGGAGTTCTCTATTTATACTTCTCGAATGTAACTTGAATAGGGCGTGTTAGGTTTTCGCACCTTTCTTGAAGTTGAGCAGAATCCGACTACCTCGCCGTTGTGTTAACCGCTGCGATTCCTTCGTTTTCCCCGGTCTACCGATTTTCTTCCGTCTCAGGCTTGATCGCATGAGGGTGCGAAAAGTTTCTCGAGAAGCTAACTCCGTGAGCTGAAAGTTCCCTGATTCTTTAGATCGTGTACCGCTGCGATTGAATTCTGAGATCTGTCTGTCTTTGATGGTGCCACTGTTCTGAGAGCTTTGGCAACTCCCACCAGGCGGGTTGACAGCCAGGTAAGAAAATGATCTGCTGTTAATTGCTCTAGAAACAGGAGTGAGTCTGTGGCCCGTCCTCTTTTGGGCAGGCGTTAAGGAAAAGATTGCTATAAATCGTTCTCAGAGATGGTTGTGGGCGTGATTTTAATCTCCCATCAAAGGCCATGCGATCTCAAAGTTCACAGAACATAGCAGGCTACATATTAATGATCCAGCGTGTAAAATTCTCGTGGAAATGCTGCATGCGGGTTACAGTTACAACAGATGATCAAGGGTTCTAAAGTTATGAGAGGCCAATATTCTGTTATCATCCATCGAGTCAGGGAAATTCATTTGTCATACTTAGACGTACGTCACAGGATTGCTGAGGTTGGGTTATATTGTGTGGGTTATCCCTCTTGACCGCTACGGTAATCATAAAGGCCTCCCCAGGTCACCCTGAAAAGTAGGAGATATGGGGTTGCTGTGACTGGCCTAGCACGCTGACAGTTTTTTTTATTTTATTGCTAAGACTATAAAAGGGTCCCATAGCAGATACTACCGTAGAGGCGTGAAGTGTTAGAGACCTCCTATACTAGGTCCAGCATCGAGAGACGGGGTGACCAGTTCCCTTCCTCTCTTCCTTTTCCGTTCCTAACTCAAGAGCAAAGTCAGGTACCCATTTACAGCTGGGTAGACTTGAGCATATTGATACTGTGAATGAAATCCGGCATTTGTCGCGAGAGGTGTTGTTGTTCCGATTCCCAGGGATTCGAGTAATTTACTCTTTTACCCTTGTGGCAATTTGGGGGTGTCGAGAACTTCCCCCAACTCAGTGGGCGCAGCTGGTGGAGGTCACACCAGACCCACTAATTGGCGTGTGTGCAATGCCACGAGAAGGATGGCCCTCTACCCTGCAAGGGGGTATGTCGCGAGAGACCAGCGTTCTATCAATTGAACGCTGCAGACGATTAAGCAGAAGCAAATATAGACAGATTTATTCTTATTACTTTTGTCGTTTCTCTGTGTATTTTCAGACCCACTGTGATCTCTCATCGAGTATTTTTATTACCTCGCCACAGTTTTCTTGTTTCATTTAGTAGTTTTTTTTTTCTTAACACCCACTATTCTGTATTTATGTTTTCCCATCAGTGTTGTCAGTTGTATAAATGATCTAACTTTTCTCTTTAAGAGTTCGGAGTCTCCCCCTCCCCCCCCCCCCCCCCCCCTTTCCGCCACCCGCTACCTCTAAAAGACAATGGACTACGTCTCGCAAACCTCTCTTAATAGCATGTGTCTTCGTTGAACTTGTTAACTTGTACATAGGATTGTGTGAAAATGAGGAAAATGCGGTAAAAGTGATAAACGATGATGTACGTGAAAATATATTGTATGTCTTACTTGACCGTCCGTTTCGCAGAACGGTTAGAGCGCTGGCCTCTAGCGGCAAAGGTAGCGGAATCGAAACACGGTGGCATCACGCTCTAGTTGTAAATCGGTACCTGGCTTTGTGTGGTTTGGTTTGGTTTGAAGGACTATCTTCATTGCGCACGGACAACTCCGACAGTGCTCCGATCTCCTCCCTCAGATCACACAAGGAGGATCTCAGCACAGTGCACAAACTCCAAAGCACCGGCGAGAATCCTAGTATGTGTATATAGGAATCACATATTCTATAAATATTTTTGTGGTGGGTAGGTTTTCTAATTGTTTTCTTTTTTTTTTTTGGCCAGGGCAGCGGCCGCGTGCCCTACTATTTACGATTTCAAATTGCTGAGGTATTTTTAACATGCGCAACTTACGCACGGGAGCTCCTATTTTTTCGCCCTTATCCGAGAAGGCTAGGCATCCGATCTCACTACCCAGGAGATATGGGGGGGGGGGGGGGGGGGGGGGGGGGGGGGGGGGGGGGGGGGGGGGGGGGGGGGGGGGGGGGGGGGAAGTAAGACATCAGTAGGACCACTGTTTCTAAAAAATAAATTCCAAACATTATATTCCCTCTAATGGGAATCGAACCCGGTACCTTTATAATTCGAGGCGGACACCACACCTCTTTGCCACTCCGACCCCCCTCTCGAAAGTTGTACTTATTATTGTAAAGTCTCCAACACTGCACTCTCCTGCGGCGATATCTGCTTTGAGACTACCTTTTTCACGTCTTATAAGGACAAAAGAGGACAGAAAAAATAGCCTCTACTTAACGACCACACTGCCGTCGTCAGGGATAAGAAAACAAAAACAGCAGAGACAAAAAAGTCACCACATATCAAATGTATTGTCGCATTAAGAGATTTATGATCAATACATTTTTCTATATTCTTTTCTTTTCTACCCGTGTCCTCTACTTTATTATCGCTCTTTTATCCTTTTCCTGTTTTTCGCATTCGTTCGTTTGCGACTAAATATATTTTCCAATTCTGACTTTACCGTTTCTTTTCTCATACTAGAAACGCATCGTATTGCATAATCGTGTCAGTCCCTGGACGGGACGAAATACTGTGAAATTCCGTCTCGATAGACATGGGATGGCAGACATAGAGTCTAGCATTTCAATCTGACACGAGTTTTCTGCGGCTAAGTTTCTCGGCGAGGTGTGGAAAGTGCCATCATCATAGCTCAGAAATGAGACAGGTCGTCGTAGAAGGTGTGAAGACGCACGTTTGGCAGTTATGGGCAACGTCTAAGTTAATGGGAAGTGTTAAAAGAGGAGAGGGGGAGACAGGGGTTTTTGCGAAATAGCGCGCATCCTTTGTCTGTTTCATATAACTACACGAGTGGCTTAGACTAGTCATTCATACTCCTAAATCTGCAGTAGACAGATCACTCGCGCTAGAAGATATCTTGTATATTGCAAAGTTCTGAGTTTCTTGGCAACATTTTTGCCGAGTTCTAGACTACCATTATATTGAAGGATTCTAGTTCGTGATATTAATCTGTAGTTCTGTGTGGAGGTAAATATGTATATCTATTGTGTTGAGTGATCTAGTGATAAATCGCTTATTTTCATTTTACTAGTTAGATTTCTGTGCAGAAGAAATTAATATTAAGTCTGTTATGTTCGCTAGTTGACGTGTTACAGTGGAAAGCAGAATATATTATAATTTCTAGCTTAAACTCATGCAGCTGTAAATGAATTAAATTAAACTGCGAATAATCAGTCGAGAATATTTTAACGAACTTATAACTGCACTGATTCATCATTGAGTATTGACGAAATACGCATGTATTTCTAATTCATGATGATTGATTTTATGAATATAACTTATTTCACGGGAATTTTAAAAGATAAGTCACGCTCTCCGCGGGCCGTTCATAAGGTAAGTTATAACCGAGTACATAGTATGTATAAGTATTTTATATGTTGGTTTTTCTTTATTCAGTGAAAACTGGGGTGACCCAACTTTGCCAGCGTTGAGTACTGAGTAGTATCTGTGAAGAACATAAACATTTCATTCTTAAAAACGTGGGTGTATAAAGTAAAACCTGTCTGGCATTGCATTGGCATCCAGAACGACAGAGTACCCATTCCGTAAACTACTTTAAGATTTAAATAAAGTAACGGGCCTATCGCGCCAGATTTAAATTCTTCCTGAGAGAAACCTCAAGTACATTTCAGCCCTTGTGGCAAGTAATATTAAAATCAATAAAACATTCCGACGGAGTTGTGACCAGTATGTGTTGTGACCAAATAAAATCCTATACTGAGAGAAGGCAGTTACCTGACATTCCTAGTTACTAGAAATCTAAGCTATTGACACTTTGCTCGCTGTTAACGTTCGTGCCTGGAAATTTTAATGTGACAGAACCAGATATCCCTAATAAGAAATACCAAGGAAAACGTTCCCTGAAGAAGCGAATTCAACCTATCATTTTTGGAGCTGGGGTTCCCTTGGCAAATGTCTAACCCTGGAGATTCTGTATGTGCATGTCCTAAAAAATTGTTTGTCCAGAAGTTGCTACCAAAGCTGTAAGTACGAACGAAAGCTAGTGATCACGGCTGACTGAATAGAGTGAATGCAGGACTGAGCGATTCTTTTATTGTTGTATTTTGGCACTCACTTTTTTTTTTTTGCTGTCTTAAATTTCTTTATGCAAGTGTTGTTGCTAACAATATTTTCCCTTAGGATAGATCAGAGTATCCAAGTCTGTTCATACCTGTAAAGGGAAATCTTAGACTAAATCATATGTATCCGTGACTCTTTGGGGCTATCACTTTTCTTCTAACAGGACTGTGGGCTATACATCGAGGGAAAAGATCATACCAACGGGTCTATCATTCTTGTAGCAATTCATTGACTTTATGACTATTTGTATATGTTTGATGTAATTTTATATGTTGTGATGGAAGTTTATTTTGATAATTAAACTTCACAATTAAACTTAATCAGTGTTTGTCGGTCAGTTCGTTCCCAAATATCTATATTTTCATTGTCATAGGTTCACGTTTGTGAGTCTATTGTCGTCACTTATGTGTGTTGATATGTGAGGACATATATATTAATATATATTATATTAGATTTGTCTGACTAATCTAACTCTGTTGTAGATGATAGGCTGACTGAGAGAAGCTTCTCGAGTGTCAGAGACAGAATCTACTATATTTCCTCCACCTCACTGTGAAATCTATTTCTATTTTATCACCTCCCACTGAGCTATCACTTATTTCTATGTCTTTTTAGAAGGGACCAAACTAATTCTTAATCAACTATCACAAATCTACGACATGTATGAACATTTTTTTTATTGATGTTAAAAAAGATACGAGCTGTGTAGTTGTTATGATTAAAATTCATAACATTTATGTCAATGTTATAGGCAGTTCGATAGGGCTCCTTTTTGTGTATTTTATACGTAGTCATTTATTAATAAAGGAAGTGACGTCATGCCTATAGGGTTGACCAGCAGACGTGAATAAATTAAGAGCAGAAGTTAGAAAATCGTCTGCAAGAAGGAATGCGACTTGTGCTCTGAAGTCTTCCTTTTCTTCTTCGTACACTCTCAGACGTCCATTTGAATGTTCTCAAAGAAAGCAGCAGTCAGTTTGAGGCTATTTGAATCCCCGTAAAGCTTTTCCACGAAAGGAGCTGGCGTCGGCCATATGCCCTTTCTCTGTACCACATATAAGGGGCAACTTTGAAGCAGATGTTCAGCAGTAATTTTATCAGTGCCACAGTTACACTGATCAGTAGTTCCTATCTTTAGCTTGTGGAATAGATGGCATCTCAATCTGTTGTGGCCAGTGCGGAGTCTGAAGATTATCACTTGTTCTCTTCTGTGGAGCTGGTAGTAAGCATCATTCTGTGTGTGCCCTGGATGTTCAACATTCCATTTGTTTCTGTATCTGATTCTGAGAAAATTCTTTGCCTCCTCAAAAGTTTTGCTTGCATCAGGCTGAGGTAGATGTGAACCTTCTTTTGCCATTCTGTCAGCCTCTTCATTGCCGGTGATGTTACAATGAGATGGGATCCATTGGATCACAACACTTTTGAATCGTTGACAAAGTTTGTGGAGCACTATTCTGAGATCATCCAGATCTGTATTATTTGTTCTGAAGTGAGCGGACGCTTATGGTTTGAGCTCCTGCTGTATTTTGTGTTTTTCCTGAATTATTCAATCACCAGGTCGAAACGATACTTGGTTGAGGTGTCCCTGGCTTTTTCTATGTGTGATTATTCATAATGATGTCCAAGGGACGATATTAAATAAAAATTCGGAACGAGTGAAAATGACCAGCGTTTCATAGAGAACGGACTGGACGAAACTGTAATACTGCATTTGCCTTTGGGCCTACATAAGTACGAGGGGCGTTCAGAAAGTAATGCACCACATCGTTTTTCTCAGGAGCTGTTTATTCAAAAAGCATGAAATTTATATACAATATACATGGATATGGCATGTAAACATCGATATTATTCAACATAATCCCCATCAAATTGTACGGCTTTATGCCAGCGCGAAACAAGTGCATGTATTCCTAGCCCGTACCAGATTTTGTCTTGATCATGTAGCCATTTCTTCGCTGCATGAATCACTCCTTCATCATCTTCAAACCTTGTCCCACGGAGTGCATCTTTAAGTGGACCAAATAGATGAAAATCAGAGGGTGTCAAATCGGGACTATAGGGTGGATGGGGTAGTACAGTCCAACCCAATTTGGTGATTGCTTCCCGTGTTGCCAGACTTGTGTGAGGGAGCGCATTGTCGTGAAGGAGAAGCAGGTCTGCTGGATTCTTGTGCGGCCGAACTCTGCGAAAACGTTGATTGAGTTTTTTCAATGTCTTAATGTAAGCTTGCGAAATGATTGTCTCTCCTCTTGGCATAACGTCCACAAGAATCACGCCTTCAATGTCCCAAAAGACAGTGATCATGACCTTTCCAGCTGAAGGAATTGTCTTGAATTTCTTTCTTCTTGGTGACTGCGAATGATGCCACTCCATTGACTGTCTTTTTGTCTCAGGTTCAAAATGACGTGCCCAAGTTTCGTCTCCTGTAATGATCTTAGCCAAAAAGTTCTCTCCATCAGCATTGAAAGGCTCCAACAATTCAGAAGAAATTTCTTTCCTTTGCAATCGGTGGTCATTTGTGAGACTTCGAGGAACCCATCTTGCGCAAACCTTAGAAAATCCGAGAGTTTTTATAACTGCATTTGCACTACCAATGCTGACTGACAGCTGTAAGGCCAATTGTTGAGTAGTGATTCGCCTATCAGTAAGAATAATGCCCTCAGCGCATTTCAATATTTCTGCGTTGGTGGCTGTGGCAGGACGTCCACAAAGCGGCCGATCAAGCAGCTCCGCATCTCCACTTCCTGATTCTTTGATTCTCTGAACCCAGCGACTGACTGTACTCCTGTCGACTGCAAAACTTCCATACACATCATATAGACGCTTGTGAATATTCACAACAGTTTCCGTCTCTGCAACGAGAAATTCTATCACAATTCGCTGTTTATAACGCAAGTTGCTAACATGCTCCAATTCAACGGTTTAGGGCAGCCGAATTATTTGGCCGGTTGCAGTGCAATTTGGTGCACACAATTGGCACATGCCATATTTGAAGTGTGCAAAATTTCATGCTCCTATCTTCATTATTAGCTGAGAAAAACGATGTGGTGCATTACTTTCTGAACGCCCCTCGTATAATTGGAGCTGTTCTGTAAAATTTATTAAACTGTATTTGTGTATAACTGTGAGAAATGTGTTGGTCCGCTCAATACAGTTATACTGACTACGTGTTGTTGGACTACTCCTAACTTACTTTGGCCACGGAGACTCTCTCCGAAACAAGACAGAACGACACGTATCAGATACTCTTAGAGAACATTCAAGTGGACGTCTGTAACACACAAGGAAGGGAAACCCAAAGCCTGTAAACAGTAAATAAATATTAGACATACCTCTATGTGTTTAAACATACCTTTATGTTTGTCTAATATTTATTTAAAGGCCTTCAGTGGCTTTCTTGCCTTTGTTTTTCGTTTTTTTTTTAATTTAAAAAAAAGAAGTTATTATCTGCGTTTCACACTGTTAGCAATTAATTGAAACCGGTTTCATGGCAACTCTTTCATAACATTAAATGTGCAAACTGCGTATTTTAAAAGTTCGTAAACTTCCTATTTTCGCTTTCGTTTTTTTTTCTCATATATCTTTCCATATCTTTATAACTGCCATTCAACCCCCTTAAGGAGCACAGGCATACAACAAACTCATGCTAAGTCCTCCAATCCTGCGTTACCAGCTCTTTCCATATCTTCCTTACTTCTTTCATTTTTGTCCCAGTTCTCTTCTCTATGCTTTTTCTAAGTCTCACACTACATCTCTGATCGTGGGGGTTCCAGACAAAGGATCGTACTGTGTTGCTATCAGCAGGTTTACTCAATGTGTGTCCTATACAGCGACATACACCTTCATGCAAAATTAATACTGTTCAATTCTATATGAAGATTATGTGTCTATACATAACTGAGACTTGGCAGCACAAACCTGATTAACAAGTTTTAGATATTCTTCAAAGACGGTTTACTCTGGTAACGTGATCAAACAGCCAAGCAAAAAAGAAAGAAACCCAAAGGCGTATTAAGGCAAACAATAAATGAGGTAGAAGTAAACAGTAACATGAGAAAAGACACGTGAAGGCAGGCAGGACACACCATTCACACAGAATACAGACAATGCTTATAGTAACTACAGAACAGAGAAAGTACATATACTAACTAGAGAACATAGACAGTGTACATACTGTCACAAAATGACAGTCAGTCTTTTGTTGTTCTTTTCGTCTTTTTTTAGCTTTTATTTTACCTTCATCTAACTCAGTGTTTCTCAACCTTATTGTGTTCATGGCACACTTTTCAATTTTGTAAAAATTTGCGGCACACCTATCTGACACCGCGCCTGAATAAAAAATTACAGTGAAATATACTAATTAAATGCACTAATTTTTGCGTACTTTAGCAAAAGAAAACTCTCAATTCGACTTTCTTTTAATTGTTTAAAATAACTTTGAAGTATATCTATTTTTGTTGAAAGAAGTTAATAACTTCAACTATTATTGAATGCATTCAAGCTGTAAGATCAGTTTTATATTACATGATCACTAAAAATATACTTCATGTAGTAAATTTACAAAATATTTGTGGCACACTTTGATAGGCGCGCACACCGCTTGAGAAACACTGATCTAACCTGCCGTTTTTTCTATTTTTTCGTTCTTTTGGTTCATCTTCCGTGAGGAAATATTACACCACTAAAAATTCCCCGAAATTCTGGGCGTTTTTTATGCACCTACCAATTACATAAAAATGTTTCTTAAATGAGTTAAATAAATAAACAGGCAGTCTAATGTTGTAGCCTTGTAGCGGGAGGTTAATTAAAATTATGATCTATGTGAGAATCCAGGTATCTCATAGGCTACCAGGATAGTATGCCAGTAAAGAGTTCTGGTCTTACAAGTAATACCCCAGTCTTAGAAATAAGCACTGGTGTATGGATATCATAGAAATAGTCAGACTGTGAAAACCCTGGCCAGTTGGTAAGAAGTTGTACCAGGGGATTTAAGGTGTCTCCTCCCTGTGACTATCTTATGATTACTTAATAATGTCTAGGGAATAAATAAAATGAACATTCACTTTAACCACAACTGTAAGAAGTGAATAATTCCTCAGGTACAGTTAAAATATTTTAATATTTACACTAATATTCTATTACTGCTAGTTGGAACAGAGCATTGAAATATATATAAAATTAAGTCACACAATTACTATTATTGTCTATTTAGACTGCAAGATCTTGGATAATAAAGTTACTGAAAACTGCATTCATTTTAAATATATCACTGTTCTTAGTCCTCTGATAACTGTCATCAATTGACTATTAGCTGTTTTTCATTTATGGGTGGTCAGTGTCTTAAATGACACTTATCTTTCAACTTGACAATGCTGACACGGGACTGTCTTTTGTAGCTATCAGTATTGGTAGACCCAGCACTAGGGATATCAATGACCAGCTGTCGTTCACTCTTTGGGGTCCTGCACTTTTGTGGGATTGCCTCTGATGAACAACACCGGCTTCTGACACTTGACAGTCTGGTTCGAGTTATTTCATGGAACCTGAAACATCATATTAGCCTTGGCTAGTATCTGGCTAGACTTGTAGCTGACTAGCACAGATGTCAGACCAGTCAGTCATCAGATGTCACCGTTATACAATCATAGTAAGTAAGGACATCATTTCAGTGATACAAAAGTATTTAACATTTCAGTTAATTGTAACTGACTAGCACATAAATCAGACTAGTCAGTCATCAGATGTCAAAGTTATACAGTCACAGTAAGTAACAACATTTCAATGATACAGAATTAGTATTAACATTATCAGTAATAACCATCATCTGGTTTGTTCCTCTCCTGTACATCCTTTCATATTCTATAACTTGATCTTCCTAAATCACATCAGGTAGAAATTCAAATAATAATGCCATTCTTAGCATCTACACAAAATGTATACACAATTAAATAAAGTGAGCGCCCGACTGCCCAAACGATCAGGTTGCTTTCTTCAGAGTACCATTACATAGTTGTTGAATTGAAACTGGCTGTGGACCACACCAGTTTACCAGCTGTAAATGGGCACTCAGTTGTGCGGTCGAACTAGGGAAGGAAAAGGCAGCGAGGAAGGGGACTAGTCACCTAACCTCGTAAAAGCGGTATCTTCCATGATGAAGCTTCTAACACTTCATTTGCCTATGACAATCTCTGCCATGGGACTGCCTTTATCTCCGTAACGATATACAGCATTAAATGGTAAATATTATCTACATTTGGCTGTGGGGCTAGTTTTGATACGTTTTTGTACAAACAACCCTGGCAAAGGGGCAACCGACCCCAACCAGGCGCGTCCACGGGTGGCGGATAGTGGAACGACCTCCAGATATGGTGTGTCAGCTGCGAATTAAGTCAGCGTTGCTGGACGAATAAGCAGTCGCGGACCAAACGGCGATGTCCTCCCAGCAGGACGGGGAGGGGTAACAGGTGGCACTGATACCCCCACTGAAATCCCCCATATGTCCCATGACGGGTGCATCAAGCGAGTAAGAGCCGCTATAAGCTCTAGCCACGGGGAAGGTAAACCTCGGTAAACAAACCAATCTGCTGCCTTGCAGCTACCACCGGGAGGTGGAAAGGCTATGGGAGACAACCCTGAACAACAAACACAACCCGGCCTGCCGAAGACGGAGTGTGTTAGCTACGGCGCAGACACCGGGAAAAATTAGGACACACACGCTTTTGCGGTATGGAGTCATGCGACAATCTCGACTTACGTCATGGCGTCGCTCCTATCAGCTACAACCGGGGAGGAGCGGAGCCGGGCCCCTAGCCTCGAAAGGGCCCACCCAAGCAACCGGTGCCTTTGCCAACCAAATGGTCGGGGGAAGGCAAAGTAGAGCAACTGACCAACCAACCCACTATCTTACAGTGGCTCAATGGAATGCAGAAGGAGTGAGGAACAAGAAACCGGAGTTACAAGAATTCCTCAGGGAAAATAACATTGATATAATCTGCATCCAAGAAACTCACCTAAAAGATACCCAACGATTCTTTGTACGTGGATACCAATCCTTCCGCCAAGACAGGGTAAAAAGAACTAAGGGAGGAATCCTCACACTGATTAAAACCTCAATCCCAGCAGTAGAGACACACAGATCTGGTGAGGACGAACTTGAATACATAACAGTCCAACTACTGCTGCCCAGTGGAGACTTAATGATCACAAACTGCTACAGCCCTCCAACCACAACTCTGGAGCTACACAAAGTGAAGCTTGCAGCATCGAGACACCTCATTATGGGTGACTTCAATAGCCACTCACCCAGCTGGGGCTATGACGCAACAGATCCAAGAGGAGAAGAGGTGGAAGATTGGATGGTAGAGAATAAACTAATTCTAATAAACCAACCAGAGGATAAGCCCACCTTCTATTCCAGAGTATTGAAAACAACGAGCACACCAGATCTTGCTATGGCTACAGATGACATACATCGACTCACCACCAGAACAGTAAATACTCAACTTGGGGGAAGTGACCATGTACCAGTCACATTACAGATATCTGAGATAAGAAGTGCAAGAGAAATCAATATGTCTCCTAGCTGGAATTTCAAAAAAGCAAACTGGGGACTTTTTAAAGAACAAGCCGACAATTTCTGACAGAACATTGCCCACTCAAATAACATCAATAAAAACATCTCCATCATCAGTGAGACAATCATCCATGCAGCAAAGAAGTCAATTCAACGAGGTAAACGACGAGACTACAAACCATACTGGAGTGACAACCTGGGAAAACTCCATAGTGAATTAAATAAAGCACGGGAAACTATGGAGCAAAATCCCACATTAGAGAACACACAGAGGCACAACAGCATAAAACAAGTTTTCAATGAACAAAAGAAAGCTGAAATCCAAAGGAGCTGGCACCAGAAGACCAGCAGTCTCAACATGGAAAAGGACTCAAGCAAGCTTTGGAATCTGACAAAAGTGCTAAATGAAGAAACAACAACCAGCTACTGTAAGACTGTCATCAAGGAAAATGAAAAATACCACACAGGAAAGATGGCAGCAAACATCCTGGCAGATTTCTACAAGGAAGAAAGCACCACATCACTTTCACATGCACGGATCCAAGAAGTACGCAAGGAAGTAAAAGAAAAACTGAAGCACCAAAACCCAGATATCTTCATGAAGTCACCCCTTACTATGAGAGAACTCAGTGCTGCCATAACAAAACTAAAGAACAGAAAAGCTCCAGGAAAAGATGGCATCACAAATGATATGATCAAGAACCTTGGACCTGTAGCCAGGCACAAGCTCCTCCTAATCTTCAATCAGTCATGGAGTACTGGAAAATTTCCAGACCAATGGCGAGAAGCAATCATTGTTCCCATCAGAAAGAAACAAAAGGAGAAAACAAGCAAGTCCAGCTACCGACCAGTTAGCCTACTGAGCTGTCTGGGTAAGGTAATGGAAAGAATGGTGAACTCAAGATTACTGAAACATCTGGAAAAAAAAACCATCTGCTTGATAACACACAGTCAGCATTTAGGAAAAATCGCGGCACCGAAGACCAACTAGTATATCTAGCCCAGGAAGTAGAAAATGCCTTTCTGGAGAAAAAAAAAGTACTGGCGGTTTTTGTAGACTTGACAAAAGCCTTTGATAAGGTATGGAAAGAAGGACTCCTCCTTAAGATGCTCAACAGCAAAATTGAAGGGAGAATGTTCAACTGGATACGGGACTTTCTTCGATACCGCACAGCAAGAGTAAAACTTGATGGGAAACTGAGCCATCGCGTCATTCTACAACAGGGTGTGCCACAAGGAGGAGTTATCTCCCCCACACTTTTTATCATATATATAAATGATATTGCAGAGAAACTGTCCGGGCATATCTCCAGGGCTCTTCATGCTGACGATTTTGCTGCCTGGTGTGCTGCTGAACATTTGCCTACTGCGAAGTTCAGGATGCAAGCAGCGCTAAATACCATCGGTAAATGGGCATCAGATTGGGGAGTACAGATAAACCTCTCCAAGACAGTAGCAACCTGCTTCTCTCTGTCAAATCGCCGAGAAACGATCAAACTGCAGCTAAATGGAAGTGAGCTTCCAATCGAGGAAAACCCAACATAGCTAGGAGTCAAGTTGGATAAGAGACTCACCTGGAAGCCGCACATAAAAGCAGTAGAACAGAGAGCAATAAGAAAGCTCTCTATTATGAAGAAACTGGCTGGCACAAGTTGGGGGGCAAATACCAACATACTTAAAAAAGTCTATACAGGCACAGTCAGACCTGTACTTGAATATGGCATGTCAGCCTGGGCCACAGCATCTAAAACAAACACAGAATGTCTAGGGAAAGTGCAAAATTCAGGCCTTAGACTAATCACTGGAGGGATGAAGACTTCTCCAATCCAGGCAATGGAGCGATACACCAACATCCGCTCTCTTGATGACAGACGTGAGGAAAAGGTATTCACTCACAGTGAGAAGCTTCTACGAATGCCAAGTCATCCAATGCATGCCAAACTCCATAATGTGACTAAGAACAGGCTGAAAAGAACCAGCTTCCTAAACATCTCCAAACATCTGCATCGATGCCATGAAGACCTCCTCCCAAATCCATCTACTGAGATTGAAATGTTAATTGATTACGAGGAGCCAGACGACTGCCATGGAAATATATCTATCATCACAGAAGTCCCTGAAATAAAAAAGAAAGGCCACCTGACCCCTCAACAACTAAAAACTTTGGCTCAAGAAATGATTGAAGAAAAGTACAACCCGAAGGAGTGGACACATGTATACACAGATGGATCTGCTGAGGGGGCAGTAAAGAACGGTGGAGGAGGCATTTTTATAAGATTCCTAAATGGAAAGATCATCCGAAAGGCCTTCCCAACTGGAAAGATCTCCTCCAATTTTAGGGCAGAAGCTATGGCACTACTGCAAGCCCTGAAGATCCTCACCAGACCTGAACAGCAGCCACAAGCTAAGATAGTAATCTTCACTGACTGCAGATCATTACTGGAATCAATACAAAACTCCAGAAATGATAACATGATGAATGAGATCAGATCTGAGCTTAACATCATCCAAAGGTCATCAACCATTGCCCTTCAGTGGTTACCTGCCCATTGTGGAATCGCTGGTAATGAGAAAGCAGATGCTCTATCAAGAAGTGGCAGTAAAATGGAACAATACAGCCACCCATTGCCCTATCGGGAAGCAAAAACCATCATCCACAACAAGTACAAAAATCAGTGGAAGGAGGAAGGGGATATATACAGCAGAGATGACCCAATCCACCACCTAAACAGACACCAACAGACGACAATTTTCCGCCTGAGAACTGGTCACTGCAGATTACTTGGACATCTCTATCGCCTCAAGATATCCCACACGAATGAATGCCCATGTGGAACTGATATCCAGACTCCAGAACACATTCTCCAGAACTGTCCAACCCATGATAAATTGCGACGTGCGACCTGGCCAAAAGGTGATGAGCTCCAGCAGAAGCTATGGGGCTGCCGCGCCGACCTGGAAAAGACTGTGGACTTCGTCCTGGCGACAGGCCTGCAGATTTAGCATGACTACAAACCAAACGCAGAAGAAGAAGAGTACAAACAACAATCATCCACAAAGCACATGTTTAAATCATATTCAAAATAACAATACATTATATTAATGAATATTATACAGGCATATTTTGTGAACTCTATATATGAACCTGAATTAAAAAACAATATTATACACGGTAGTTATCCTAATTTCGCTTACCCTCAGACTCCAGACACTGACTGAAACTTCTGGCGATCCGCTCACACTTCAGATGGATTTAGCGTAGTAGCGATCTCTGCCGTCAGTCTGTCTCAAACCTCTTTCGTTGTGTGTGTCTCCAGTTTTCCGATACGCTATTTATAAGCCTAACGCGGCCGTATCGGAAAGCAGTGACGTCACAGCTTAAGACTCGGCTGAAATTTCTTTCCGAAACAGCGATTTCATCCGATCTGTGCGTTGACTGAAACTTTCCCTCTCTCATCCTTGCCTTATATATTATCCATACTGTTCCATCTTATCTTGTTTTATACAGTCGATATTTCTCTATATACCTATCCATGTAATTTCCCAAACTGTTATTTGTTGATTTTAATATTTAGAACAGAAGTGGGTTTATAGGCTTTCCGCGTAACTGTGGGCAGCCGAAATACGCATATATCTCCGTAAAGGATAACTTCCTACCGTTTCTTCTTATACACAGTTGTACACAATCCTTTCCTGGACTAAAATGTGTGTGATAGGGCCGGAAAGATACCCGGCTTACCCCTTCACGGGAAGACACCCCAGCTTCCCCCTTCATTGTGAGTGGCACATTTATCGCCCATATTTTCGATGTGCGCGAAGCATGCTGGGATGTAAATTCTTCAAGATTGATGAAAAGGCCATAATAACGCCTAGAAATTAGTTTTGGTGCATAGTTGTGTGTTATATTTGATAGTGGTGTTTTTGCTCTAGAAATAGTTGTGTATATCTGTGTTTTCATGCCTGGTAGAGCAAAAATCGCGAGTGTCATTTAAGTGGCTAAATTAATCCGCGCAGCGCGGACTAAGTAGAGTGTTTAGGCTTAGCGGTTTATATAAAGAAATAGCGAGCATCAAACCAGCCTATTTGAAGATCAGCCGCCCAGAGAGAACAGACGAAGTAAGACACACAGAGCCAAGCTGCAAATGCCGTGAGCACGTGAGTTAATTTAAATTAGAATTAGTTTTCTATAATTCTGAAATTATATCGATGTGGCTATTTTAATGTTTAATGAGATAAAAAGATAGATAGATAGATGTGAAAGTTTAAGAGCGAGTATTTTATTTATCAGAAAGGCAGATATAGTATGAAGCTATTTCACAGGAATTTAGATAAGATTAACAATAGCAAGATGGCACCCACGTGGCGAGGACTGTATAAAAAGCGGCGCCAGCGAGTCTGAATAACACGCCCCGCGTGGTAAATGTTACGCCATGTGACACGTTGTGTATTTAGTTCCAGTTTTGTTTAAGTCGAGAATAATTATATTTTATTTCTTTAGTGTAAAAGTAATTGAGTGTATTTCACGATTATTGATTATTCTACTGTATATATTTATGGGTTACTTTGAAGTGAGAATATGTATTTAGATTTCTGGAGAGCGCGAGGCCACTCCTTTGTTGAGACATGTGTTTCTCTGGTTGCTCCCGGCGGAGCATGGAAACACCAATGCAGCTGGTGTCCATTACAGGCCCACAATAAGCATTTTGATGCTATTGCTGTGGTTGTTTCGGTGACGGTAACGATGTGTTTCATGTGATGAGTTCTCAGTCTCATCAGGGGTCATATACGACACGCTTGTTGCCAGGCGCACCAGTCGTCACTTACGACATTTTCAGAATGCAGTAATGAATATTGAGATGGATCAGTTCGAGGTGGTGGTTTACTCTTATTACTGAGAGTATTTGATGTACATGTAGTTGAAGAATATTATTTTATGTCCATTTTATTATTATTTAATTATGGTTATGTGAAGAATGGTTTGTGAGAGCACGTGGGCTTACTTGGAGATATATATTTCTCTTCTCCGCTCCTGTGGGAGCATGGGGCCACCAGTGTGGTTTCATCCGTATGAAGCATTCAGATGCTCGTGCAGTATTAGTTTCGGTAGCAATCTGTGTTACATGGTGAGGTTGCCAGCCTCATGCACAACACCATACTAGTCGCACTGGACGACACGCATGAGTGTGTGCGTGTGTGATAGTTGAGGGTGTCAGGTGGCGTGGAAGGATGAGAGTATCATTATTTAACTATGATTTTAACCAGCCGTTGCTTTGTTTGTTTCTTCAGACTAGCAATCGGGCACATGCTGGGTGTTTTGTTTTGTTATGTTCGCTAGTTTATTTGTTTAATGTTTGCTTAGTCCCTGAATGGGTTGTAAAAATAAATACAGCCCCTGCCTCTAGAATCAAGAGTTTTATTGTTGTTCGGGTCGGTGCGAGTGTGACAAGAGAGTGATCAAACATATCACAATATAATCATCATCATCATCTCGCCCACCCTATCACATGTGAAATCCTTTTCACAATGATTCCATTATGCTTTTATTTATAATTGCCGATTTCGATGTATCGTCTACAGTTTGCCGATATAATACCTCGACCATTTGCAATGTAAAACCCTTTTGCGAAATAGACGATCATTTCACGTTTGAGTCCATCAGACTATAATTTTGAAGGATAGATTCGTTGTTCTGCAAACGATACCTTTCATGCCATGGATCGTTTCAGTGAGAAATTCAACTTTGAGAAATTCAACTTTCTCAGCTTAACAGTTACCCGCCAGGTGTAATAAGTGTTTTAAGCCGGTTCGCATGTAAAGAAATTTTTCCTGCAACTTGTGAAGAAAATCTGGGAATACTCCACAAAAGCGGCATCAGAAACGATGTAAGGACAATAAAATGAGTCAAGAGAATGAACAGGAGGATGGATACAAACATTTGAAAATTCGCTTTCGAAGGAGAAAGCAGAGCTTGCATCCAGGCGTAGACCAGCATACAATTCCACATCATTTCTATCTCGCTTAAATACCTTCTACGCCTCCTCGCTAATTCAGATTCAGTGATCATCAAAGATTCCTAAAATGTTCTATTAATAGAAGTAAAGCTAAAAGTGACTCAACCAATCAAGCTATGAGTCGCTGACTGCATTCATCTCTCTTGATGCGTCTTCGGTCCCACGCTGTATTCAGGTAGAAAGAAGATTTATCAAATCAAAAAGTGTCACTAGCCTAGATCAGTGTAATTCTGGATAACCAGGACCTGAAAAATTGCTTCGACTTAAGTGGAACTTGCTTCGACTTAGCCGAAATTCAGCTTAAGCGAGTTCCGCTTTATCCAGACTGCACTTATATATATATATGTAACACACCTATATATATATAGACATAATTTGTGCGCTCTCTTCTTCTCTCCGGCAGTATTGAACTACATTTGTTGTGCGTATTGAATTATGCGCATTATTCAATTGTTAGCAAATTCTAATTCCCTACCTTCCAACAGGTAATTGGTATTTTTTCGTGTCAATGTTTACACTTCTTTCGTTCATTTCGTGTCGTGTTTGTTTACCTGAGAGCTGCATCAGCCCAGCTTGGATGGCGAGGTCATTTTCGTGGAGTGGCCCCGTGTGTGTTTACACAAGGAGTGCCAGTCAATTAGCGATCTGGTGACAGGTACAGACACGAATGATGTAAGGATACTTTCGGACAACCTGGTTATGATCAAGAAAAATGTAAGAAATTGTAATGTAAGCATTACCAAGAATTGTCGGATGTAACAACTCTATATACGGAGGATGACTATTTGAAATTTTCAAACGCATGAGTCAAACAGAATACTACATGAGGAAAAGTTTTAATAACATGAAATTTGAATGTATTGGCTGGCATTTGAGACGCGAATAAACAATCGCGTTGATTGGGAGTTTGTCAGAAAACGCCAAGTGGAAGCGCGGGCCGGGAACCTACGATACAACGTAGAGAAAGTTTGACATACGGCACTGCATTCCAGAAATCGTCAACGTAGACAGCTCGGACTTTGCAATAGAAAAGAATGGAGTTGGATTCTGAATTTATAGGACCAGACAAACAAAAACCTATTAAGAACATCTCTGTACATCAGTAGAAAACTCGCCATTATTAATACGGAACCCTGAACTCTACAGGGCCACTCACAAGTCACAACGGGATTCTGAAATAGAAATAATACCCCAGACGTGTGTTCGAGGCATCTGTGTTAAGGTGCCAAGACTATTCTACTGAGCAAGAAATCTATCATCCTTATTGGGTTTGTGGTACCAATACGAGGCGACCCGACTATTTGCGGTACGACCCGGAGAGACCATTTGCTGTACTACTAGACTGTGGTTCGAAGCTTGAGATCGACTCTTCACAATTCTTGCTTTGAATAGGAGCGGTTAATTCCTGATTGATCTGGAAACGTGCCCCTCACCACAGAGACGAATCTACGGAAAAGCAGCATTCACACTTCAGCATTTTGGCAAGTACCAATTTTAACAGGCCAAAAACCACCGAACTTTATTTTGCTAAATTCGTCAAGCCTAAAAACTTTTCGGTGAAGAGACCTAATTATTTTTCACAAACACCAGTCATATTTATTTACAAGTGTTAAAGTAATTGATCATTAAACTAGTATATGTTGATTTTGACAACTTCATAGTTGAATTAATCATTACGGAGATAAAGACATACGTATGACACTGAACCTCTAGTATATATATATATATATATATATATATATATATATATATATATATATATATATATATATATATATATATATATATATATATATATATATATATATATATATATATATATATATATGTATAATACGAGGAATTTCGCTGAACTAAATCAGCTGGGGGCTTAAACGAGCTAAATCATACAATATCCATTTTCACAAAAGGTGGCGGGTCAGACAAAAAGTGAACTTGCTCAGACTAATTCAGCATTGTTCTTGACTTCCGAAATATCTTGTGAACATGCCCTCGAGGTAGAAACATCATTATCCTTCTATCTACAACTCTGTCAAGAGTAATCTTGTGTGAAGGTAGACACCTTTGTAGACCCACATTAGATACTATATGTTTTGGCCATTGTTGGACCACTACTGCAGAGAAAAGGGGAGGCAACCGGTGACGCACACCTATATATATATATATATATATATATATATATATATATATATATATATATATATATATATATATATATATATATATATATATATATATATATATATATATATATATATATATATATATATAAAGATACGCTTTGGCTCGGAGAAGGAAGAGCGTACTTCCTGATAGAAGATTATACAATGCTCAAGAGAAGGCACATGCTACAGGCTCAAGGAAAGATGGATTGCCCTGCGCAAGGTTTATTTCTGCCGCCGCCCTTCAAGATTTAAGACAAGAGACCAGATGAAAGGTAGATAAGCCAATCAATTAATACATTTAATATGCACTGGTTCACGACGATGTGTAAGTCAGTGAATGAGTTTGGATGAAGATGTTAAAGAGATGGGATTACGCTTCCAACTGTAACACTTATTACTCTTATTTTATAGTTTACACAAATAAAATAACAATATTTATTCAGGTGAAGCCTGGTTTAACAAGTGGAGAAAAAAAAACAACAACGTTAATTAAAACAATTAAAAACTGAAATAACCCAATCTATAGCCAGTAAGAAGAGAAATAGAGGTAAGAGGCATCCCTATTGCACTCCAGTTCTTATCCCGAACAGCTCTGTAAGTTGTCCTTCATGAGGAACTCTGAATGCAATGTCTTCGTGTGTTTTCTTTATTAAATTAATCATCTTCATGGGGACTCCATAATGCCTTATCAATTTCCAAAGTGATTCTCTGTCTACATTGTCAAATGGCTTTTCATGGTCCGCAAATCCAATGTAGAGAGGTGAATATTATTCCAGTCTTTGTTCAACTATTATTGTCAATGTGGCTATCTGGTCTGCAATAGATCTGTTTTGTTAAAAACCTAATTGTTTATCTCTTAGCTGTCTATATATGGACTCTTTTAATTTCTCAGGATGATCCTGTTTAGTACTGTTCATTGCATTGCTAGTAACACTATTCCTCTGTAATTTGTGCACTCTTTTAAATCCTCTTTCTTGGGCAACTTGACCAGATAACCTTGCTTCAATTCTGCTAGTATTTCTTTTTAGAAAAACGTTTCCTCAAGTAGTTTATTCAATATCTCTTTAGAGATGTCAATATCTGCTTTGATGGTCGCTGAAGGAATGCCATCTGAACCAGCTGCTATTCCATCTTTTAGAAGCTTTAGCGCTTTCTTTATTTTTTTTCTTAGTTGGTTTTCACAGTTGACTTGTAGCACTTCTTCTGCTGACTGGATGTCTGGGGAATTTCGTGGAGCTGGTCTATTGAGAAGTTCCTGAAAATGTTCTGACCACATATTCCTTTTTTTCTTGTATATTGTGACGGTATTGCCTCTCCTGCTTTGCAGTAGTGGTCCAACAGTGGCCAAAACTCAAGAGTATCTATTATAGGCTTCAATGGAGTCTATCTTTAAACAAGATTACTCTTGGCAGAAATGTAGATAGAAGAGTAGTAAAGCTTCTATCACATGGGAGTCTTCTCAAGATATTCAGATAAGCAAAAACAATGCTGGCTGTTGCTGAGCACGTTAATTCTGTAATCTGCCGACACCTTTTATGAAGAATTTACACAATGGTTTATTCTAGTTCCTTAAGCCCCCACCGCTGAGTTAATCAGTGGAATTATTATAATAATATGTAGCTCTGTTTAGAGTGTGTGTAGTAATTTGACTGAGACAAACATGCTGTAACTTTAAAATGATTAAATCGAAGTTAAATTTGCAACATTACAAATAACAAAATTTAATAATCACTTTAGGTTGTAACAGTTGGAAAATAATGTGAATATTTATAAAAAGGTTTTCATCACTTGAATGGTTTTTGATAAGAAGTTCAAGTGGCAGCATATAGGTTAACTTAGCTGCCAATGATGATTCTAATCCTCCTCCTGATGGGAAGGTTCTTTTCACTCTGCTCGCGCTCGTCTCTGGTTAAAGTTCAGGCGCCGCACGTTCCCTGAACGTCAAGGAGTAACGGCCAAGCTGGTTCTGCGTCTGTCTATAAGACCCTCTTATGATGGCGTCTCGCACAACATCAGTACACTTCTACCTTCACTTGGTTCCAGAGATAGTACTTTCTGCTGGTACCACCAATAACTGGTAATAGAAATAGAAAGGAAACGCTCTTCTGAGTATGGCGTTTTCCGACACATAGTTATGTGCCCCTGATAAACCTCCTTTTTCATTAATGATGTCCACCAGTGTTGTATATATATTGACCATCAGTGTTGAATGGCTGTGTTAGAACATCAGTGTTAAATAGATGTATTGGGTTGTTGTTATCTATTTATTTTTCCTGCTGACATCAACTGTGTACAGGACCACGGTGTTAAGAGGATGTTTGGAAGCTCCAGTGTTAAAGACTCGTCAGAGTGTTGCTCGTGGTTTGAATATGGAATGTCAACTCGACCTACGCAGGGGTGTGTAAGCATGAAGTGAGAGTGTAATACGCGAATGATAAGAAGAGTTCGTGGTGTTGACAATTGGTCTTTTTCTTTCACTCATGTATGGCTGAGCAACAAATCCATAAGTCCTTCATATGTTTTTTCTGTTTTAGAAAGCTCAATCCAACGATCAACTGTGAGACGTGCCTTTGCAATGAATTCTGAGAATTCTACACCTGTCTCAGGCACCATCGTCCTAAACAAAAGGCGATAGCCTTCCTCACTTAGCTGGTATTTTTTTTATCAAAGCCGCCCTAATGACATCATAATTATCCTTATCTGCTTCTCCTACAAGGCATAATCTAGTCAGAGATTCACCTTTCAAGTTTTCTGCTAATTGATTAGCGTATTGTGATTAATCCACATTATGTGTACGACAAGAACGTTCAAATCTATCCAGCCAGAATGTAATATCGTCACTGGACTGATTGAACGGTGGAACCTTAACCTTGTAAGTAGAAGGGTTACCATTACCACTAGATGCCTGATTAACATTACTCATAATTGTCAATCTCAATTTCTCTAACTCAAATTCATGTTCTCTTATTGCTTTTTTTTCTTCCGCTTCTAATCTTCTTTGTTCAGCTTCCCTGTCTAATCTTTTTTGTTCAGCAGCAGCTTCTCTTTCTAATTTTTTTTGTTCAGCTTCACTGTCTAATCTTTTTTGTTCAGCAGCAGCTTCTCTTTCTAATTTTTTTTGTTCAGCTTCAAATCTCCTTTGCTCCACCTGCATCTGCAATTTCTTTTGTTCAGCAGCAGCAGTAGCTTCTCTGTCTAGTCTTTTCTCTTCAGCTGCTAATCTTCTCTCTTCAGCTACTAATCTTCTCTCTTCAGCTGCTAATGTCTTGTCATATTGAGCAACTGCCCATTCTTCTAATTGTTGACCAGTCTTATCAAGGGATTTCCCTTGTACAATGAAGTATTCTAATGTAGACATGATGTCTAACAATAATACTAATTACTTGAAACAATAATAATACCACAAGTTCTTAATGACTTGATTAATCAGTACTTTATCTCAATCTCAGTGGGTCACAAGCCTTAATAAGGTCTTGTATAACAGTAATAATAATCAAGTACTGGTTTATACTATAATCCAAGTGCAGTGCACAAGCAATAGTGTCTTATGAAATATACCTATATAAAACATATGTCAACCAACAGAATACATAAAGTACAAATAAGACTGACAATACGAAAACGTTTGCAGAAATCAAATAAATCAAATAGGGAAATCAATGAAAGTAATCACATAATCTGCAACGGAATAACAACACAAATGACGTCACAGTATATGAATATAAATTGTGAATAGAACTGAAAGATAGTAAAGGGTAGACCAACAAATTACAAACAAATCAAAACAAAACTAAAGAACAAAGAAATATTACAAAAATAACAATAATTACAGTCTTCACAGCTAACACAAATAGCAACTAGTTGTTGCAAGCAAATTTCCAATTAAGGAAATTGCACCTAAAGAAAACGCCCACAACGGACCCTCTATCACGTGGGATATTCTGTTGTGAGGACACCGCCCAACCTAAACACAACCCGCTGACATATAAACTAATATATTATACAAACAAATAACATGTAAACATAAATATATAAATTATGTGTATGATAGTATGTGTTGCAAAATAGGCTCAGTTTTACAGTAATGGCAAAGTTATTCTTATGCACATAAATAAACTGCCACTTTATTGAATTACAAATTCTGGCCTTAAATATTAAAGTTCATATATAGAAAACAAGAAGATCCATCGATGAAAATAGGACTTCTTAGTTCAATAATACTGTCTTCCTGTTAATATTGACAAGAATTGATCCAACTGTTCTGTGAAACTCTGTAATGTCTAATGTAAAAATGTCAACAACGCTGACCTAGATACTGCATTCACTTGATAGGTCACGTGACAAAGTGTTGACAAAGAGCAAACTAATACTGCTAGTGTGTCGTATCAGCCACAGGAAACGGTCTGGTATCGGTAGTCTGTTGACTTCTCAACTTCTGCGAGGTCAAACCCATAAAGCTGGTCCACCAGATGATAAACCTCCTTTTTCATTAATGATGTCCACCAGTGTTGTATATATATTGGCCATCAGTGTTGAATGGCTGTGTTAGAACATCAGTGTTAAATAGATGTATTGGGTTGTTGTTATCTATTTATTTTTCCTGCTGACATCAACTGTGTACAGGACCACGGTGTTAAGAGGATGTTTGGAAGCTCCAGTGTTAAAGACTCGTCAGAGTGTTGCTCGTGGTTTGAATATGGAATGTCAACTCGACCTACGCAGGGGTGTGTAAGCATGAAGTGAGAGTGTAATACGCGAATGATAAGAAGAGTTCGTGGTGTTGACAATTGGTCTTTTTCTTTCACTCATGTATGGCTGGAAGTCATCGACACCAACGACCGTGTACCTTTGCTACAGTTTAATTGGACGTACACACTCGACAGCACGGATACATTGACAAATCACAGGTTGGCATAATACATCATGGTACAGTGGATAAATGGTCTTGCAATGATACATGGGCACTCATGTAGAATAATAGCATAATGGACTGTCAGTAGACAAGCACTCAGTATTGCCCATATATATATCATCTGAGTTTACTGACAAAAGCACGTCAGTTTATAAACAATATTCAAGATGGCTTCTAGACCTAACCTCGTCTAGCGAAGATTCCTTTAAATAATGATTAGCACATATTTTTTTCATATAATCATATTGAACCGCTAGTAATGGGTTCTCATGTGTAGCAGTGATCTCTGGACTCATCAAGCGATAATACGGGACATCCCTTTCTCTTCTTGAAAGTCACAAAATATTTGGATACAAGATGGCTTCTCTCGTGAGCTGTAACTCACGTTTGGATACAACTAGGAATCTGTATCAAAGTTAATCATACATTAAATGTTCTCATTACTTTGTAGATTCTATCATGATACAATTGACTTCACTTTACAATATGGTGCTGCTATGAATGAATGTCATCTTCATATAGTTAAATCTTCCATTATTGAAAACGATGGCTTCGTAAGAGTTCATAAGAAGTGCGTTTGTTTTACCTTGGTATCAGAAATAACTGATTCTGCCATCCCTTGGCAATCAAAATAAACACTGGGGTAAAGCATACACGATAGGTCTAAAACTACTATCACTTTCCCCTACACATATATCGATCTCTTTTTCCGGCGACAAGCCGATTCAAAAAACCACAGCCCCATCATCAGGGCGAAGCCAAATCACACCTCTCTAGCGACACATCCGCCGAACAGCCCTTTGACCTTTCTAGCGACAAAAGACCATATAGTTCGACTTAGACATGCAAAGATATTCAGATATAAGACAGACTCGTCCTACCCAGACAAACAATACACATAAATTCAGGCCATAGATACACTGAAGCAAGAACAATCTATTTCTACCCAAACAAAGAATAAATCGCAGTAAAACTGGATTCATCCGCGGAGTTCGATCGAAAGTGACGACACTCCTTTCAAGGGAAGTAACTCAATAATGACTTTTCCTTAAGCACTAAAAAGTATCTATTTTGTTTACAAAATATTTGCGAACATAACAAGCATACAAATGTATTATATTGTAAGATATCAAAGACTGCACGTAACAGGCCCCCTCTTCTATTCTACCATCCCATGTCAGAATTTACCCTCGATGAGAATTTAATTTAATCCCTCGGGATAAAACTTTCTTTACATTTAAACTGAATAGCTTTAGCTTTACATTACATTTAAATGAAAAGGGTAAACATACAGATATAATATGTTTTACATTTACATCTCCACTGTTTGAAAAGTGTTCACAATATAAATTCATTTATGTTTAATTTATATTTAGCCCTTGCAGTGATGGTTCATGAATCATCATTCTACACTGAGGTTGCCCTCAAATGACTTTGACCTCCAATAGCGAGTTTCACATATTAAAATTCACATGGTAATATATACACATATATGTTAGTTCACATGTTAGTAAAAAACATTGAATGAAAATGCACTACTTACGCCAATCTTGGCTACATATGTTTTTGCTCAGAGGACTTAAAAAAGGCGCTGGCAGTTGCCTTCTTTCACGTGTACTGGGGGTCGTTAATTTTAACTTCAATTCCTTATGACTCCGTGTCTTTCTTCATTTTCCTAGTCCCGGTGTTCCTTATTAAAATGTAGAGATTTCCTGTGCTTTGTAAGTCTTATTTGGTTCTCCAATAAAAGGTCCAGTTAACAAAAGGAATTATGAATCTACTCTTAACGCTGGCGAGCTCTGATGTTGTCTTGGCGAGCGTGAAATTCACAGTGAAATAAAACTGCGAAAAGGTCAGGTATATTCCCTGCCTTCGTTTGTTATGGAGTTAAATAAACGCTCAATCATATTCAAACAATTCAAACATGTTGGGTGTGGTACTTTCAAAATATTTCCGATATGGAAAAATTTTGCAAAGGTCACGTCTCCCATATATGGTAATGTGCTGTCCGATGCCCTTCATACACTCTCACAAACACATCTCTGTCCATTACACTATTGTGACCGTTGTCGTGTATTTAGATACGTATTAGAGATATATTTGGTTCTTCTGAATAGAACAGAAAAAGTGGGGTTATCTGAGAAAGAAAGTGTTAGAATAGATTCCACGAGTGAATAGATTAAGGTGAAGATCTGTCTCTGGTATGAGTGAATTCTCTAGTCCAGCCTATCTATACGACTATCTTTTGGTAATAGACAATCTATCAAACCTCCCTATAAATTCAATTATAGTTAACTATTCACACACACACACAGTTATGTGACAACAGGACTCACAAAAGTGAAAACTATGGTAAATGGAGATTTGGTATGGGGCTGACCAACACGATAAATGAAGTTTTGTTTAGTTTATTATCACTTGAACTTCTCACAACATCAAACATATAGAAATCAATATAAACCAAGTGTTACAGATATATGAAAATAACCCCATAAGTACCCTCCCCTCTGTTGAGAAAAGATCCCGCAAGAAGTTAATAACCCAAAAGGTCAAAGATTAACACTAGGGTATAGAATAGACAGTAAAGCAAAGAACAAAGTTCCTAGGTAATCTATACCGTAAAATAACAGTACAGTTGACATTCAAAAATCCGGCCATCGATAATCCGGTTCCTTCAGTTTTCCGGCATGGATTTCGGAGCGCATTTTTTAATTTACCTCGTTGGCGCGCCACTGTTTTCTGAAGCAGTTTATGTTTTGATGCAGCTGTTGGGTCTTGCTTGCACGTGTTAACAGGCATTCCTGCTCATTCCTTCTCATTTTATCATTTATTTGCTGCTGTTTAGCCCCATTATGGATTCAGCAAATAAAAGAAGTGGTGTAAAACGTAAACATTTAATTTTCTTTCTTTAAAGGACTGTACAGGTAGTCATTTTCTGTTAAATATATACAGCATATATAACCAAAAAAAATCCGGCATTTTCAACAATCCGGCACTCCTCAGGTCCGGAGGTTGCCGGATTTTTGAATGTCAACTGTATTAGCGAACAAAAAAAAAAAAGAAGTGGGTACAATGATTATACAAAAGGAAATATTCACTCCTCTTTTTCTCACTCTGTCAATCTGTGGCCACATACAATCTCGCTTACCTACTAGTTGGTTAACAACCTCTTGAACGTAAACATCAATGTACATGTAACATAATCCAGTGTTGTGCTTCTCCAAAGTGATCCTCAGTTCCTCTACGAATAATTAATTTTCCTAATGGGGAACGCCTACTTTGGTGGTGGGTTATTGGATATGAAAATGTCACATCAGATAGTTCAGGTAGCAAAATATAAACCGCGATATAGTGTTCACAGTAGACAGTAGACAGTACTTCCAATAGTTAAAGGAAACATCTGGTTGGTAAACTGATAATGAAAATGATGAAGGTATATCCTATCGGTTTTTCTCTCTGGGGTTGAGTGCCGATTATGAAACAACGTGTTCTCCTGGATAAATTCACTTGGAAACACGACTGTCAGTAGTCGGGGAAAATGTTATATATATATATATATATATATATATATATATATATATATATATATATATATATATATATATATATATATATATATATATATATATATATATATATATATATATATATATATATATATATATATATATATATATTTTTTTTTTGGCCATAGCGGGCTGATAAATTGAATGCAAAAAATCTGGGTATTTTGTCTGTCCAGTTACTATTACTCTTATTGTTTATATTTTTAGTCTCTCTCTGAACGAAACAAGAGGACCTAACAGGTCAACATCGAAGACCCGATAATAATAGGAATTGTTACTGGTGCGGTTAAACCGCTGGCAGCTGGTTTGTGATCAGTACTAAATTAGGAAGAAAACAAAACATTTAACCACAATATCAATATCCTATCCTATCACGCGTAAGGGTAAGATCTCTTATCCTCTCCGTCATCTAATTAAATTAAAAGGCACACGTGTCTTAGCCTATCTTACCATGCTTCGCTCAACTGGTACGGGTTGGGTTTTAGGTATGCGCCTTTCTCCTCCCGCCCGGTAAAACACTCAGCGCACAATTTCCATGTAAATTTAACTATGACTACTTTACCAAATATCGCTTGTCATTACTAGCTATTTGTTTCGCCATACGATATTACACTAGTCACATATGTAATTACACATAATGAATTAGAAGTGAATTGTATTCCGTCAATTATCAGTTGCCTAGTGTATTTATTAGTCAATTAAAACATCTCTTTCTGGGTGCTAGCGGGTGATTAAATCTACATTACAACTGATAAAAATAGTTATGCGTTATCTAATACGCTAGTCTTAGCACCTAGAAAATCCCAGTTAATTATAATGATAAACTTAACACATTAAATCACGTAAATGCTAATATCTATTACCGCAATCAGAATGAAACAATCTCCACGGAATGCTATAGCACACTTTCACAATGGCTCTACAATAACGAGCTAGATTATCCAAAATTTCTGAGCGACTAAATAACTGACTTTGAGAGGATGGAGTATTTATACAGAAATGGTGTTATTATCACTAAAGGGTGCGATAATTCACGTCTTCGGTCGTATCAGGGAAAATCACGAGTTTGACTCCCGAGGTAAAGGATTTTTCTGTTCGCTCGCTCGCTCGCGATGCCGAAACGACATCACAAGACCTGGCCATGCTAACAGGCCTTCTTTGATTTCGTCCTTCTGCCGAAGATCTATTAATTAAGTTCCCTGGGATCGCGGACATCAAATGTGGTCGGTAAATATTATTTCCGCCCTTTGCATTTGCTACCGACGTCTGATCTGTCACTATCGATGATTGACACGTCAGCTCGCTTGAGAACTCAGGTAAACACCCCGGTTCTCTTCCCTCTTGTTAAAACTGTCGGGTGCGAAAATTTGTAAACGCTCATTAGCGCAAGTAAACAGGAACAATAGGCGTGGCTTCACAGTGAGTCTACAGACAGCGAATTGCTTGGTTTTTGCGTAGCAAAATTATAAACCTTAGATGGGGAAGCAAAGGTGGTCGGATCACTGTGGCTATATTTACATATATATGTGACAACCATGTTTTTCTGGCGTAATGGCTCAGAGATGGTCGCTAGTTACCAGCGTTTCGCCAGACAAACAAATCTGTTTCTATTCAGCACTCCTGCCCAACACAAGCTTGAATAAACAAGCACCGTCGCTTGAAAAGATGGTCAAACAGATTATGCGATAAAATACTGTCGTTGACCGTCTAATAACCTAGCGTAACTAAACACGTCTTCGTTAAGCGTGAATGCGACACAATAAGATAATAATTACTCTCGGAGCAAACTTTCGTGAACCATGTTTGAATGTTTAAATCTATATTCTTGTTTTTCTGTCTTTTAGTTTATTTGTAGATTATGTTCTTATCCAAGCTTTTTGCTGGTGTTCTCTTATTTCGCAGTACTTGGAAAAAGTTTAGCATACTTAAAAGCGAAGTTGCTGTCGAGAATACAGTTTGACACCTTCACCACTGTTAAAGGGTATAATAGCAGTAAGACTAGGTCATTCAGTTAGTGACCGCTATGGCTCACCGGCAGAGTAAAAATTATTGAGAAGAGTAGAGGAAGGAGCTCCGCCAATAACTAGGGGCGGTGGTGAGAGAAATGTCTCATCTGAAAATGGTCGAGAAAACGTAATAGAAAATGTGGAAGAGAACAGATAATAGAGGGAATAGCAAAGGGGAAAAAAAAACATAAGTGAACTGATTTGTCACACCTGGGTCAAATGGCCTTGCTGTCCTCTCTCCCCATCTCGTAGGGGCCTGCGTAGATCAGAGAACAGTAGAGCAAGTGACAGAACGTTGAACGACCTGGTCGTCTCGCTAGCTTACAAACGTACAATGTGTCCAGAATTTGAGTTCAAAAGACGATTTGAGCAAACGAACTTCCAAAACAATATTATTGATGTTGCGTAAAAATGCTTTAAGAAATATGGACTGACGCTAGTCACAGCCATAACTCTTACACGGAAACTGACAATTTTCACTCAACGAAGCTTGAAGAAGCAAATGGAAAGTAAAATTAAATTAAACTATAAAATTATAAGAGAGAAAAAAGCCACGGTTTGTTTTCTGTTAATTAAGAGTTCTACCTCGAATTGGCGAGGTAAGCCGAGATGATCCCGGACGAAATGTCCGTTGGTTATATTAGGGCATATATTCAAACATACAAGATTTTGATGTCTGGTTTGGCTGTGACTAAACCAGTTTAACCTCGTGCACTATCAAAATCCAAACCGAAAATGTAAAAACTGAATTCTATTAGGCCCCAAAACAAATTCGTTTAAAATATCAATTATATTTTGTTTATCTCTTCTTGCAATCTCGAGTCTTAAAGGTTTTTTTAAAATGTTAACGGTGCGTTACGACGTGTTTTCAGTCTGTTCTCACTGAATTATGCATCACTGTGTTGAATGACATGTTAAAACAGGCCGTTGACAATTATATTTTTTTCATCACTGCTATCGATCTATCAGGGGTTCGACGACTGTTTTTTTTTTTTTTTTAAAGTGAGGATTACATATACAAGAAAATGTAGTTGACAAGCGTAGTGTTTAGTTTGACTACACTGTATAATCTGTCAAAATACCCTTCAGCTTCCAGTGGAGCATAGGCATTCAACTAATGCATGCCAAACCTTCTTGCTCTGGGATATCCATTTAAAGTCTTTTCTTGTTTTGTTCATCTCTTCTATATCTGTCTTCAGGTCTCTTGTTCGTGTGTTCTTCGGTCTCCCTCGATATCTCTTACCAAGGAGATACTAGAATAAGAACTGACATGTAATGCTATCATGAGTTTTCCTCAATATATCTCCTATCCAAAGCCAACGTTTTCTTATCGCCTCTGGTTCTACCGGTACTTCTCTTAATCCTGCGATCATGGTGATCTTGTCGTACCTTTTCAATCCTTCTTTTATACGCCAGCATATTTTTTAATGACAGTCTGTATAATGTCTTTGTTGCAGTTTTAGTCATATAGTAGGACTAATCGTGATAAGTGAGTTGAAGATTTTAATTATAACGATTTTGTTTTGAACTAGATTTTAAAAAAAATTAATTTCCATATATACTGAAGCACATTAAAAACGCACCACCTGTATAATCCAGGAACAGAGTGTGAAATGTAAATATAAGTGTTTACAAGTTTACATATTTGGAATCTTTATTCATTTTCCTATGAATCCATGCTGGTCATTAATTTGTACATTTGATTGTTAGGAAATTCATTGCATTCTGTGGAGGCAAGGGAGAAAACCAAAAATGCAACCAATAAAAAAATTCATTCACACTATCCTCAGTATCTGGTATGTCCATCGTGTGCTTGCAAACAAGCTTGGCAGCGGCTCCGCATGGAACGCACAAGTCTCTGAAGGAAATTCCGGGGAATCAAGTCCCATTCACGTGTAAGAGCAGCTTCGAGCTGTTGCAGATTAGCTGGAGAATCTTGCCTGTAGACTCTGCATCCAAGCTCGTCCCACAGATGTTCTATAGGGGACATGTCTGGTGATAGGACAGGCCAATCAATCGTCACAATGTTCTGCTACTGTAGATATTGCTGCGTAATGCATGCGGTGTGCACACGTGCGTTATCCTGCTGGAGAAGCTGCAAATCTGGATAATTTGTGAACGCAGGAGCAACCAATGCATCCAGAACCTCATCTCGATATGTCACAGCATTAACATTTCCACGGAAGACGTGAAGAGGCAAGCGATGGTGAAAACTGAATCCTCCCCAAATGTGAATATTGCCACCTCCAAATCGGTTGTGCTGACGAACACAGCAATCTGCAAAGCGCTCTCCACACCGTCGCCAAATCCGCATACGTCCATCAGCAAAGGATATGTCGAATCTGCTCTCGTCTGTGAATAGGACAGCATTCCACTGCAGTCTAGTCCATCTGACATGTTGCTCTGCCCATTGCAGGCGCTGCTGACGATGTCTGTGAGTCAAGTTTAGCCCAACATAAGGTCGTCTTGCAGTAAGGCCTGTATCTCTGAGTCGTCGTATGACTGTCATTCGAGAGACTTGCCCACGTCTACCCACTATTGCTCTTGCTGTTTGACTTGCCGAGAGAGAACGATTCCTTAGGTGACTCAGCACAATATGACGATCTTGCGCAGGGGTAGTAACTCGTGGTTGGCCACTCC
>JAMPIV010007220.1:17500-47500 GCA_024509875.1 Oreohelix idahoensis | reverse complement strand
TATTGGATTTTCCATTTTTTTTTTATATTTAATTTATTCAGCTGCTTCAGTAACCGATGATTTTTGTTTATTTTTATTTTTTTTGTTGATTTTTTTCTTTTATTGTTTTGTCGTTTTTCACTGTGGATTATTTCTTCTTTTTTTGTGGACTTTGTTACTAGGCATCGTTATCCTTGTGAGATTCTTATTGATTGGTTGGTATCCATATTTCTTTGTTATTGTTTAAGTTTTTTTTTTTCATTTTTTCTTTTATTGTTTCTATTTCTTATTTGATTCTTTTGATTTATTTTTTTTTCCATTTTTTTTAGCATTTTTATTTCTTTTGTTACATGAGTTTTTTTTTTATTTTCACTTATTTATTTTGTTTTGTTATATTTTTTTTAACATTTATTAGTGTGGATCGGTCGATTGTTTTTTTTTTTTCCATTTTCCATAACTGTTTTCTTTTTTTTTGGAGGTCTTTTTCTTTTTTATTTTTTTCTTTATTGTATTTTTTTTTATTTTTTTTTTTTTCTTGCATCTTTTTATTTCTTTTTTTATTTATTATTTTTTAGATTTTTTATTTATTTTTAACCTCTGAGTGTACTGTATTTTTATTCATATTTGCCTCACTCGTCTATTTTTTCTTTTTTTAGTTCCTCCATTTTTTTATATTTTTATTTTTTTTTTTTTTTTTTCATCATCTAATTTTTTTTTCTTTATGTACTTTTTATTTCTATTTATTTTTTTTTTTTGTCGGCGGGGCGGGGCATTATTCAATTTTTTCTTTTGTTCTTTTTTTTTTATTTTTTTAGCTATATTTTTTTTGTATTTTCTATTTTATCATTTTCATCCTTAGTCTCTTTTTACATTTTTTTTAATTCGTACGACTTATTACTTTATTTTTTTTATTTATTGTTGATTTTTCATTCTTTTTAGGTATTTTATTTTTTTTTTTTTTCTAATTTTTTTCTATTTTTTTTTTCATTATTGTTATTTTTTCTTTTGTTTTCTTTTATGTCATTTTTTTTGTTTTTTTATCTTTGGGGACAGGTTTAATTTCCAGGAAGATTTTTTTGGTTTTTTTATTACTTTTTATTTGTTTTATTGAACTATTATTCTAGTATTTTTTTTTTCTCTTTTTTTCTGATTTTTTTAGTTTTTTTTTTTTTTTTTCATTTTCATTAAATTTTTTGCACGACAATCACGAGTTTTTATTAGTACTTCTTTTCCATTCTTGAGGGGATGAGGTATTCATTCTATTCTGTATTTTTTTTTTGGGTTTGAGTTTTATTTTTGCGTATTTTTGCCATTTTTTTTGTTTTTATTTTTCTTTGGTACTTGTAATTTGAGATCAACTTTCTTTTTGATGATGATGGTCTCGATGGCTTGTTATTTTAGTTGGTTTGTTGATCATTTTTGCTTTATTAGTTGGGTTTTCATATGTTTTGAATCTATCATATTGGGGGTTATTTTTTAGATACCAAGTATTTTTTAGATTGATTTTTTTTATTTATTATTATTTCTACTATTTGATTTTTTTATATGTGTTTGACATGTTTGTCTTTGATTTCTGGTTGTTTATTGATCTCTATTGTTGTAGTTTACCATTTTGTGTTTTGTATATCTGTCTTCAATTCAATTCTTATTTTACTGCGCGATTTTTGTGTTTATTCTTTTTACTTGTGTATATTATTTTTGATTCTCATTCATTTTTTTGGTGCAGGCAATACTTGTCATATTATTACTTAGTACCCAATTTTTAGGTGATATTAATTATTCTCCGGATTTCTTTTTTATTTATTTTTTTAGTTACAATGTTTTATACGATTTTAAGGAATGCTTCATTAAGTCTTTGGTGAAGTATTGGCCCTTTTTATTTATTTTATTGGGCATATTTGTTGATATTTTTTTTTAGGGGATGGCTGTATTAGATCATCTATATAGATGTGTACAGTGTTTGTCCAGTACTCGTTGACATTTTATTTTGTTTATATTTTGGGGATGTTGGGACTTTATCGGTAATGTATATGTGCGGATCTTGAGTATTGTGATTTGTTCTGGTCTTTGGTGAGTGATTATATTTTTGATGACTATAATTATTTCGGTTCTTTACCCGTCTGGGATGTTTGAGGGTATATTTCTTTAGCGTGTTCTTTGTACTGGACTTGCTAATTGATACACACGCTAGTAAGAACTGTTGACGTATTATTAATTGGAGAGTCTCCATTTTAGGCATGTGTGTGGTTTATTCTTTTCGTATTTTAGTGCGTTTTTTTTTATATTGTTTACGGATTTTTGGTTCTTGATGATTTTTTTGTCTTGGATTTGAGTTATTATATTTCTCCATTTGATAATTTTTTTTTACTAAAGCCTCTTGTGCCAGTTTTCTAATGTCTTTAATTTAATTTTTTTTTAAATTCATAATGTAATAAGAAGTTTTAAAATATGTGTTTTACTTCGTTCGAAATTTCTTTTACCTTCGGGTTTCAAAACCGGCGTTATTTTGAATAGGCGCAAACTAGACCAGCGGAAATAGAGGGATATATATATATATATATATATATATATATATATATATATATATATATATATATATATATATATATATATATATATATATATATATATATTTATATATATATATATATATTATATATATATATATATATATAGTATATATATATATATATATATATATATATATATATATATATATATATATATATATATATATATATATATATAATCATCAAAATAAGTCGCCCACGTCGTTAGGGTTAGGATTAAGGTTAGGGTTTGTGACGGTATTGCCTCCCCTGCTTTGCAGTAGGGGTCCAACAGTGGCCAGAACTCAAGAGTATCTAATATGGGCTTCAAAGGTGTTTACCTTCGCACAAGATTACTCTTGGCAGAGTTGTAGATAGAAGGATAATGACGCTTCTATCCCACGGAACTGTTCACAAGATATTCAGAAAAAGCGAAAACAATGCGGCATTGGCTGAGCACGTTAATTCTATGATCTGCCGACAACTTTTGTGAAGGATTAAGCAATTATTATTTTAGCTCGTCAAGCCCCCACCCTGATTTACTTAGTGGAATTCTTATTATTCTGGTATAGCTCTGTTTAGAGTGTGTTTATTAATTTGACTGAGACAAACATGCAGTACATTTAAAATGATTAAATCGAAGTTAAATTTGTATAACTGCAAATAACAAATTTAATAATCATTTAAGTTTTAACAGTCTTAAAATAATTGAATAGTTTAAAAGAAAAGGTTCATCATTGAATGATAGTAGGTTATATGAAAATGTTCACTTAGCAGCTTATACGTTTAACTTAGCTGCCAATAATAGTTTCTGCACCCGCTGATGGGTTCAGTGCAGATAGGTCACTGGAGTTCTCACGTCTCTGGTCAAGATTAAAGGGGCAGCACGTGTCAAGTACAATCAAGAATTAACTACCAAGCTGGTCCTGCGTTTCTTTTCATTTACATTTACACAGTTTGAAAAATTTGAAACTTTCATTAACGTTAAAGTGAATATGTTTACATAGACATTTACACTGGTTTGAAACTGTAAGTATTATAATTAGAATGTACATCATTTCTTTCATCTTTCCCTCCCTGCTCCATATGGAACTTGGAACTACCGGTGCTTTTAGTTCTCTGCAAGAAACTAGCAATAAAGCAGTCAATAGCCCTTGCAGTGGTGGTTCATGAAATCATCATTCTATACGCTGAGGTTGCCAGCCTCAAATGATTTGGACATCCACTAGCGATTTTCACATATTAATATTCACATGGCAATATATACATATTAGTTCACATGTTAGTAATGAAAAATATAGAATGTAAAATGACAACTTACGCCAATCCTGGCTCACATACTTTTTGCTCAGATGAATGAAGTTAAGGCACTTGATTAGGCCTCTTACACGTGTACTGGGGTCGTTACTTTTATAAGATAATACCCTCTATGACTCCGTGTGTTTCAGTTTCCTCAGCCTTCCTTATTAAAATGTGTTTCCTGGGATATGTAAGTTCTTCAAGATTGTTCCACAAAGTCCTGCCTGATCAATGGAAATTCTTAATTCTAACTTCTGGAAGTCTGGTTGTGTCTTGGCAAGCGTGAATCTCACAGTGTCTTACCACCGAAACGTGTCAGGTTATATTCACTTTCCTCCCCCACATCAGTTTGTTATGGGGCTACTCAATAGCTCCAATCATTTTCAAACATGCGTGCTAGGGTAGCGATTTCAAAATATTCCTGACATGGAAAAATTTTGAACGTAATGAAGAGGTCACATTTCCCATATATGGTATGAAAACATCCGATCCGTGGCAGGCGAACTTACCAACACATCTATAAACTCATACGACAATGTGTTTCAGATGTAACAATTTATTACTATCTAAAGTAATCTTGTCATAACAAGTCGGACAGGAAGCGCTTGTGTCATACGTTTCCGTCGCGTGTATGTCTGTAATCTGCGTTTACTCTTAGCAAAGCTTTGCCGCGCCCTTGCAACTGTTTTTCATACGGCAACAAGGGGTGTCAAATGGGTTTGACAATATTATCTCAGCCGCTCCTGCAAATGTTAAGGGAAGAGGCGGGTAACAAACAGACATAGACGACGTATCCCTGAAAGGAGTGAAAGAAGGAAAATACAAAATATCTGCTACACATAGCTGTGACGGAAAATTTTGAAGGTGTAGAGACAGATTGATGGAAGAATAAAAAATAATATTAGAGGATAATCTCTCTGACTACACATTGAATGAACTGTCTCTTCCCGGGAATTAGTCCACTAGAAAACCTTACTTAAAAGAAATTCTGGTGAAACTAAACACTGATATTCTCTAAGCAATAAATTCTTTATCCGAAATCCCACAAAGGACCATGTATAGTACATATAGTTGGATAAGAGATTTGATGCCCAGTTACATTAAAAATATCCCGACCCAATAGTGTTTATTAATTATGGCTTTGGCCCCAGGGTGTAGATCTTAATTACTAAAACTAAACAACCCAATTAAATATTACAAGAAAAATAACAACAGACTCTGTTGTGTAAATTTTACAAAATTGAAGATAGATTCTCTCATACTTGAAATGAACTTTACAAAATGATGATAGATTATATGTTCAAAAATTTACAACTATAAACTATATTTATAAGTTCTTATGGGTGGGAAACAAAACTACTCGTATCTATGGTTCTGAAACATGTCAGAGTAAATTTTGCATCCTGTGGACAATTAGCTATTCTGTACTGGTTCTGCTGGCATTTTAAACTACTCATCTCAGATGCTGCTGAATTTATGTTGTCTTTTGCCAGGGGGTTCAATCTGTCCCAGCACTCCAGGACCAGGAGGCCGCGGTAGCATAATGGTTAGTGCACTGGCTTCCTAGCTCAGTGGTCTAAGGTTCGATGCCCAGATGAGGTGGGATTTTTTTAAAACCGCAAACGGCTCCTGGGTCGACCCAGCCCCAAATGAGTACCAGAGCAACTCTTGGAAGGTTAAGGCGGCCGGCGTGATGCTGACCACATCACCCCTAGTGTGCCGACGGTCAAGAAAATATGGTCCTAACAACGTATTCCCAATATGCCTCAATGGGCGTGTAACGGGATCCTTTACCTTTTTGTTTACTCTAGGACCAGTATGGCAAGTTCTTCTTTTTGGGTTTCAGAGGATGGCAGGGGGTGCTTCCTCTGTCTTTACACAGGGCTCATCACCAACTGGGATGGATTATGTCGGCCCTCGAGAATACTGCATATGGTTAGGTCTCCTGGTAGGACAACCTGGTAGGACAACCTGGTAGGACTGGATTGACAATCAATTCAAGCTCCATTGGTAGTCTTGCCAGAGAAGTCACTTCCCATATCTGCTGGACGCTAACCGTCCATAAAAAATAACATTAAAACATCATCCATAATATCAATAACAATGTGCTATCTATTATCTATCTTAAATACTATGTCATAACTGACGGTATAAGCATACAGGTGGATCTCAACCTATATCTGGCTTCCTGCTTGTTTACCGCAGTGATCTCCAACCTATGGGCTGTTAGCTTCACCAACTGTGAAGTTTGCGGCTGTGGTCATCAAGAGTTTGAGAACCAATGGTCTACCTTGTGCCCATAGAGCAGTCAAATCAATTTGGGGTCATTGGTACCAATGGTTTGAGAACCACTATGACATAGTCTCCCATGCTGCCGTAAAACCTGTTGGGGTGTCCTTGCGGCCAAGATAAGGGGTTTCTATCAAAATTGAGATCTCCTTACCACTGTCCGAATAGTAAGATACATGCCCCGTTCTCTGGACAGTGATTCAAAAAATATGATGACAGGAATGTAACATGGCCGCCTTCCTGAGTTGTCGCTCACTCACTCATAGGAGGGTATATATAAGCCAAAGTTAATTTGAAATGCATATGAATAATTTCCTAAAGTTTCTCCATACAGTTCTACAGTAATCCAGTTACTTCACGTAGACATAACTGCTGTATGGAAGCCCGTCATCTTCGTTGATACAAACATGACCCTAGCGTTGCGAAGCATAACATTCCAGCTAGGTCTAACCGACAAGAGATCATCAAAAATAGGGTCTGGCATTACCTGGAGTCCGAATCATACATGATACCGTACATTAGGAGAGTCTCTAACACAAACTCTAGTAGAGACACAATCTCCTACAGAAGAAAAACCACTTCATAACTCATTTTTACTTAAGAATGTACCAGCCCTAGAAAATGCGTACCCGCCATTGTAAACGGTACATCGGAACTCATCACGACTTGTCAAGACAACACATACTTCCGCTAGAGCGGCATAACAAGAATATAGTCCTGCCTACCCATCCAAAATATACAATATAGGACTGATTCTACTTGTACTAATAATATGTAATACATATGAATTCAGGCCATAAACATAATAAGCAAATTAATCTATTTTCTGGCCCTAACAAATAAATACGGACATGAGTGCCATATCCATGCGCCGAATCAATATCAAGAACGATTACTCCTATAATCAAAAGTGTGAATCAATCATGAATTATCTAGCTTTGCCATAGACAGCATTTTCAAACACAAATGAATGAATGTCTATATCTTTTCCATATTAAATAGCCATATCGATTTTTGTAATATGTGCGTCAAAATATGCACGCAACACAAGGGTGGTTCGTAGATGAAACCTTCGGTGTACATAGTGTCGTAGTCTCCTGTACAAAATCAAGGACATTAATTGCTGTCACCGTGAAGATGAAAGTACATTTAGAACTTTGTCTAACAAAAGATACCGCATTAATATGCTGTAGATAAACGTATGATTATTATTCATGTTATTCATATAACAATATTAGATCTACTCACTCGCTCAGCTAAGCACCATGCTGTTCAAGATGGACAGGGCTCCCTCGGCAATTTTGGAGCAATCTTGTCCAGGGTCTGCCGACTGCGGCTGCTAGCTATAGAATGCGCCTAAATTTCCTGTTCTGTTTGGCGTGTTTAATCTGCCTACGTTAGGGGTGGTGGACCTGAACTATTGTTGACATTTCGTTCCATCCCCAACCAGACACACTGGCATTAGGTACTTTAAAATACCAGTATTTGTGATTTTACATTAACTGGGAACTGGTCGCTGAAATCAAGCTGAGATCAAATATCATGTAACTTCCTGTACCCGATGCTAAACTAGAATTTATCACCCGGAAAAACCCATGGCACACAGTCAGCGCTTTCTCCGGTCAGTAATTCATAGCACCGGTGAACGAGTCTCAACCAGTTAAAAGAAATGCCCCAGAAAGAACGAACGAACGAACGAACGAACTTTATTTTCGAAGGGTAAAGAATTGGGCGCGCAAGCCCGTCTAACATTCTGCCCTTCCACTCTCATTAATCTTGCATACTATATCCTTTCATTCCCACATGATGCTTAAGCATTAATTTAAAGGCATGCAACATTATAAAGTTACCATAACAGCATTCATTTACATTATGCGATCATAATTTAAAAAAATGAGTAGGTTTTTTTTCCTTCACACAAACAAGCTAGTAATTGGGGGGAAAAAGTAATAATAAAATAAAATAAATAAAACAATAAATAAATTCTGTATACCGACACTCACTCATGCGGTCAATCCGTCTAACATTAATCTGTATGTGTGAATGTGTCATCAATCATCAATACAAAAATTACATAAACACATTCTCGCTTATGTCCATACATTCTTGGTGGAAAATGAAATAATAATAATAACGCTTTCTTACGCACTTCTGTGGCAGGAAAAGTCTTTGAGCAATTTAAAAAAAAAAAAAAAAAAAAAATTCACATTTCTAAAGTGCAGTGGTATGCGGGTACATTCTCACGACTCATATTTCTAAAGTACAGTATTATGTGGGTACATTCTCACATACATTACATTATATAATAATATTTTAAAGTGAATATAATAATAATATTACATGGATATAAAACAAATTTTTCACAAAAAACGAGCGGAGGAGGAAAAGAAATGTTGACCTATGGAAGAGATGTTGAAAGAGAGAGAGAGAAAGGGGAGAGAGAGAGAGAGAGAGAGAGAGAGAGAGAGAGAGGCCTATTTTTTTCAGAAGAATGGGAGATCTCCTGATTTTTAGACGTGGTGTACATTCTAGAGAAAACAGAGAGAATGAATGAACTGGTATGAGAAAAGCTTTAAGAAGAGAGAGAGGGCGATTTTACTCTTCTTGACAATAGCAGAGAAAGAAAGAAAGTGCGACAATTGAAAGCACGCAATAAAAATCAGTACAAAAATGTAACTGATACTTCCGTAGTGAAACAGAGATCGAGAACGGTCGCCCCATTCTGTCACAGGGTTTGGTTTAAGGGGAGGTTAAACCCCCAAAATGAAAAACACAGAATTATAAGATAATAGCTATTTCTGGTCATTTATACATGCAAAATGACTGAAAAAAATACAAAACATTGAGGTATATACTAAAAACTTGCGGTCTATGGGGGAAAAACAGTAGAAAAAAAGGCAAATTTTAGCTTTTTGGGTAATTTGTTGCCCACGATATCTCAAATGTGAGTATAACGTGAGTTATGAAATTTGGCTGTTTCATTTCTTAATAGCACATTCACATCAACACATCCAGGAAACAACGGATAGACTTAATAAGTTTAGCCAGCAGGTGGGCTTGAATATCAATTTAAAGAAGTCTGAGGTCATGACGCTCAATGTGAGCAACCCTGAGCCCATATCAGTAAGGAATCAGCAATTGGTACAGACAGATACCTTCACATACCTAGGAAGCATAGTAACACCAGACGGCGGGGCAGGCAAAGACATCAACATCAGAATGAATAAGGCAAGAACAGCCTTCTTTAGCCTAAACAACACCTGGAAGTCCTCCCAATACAGCACAAGCACAAAATTAAGATTATATCAGAGCTGTGTGCTTTCTATGCTTCTCTATGGTGCGGAATGCTGGAGAGTTACAGAGAAGGAAATGTCGAAATTGTCCTCTTTTCACACAACATGCCTAAGAAAAATTCACCGAATCTTTTGGCCAAATACCATCACTAACCAAGATCTGCTTACTCGTAGCAAGCAAGAGGACATGCACACCATTATAGCTGGCAGACGCTGGAGCTGGGTTGGCCATGTCCTCAGAAGAGACCCCGATGCCATCACAATAACAGCTATGCTTTGGACCCCTGAAGGAAAACAAAAGAGAGGCCGACCAAAAACAACCTAGCGGAGGACTGTGGAGGCTGAGATGCAAAGAATGAACCAGAGTTGGGGCACTGTACGAAGGATGGCCACCGACCGAGCAAAGTTGAGTCAGTTTGTTGTTGCCCTACAAGACGCCACTAGGCGTGATGACCACTGACTGCTTTGACGGTCGGCGGCTAAGGATCAAAGAAAAAGAAGAAGAATTTCTTAATATATGATAATGATTTTATACTAAAATAACTTTGATTGGTTTGATATCTGAGTTTTTTTGGATTTTAACATACCAATCGACAAATAGTTGAAATTTTTAAGAAGGGTATCTTAGCTATTTCTTAACAGTTTTGTAGTTTATTAACATATTTCCTTTGTTTTAGTTTATTTTTATGAGCACTATGTGTACAGCATGTGGCCCAAAATTCACTGCTGTAATACTACTAGTTTTTGAAAAATCATGGGCAACGTGCCCACATTTGTGTGAAAAATGTGAAAATTAAGAAAAAAGGGAAGAATTACACTTTTTCACAAATTTTACTCACCTCAGTATCCCCCTGCTATGTTGGAATCATTTCTGGTATTTTCCTTTATTGATTCGATGGGCTGTTTCATACTTCGCAGCTTACTTTTCATTAAATTCTTTATTTCTACAAACTGTATTCGCTTTTCGTCAGTTTCCGAAAAATTCATCATTTCCCTGGTAAACACGTACTATGTAAGGGGGGGGGGGGGAAGAAGCGATTGCTCTACCCTCAGCAGACTCAGTACATGAAGAAGAGGCTTTGCTCTCAATATTCACAAGTTTAGGTTCCCTTATCAGATATTAACTGACAATGGTTCACAGTTCAGAGGGAAACTTATGGAAGAAGTTTTTACGATTTTTTAAAATATACTCAACCACACATCATCATCCACAATCCAATGGACAAGTGGAATGATATAACCGGACTCTACTTACTATTTTACTGAAGATCGCACAGGAAAAACCAGAATGCTGGGATTCGTTCTTGCCTGCAGCTTTATTTGCGTATAAGGAGGTACACCACCACTCTACTGGAAAACCTCCATTTTCAACCAGCAACAGTTTGACAGCACTATACTAAAACGAGCGTCCTTTTCAGGGCGAACACAGCCGTCGGAATTCACTAAAATGGGTTGTACCAAGCCACAAGCGAAAAAGAGGAAAGTGTATAGAAGCCCTCAAACACTTGTCAGTAGCATCAAACAAGAACCTGCAAAGTACAAACAGAGTCAACCAGATAGCACGATTACTCCAACTACTAGCGTCGTGGCCGGTCCCTCTCAGAAGCCAGAAGCAAACGGTTCTGACCTAGATGATGAAGACACAGAACGTAAAGAAATTTTGAGAGCGCTACAACAGCTGGAGCAGACGACGGAAAGAATAGAGAAAAGAAAACAGGAACTTAGAACCATGTTGACACCACCACACGTACCCGACTCGTCAGCAAAAACCCTGTCTAACACAGTGAAGCTGCACCGAACACCAATGACACCACCACACGATGCCGAGAGGTCACCTGCAAACACTACAAAGGAGGTGGAAGAGACAACTCTTCAACACAGACCGGCACAAGGGGTAGACAAAAGAGCAGAACAACAAGACGTCACCTCACAGCCAGCTGCTGATGTGGTTACAATATCATCGGAACTAGACGAATTAGACCCAGAAGCTATCGCAGAGACCGTTATGGACGCACTATACAGAATGCGTGAAGACGGAGACGAGTTCCTTAGGCTCACTCCAACATTGAAAGAAGCACTATTTGAGGAGTCTCCAGTGTCAGACATCGAGATACGCCGGAATTCAACAGAGAACAGCCAAATCTCCCGCGGTGATCAAGAGAAGCAGAATCACGAGCAGACAGAAGAGGACAGGGTACCGAGCCCAAAGACAGATACACAGCCAGTGGTGGCAGATGGGAGATGCCGCCCAGGCGAACTACGAAAAAGCATTCACAAAGAACAGGATCAAGAGCGCAAAATAAAAATTACGCAGTTGTCCGAAGGGGAAGCCACACTCAGGGCACTCCCGGACGACAAAGTAATCAATGTCCTGGAGAAAGTAGTAGGCAAAAGAGGCATAATAAGTACTAGAAGGCACCCACAGGGAGTGACACTTTCCCTGAATGATACAGAAATGACTAAATCGCTGATGACTGCTCTGGCATCCGGGCCTAAAGAATTTCAGCTACCACACCGAATCAAAATCCAAGCAGAAATCTACACTGAAACCAAGAAAGTAGTCATCAAAGGGATAGACACCAGCTTGTCAGACACAGAGGCCCTCAGCTACATCCAGGCCGAAAACCCTCGGTACAGGTTCACACACGCAGAAAGACTTAAGTCCTGGAACAAAGAAGACACCAGACTGATAATAGTGACTCTACAAGGGAAAACAATCCCAGAAAACATCACTATCCAGAATAGACCTCGAAGAACACATGCCTACATCCCGCCAGTGATACAGTGTTCAAAGTGCCAGGGATTTTCTCACACAAGGAACACGTGCAGAAAAGAGACGGTCTGTAGATACTGTGCGGGCAGCCACGAATACAAAGACTGCCCAAAAGCAAAAAAAGACCGCGACTACAAAGCACCAAACAACAATAGAAAATGTACCAACTGCCTCGGAAAGCACGGAGCACGATACCGCGGGTGTCCCGAATACCAACAAACAAGGCAAATAATTACAGTTGCTATTGGAAAGGGGGTATCGTACCAAGAGGCAAAAAACACACTGAAGGCAAGTACTCTAGGTAATAGGCGCCAAGACAGCTTAACAGAACAGGTCAGACAGCTCACGACTGAGGTGAGAGATCTAAAACAACAACTGCGAAAGGAGAGAGAAAACCGACAGCCACACAAAAACAGAACGTCAACTGCCAGATGTGAAGAAAACCCCGATAGTTCAGAAAGACATGAAAAGAATTCAGCAGCAGGTAGAAGAAGATATCAAGAAGCTGATAGAACTGAAAGAAGGAAACGAAGAGGTACTGAAGAGAATAGAGACAGAAAGAATGACCATTAAAGAAATAACATCAAACACAAAAGATATTAAAACGAACGACCAATCTGACGAAGAAGTCATCGAGGAAACGCTGGAAAAGCTACTCCCAACAATTATAGAAAAAGCGCTATCTAAGATACAAGAGCAAAGGAAGACACAAGAAACATAAACAAGGAGGGCAAAAACACACAAAACCATACAGGACAGATAGGGAGGCAGGATACGAAACACAATAAAGAACATGCCACGGCAACACAAACAGAGAAACAACGAAGAGGACGCCAGCTGGCACCAGTCCTTTTCAGGACTATCAACCGACCACCATCGAAGAGCGTAGCACACAATATACCCCAATTATAACCAATTTCCAGGTTGAACAGGGTATAAAAACACTATAGTCGACTCAAAATGAAGAAGAAGAAGTACTGGAAAACCTCCAGCCACGTTATTATTTGGACGACCCATCAAAGGACCCCATGGTTAATAAAAATTAGCCAGTCAAAATTATTTTTACATATGAAACGATGTTTAAAAAAACTTTAATTTTGTTTGCTTCAGGGAAATTAATACCGAAAAATGTTTAAAATTCATTCATTAGAAGCAAAGATATACCAATTTGTATATTTTGCATATATAATTAGGTAAAAATACACTTACCTGACATACTTTAAAAATTTATATAAAATCATCCACAAAGGTTTTAGTGAAAATAAACATACAGAATTGTGGGTAAATGGATGTACTTTACAGTGCAATATATCTAAAATTAGATATTTTCAATGAAATTCTTCATTTTAGGGGGGTTAAACCTCCCCTTAAGAATCCTAAACCTAATCCTAATCCTTACCCCTCATTACTGCGTCTCTGAATTATTTATTGGGGCCGTATGGAACACATGGCACACTATTCACTAATGGAACAGCTCGTTACATATATATATATATATATATATATATGGGAGCCGCGGTAGCATAGTGGTTAGTGCACTGGCTTCCTAGCGCAGTGGTCTATGGTTCGATCCCCAGATGAGGCGGAAAAATTTTTAGGCCACAAACGGCTCCTGGGTCGACCCAGCCCCAAATGGGTACCAGAGCTACTCTGGGAAGGTTAAGGCGGCCGGCGTGATGCCGACCACATCACCCCTAGTGTGCCGACGGTCAAGATAATATGGGCCTAACACCATATTCCCAATATGCCTAAATGGGCGTGTAACGGGTTCCTTTACCTTTATATATATATATATATATATATATATATATATATATATATATATATATATATATATATATATATATATATATATATATATATATATATATGCGCTAGTCATGGGCGTACTTAAACTGTTTGGCGCCCCGAGACGGATCTTACTTTTGGCATCCTTTACTAGTCATCATAGTCATCAAAATCCATAATTCTCGCCGTTTGTACGTCGGTCACATCTAAGGGATGCAACTGTGGTTGAAAGTTAGACATTTGTTGTATTGTTTCCCTTATATGTACTCTCCCGAAAATAGTAAAACTCAACGAAGAAAAGTCGGTGAATTGTGCAACACAAAGTGAGTGACAGTGAGATATGAATAAAATGTAAGTTTTTGATTGTAGAACCCAGTTTCATTTTGGAAACGGATTTAATTCATCATTTTGTTAAAAATAACCTTAAAATGTAAGTTTTTTTTATTGTTTCTTCAAGACAAAATTTTAATTTAAAGTATTGCAGACTTATTATTATGGATCAAAATGATAAGACGGCTGCAAAACGAGCTGCAGATGCTAAGAGGAAGAGACGATCGCGTCAATAACAACGAGCAAGCGAGACTCTAGAAGAAGCATCAAAACGACGACAACACGAAGCAGCACGAAGACAAGCACAGCGTCAGTCACAACGAGCAAATTATGGATTTTGATATATCCAAGACACAGTCTACCAGGGCACGATTTTAAAAGAGACACGAACATTTACGAGAAATGTTGTCATAAAAGAACTATTTGTTAATTAGTCAATTACCGGTCCATTTGATCAGTATTACTTCTCTTCAATGTCATTTAGGAAGGTTGCCTCATGGCTTCAAACGAGTATTTAATGCATCCATATAATTTTTACTACAAAGATCTGATGACGGTGACCTGTAATAAAATGATCAAAGTACAAATAGTGCCGTCTTTAGGACATGAAACAGAAAGAGCGCACTATAATTAAAAAATTAATTATTTCTTATTAGTTATAAAGAAAACACTCGCAAGTATATTTTAAACAGTAAGTACTATCTTAATAGTGTCTAATGACACCACTCTCCTGACTGTCACCTGGGGCGGACCGCCCCCTACCCCCCCCCCCCCCCCCCTCCCTTTAGTACACTTTTGGAACCAGTATTGGTAAATAATTTTTTTAAACAAACTTTCCCCCAATTATCTTCGCACGAGAGTGGTAAGCAGACAAAACTAAAGTCCAATATGAGGTACGTCGTTAAGATAAACTCTCAAAAGAAGCACGCGATTATTGTCAGTGTGGGAAACACTGGCGTATATCTTTGGTTATTACAGTGTAAACTAACATCTTTATAGATCTCACTTTATATAACAATTCATTGCTATAATCTACCTTCGTGGGAGAGACATACAATGAGAACGGTTGCTAGAAGTATTTTATCTTAGTGTCGTTTATGAATAAGGGCTGTGGAGTCGTGGAGTCGTTCGTTTTTTTTTATAGTAGTCGGAGTCGGTAACAAATATGCGGACTCTTCACTCTGAATTTTGTGCCATATTGACCAGTAAAAAACTGTAGTCGGAGTCGGCAGTCGGCAGTCGGAGTTGGACTTAATTTCAGGAGTCGGATTTATAAAATTGTGTGGCCTACTCCACAACCCTGCTATGAATAGTAGTGTACACTCGACAATGTAATACTTACGAACTACCAAATATGAAGTACATATAAACTTACGGGTTGACACTGATGAGGGCGGCTGTTACAAAGAACGTAAATATAACCCGCTTGCTTGCCCTTGAATATATGTACATATGTATATCAGTAATCTAATGCAGTGTTCTATAAATTATGAAGTGAATGGACTTGAATGTCTGATGTTTACACTGACTCCGAACAGAAAAAAAGCATCATGGTTATTATTTTCCTTGCTCCCCTTCCGGAGCATGGATCCGCCACTGAAGTGTATCGTCTTGCAAGAAGCCTGTACCAAGCATGAACACTCTTGATGATTTCTGTGCCATTTAATTTGACACAATAAGGCTGCCAGTCTATGCACAAACTCGTATTAGTCGGCTTGTACGAGATGCCTATCGCAGGTAGGAATAAAATGTGGATAGAGTATGTCTGAGTTCAGACAGACTGTGAATGCAACGATGTGAAATAGATGATAATAGAGTCACTAATGAAATTATGAGAAGAGATATGACTTCTGAAGAATGGTTGGGCCACGTCTTCAGCCCCCTGCGACTTACTTTTCTAAGTCAATCTACTTCTCGCCCTCCTATGTTCATAAATAACATTATGGCAGTAAGGGACAAAGTTACGACAATCAGTGACAATTATAAGAGAGGAGATTCTGATCACAATATGTAATTTTGTGTTTTTATTAAACAAACAACAAAACAACAACCACAAAAATGGGAAAATCAGTTTGCATTCAAAATATCTGAAGGCTAAAAAGAACAGTCAAATTCACCAAACAAAAAATATTGGCCAACACACACTTTACCACACCACTAGGCTCAATCGCACACACACTGAAATTCACTCAATCCACCCAAACAGTCCATGAGTCCTTAATCAAAGTAGCTGTCGTAACTGACCGGGGCCCCCAGTTCCTGTGAAGAAACGGCCCATCCTGTCTTTTGTTATGATTAATCCTGGGTTGCAAGCACTCCTGCACGAAGGTGCCTAACACTGTTCTGTGAATACATTAATCCAATGGATAAGGAGATAAGCTGCCTTAGAAATGAGTGTAAATTTATTCCAGCGCGCACCCACTTTCAAATGGCACGAGTGATGGCGATGAATTCTAATGCGTTAACTATAGCACACGTGCAAAATTTATTTTAGCCGGTCGCTAGAGACCTCGGCTCACAAATTAGAACAACGAATATAACTTAGGGCTGGCTAGGAGCGCCTCAAATGGGTGATAAGTAGCCTGAAAATCCCACAAGTGCTGCGACTGGTAAATCGTCGGCTTCTCCTTCTTGGCTGTAAGCTAGTATAATCCAAAGTGATAGGATGTAAAGGGGTTACATCGATGTTGCTAAGGAGAATGAATGGCAATCATAACGGCCCATATGTACTGTAATGGGCGATATGAAATTACTACACACAAGAAAAACAAACATCCGTTACAATGGTCGGCTGGTAAGCCGTGTTGTCGGAGTAGCTTGGGGCTGCGAAATAAATATAATCCAAAGGCACTTTTTGTGCTCGTAATGGAGCACAGACAGCTTCAATCTTGACCAGTTCTGGAAAAGACAGATAATCAAGAGAATATACATAACTATGCCACCTTGGAAAACCCAAGACTAAACATTTACAATCACAATTGACTGCACAGTCTTTTCTCTCCATCACACAAAAGACAATTACACACAACGTCAAAACACACTCCATTCTCTCCCCGTTCTCTGGTTGCGGGACGGCGCCTAGCGCTTATTCATAACACAGGTAGCCAGTCATGAGTGAAACTCTGCTTACGCTCGTTTTCTATTTCACACACACGCAATCTGACTCAGGCTAAAAGGCAAGGCAAATTTTAGCCACCCAAAACAAGAAACATGATATCAAAGTGCCTGACGTGGCTAATGCCCTCGTAGCAAATTAATAGCGAAACTCTTTACAGAATAAAATTAGACACATATTAAAAATGAAGAAAACTGGTCAAATAAAATACACATGTCTCTTCTGTCTTGCACAAATGTATCTCTCTCGCTTGTCTGATAGAATATCTCTCTATCTTATTTTCATCTTCTGTCGTGCAGTGTTTTTTTGCAGAGCTAAAATTGGGAGCGCGCTTAATACATTATGTCTCCCAGATCTCGCAAAATATACTTTTCTTTAAGAATTAAATATCCGAGATAAAATAAATTAACCCGGGATTAGAATATATATATATATATATATATATATATATATATATATATATATATATATATATATATATATATATATATATATATATATATATATATATATATATATATATTATAAATAAGCTAACACCCCCAAAATTAACTATTAGTAAAGTACGGTGTGCTTACCAAATCAAGAAATTATCTCCGCACAAATATAGATATAAAACGGCTCTCAACTTTATTAAAAGCTGATGAGGAGTGTTAGACCCGAAGCCGAAGCGGTGAACCAGAAATCGACGTAAGAGCACCCTGGGAGATTTCCCTAACTCGCGTAGGACAAGGAGCGAAATGATGCAATGTTACACTGCTCTACTCGTTTTTCTACGAGCGCTGGCATTCTGGCTACGACCAAGGAACGGCCCAGATAAAAGAAACACAGAAATGCCGTGTTTTCCCAAATCAAAGCGACCAGGGGACTTTTAGGTTCCCTGAATGCCGACATGAAAGATCTTTTGACATCATGCCGCTTCTCCTCAGGACCGCTACCTGAAAGACTAGCTTATACAAACTGCCGCTACGCGTGCATGGGGGTTGGGGATTCGGTGGTTCTACGAGATTGACAGGAATCCATGACAGAATAAGAGCTGTTAAGATAAAATGGCAGAAAAGGAGGCGGAAACAAAAATAGAAAGAAAACAGCGCAGACCACTCGGAGAAAAGAGGCAGACATCTCTATCAATCCGTCACAACGCCTGAGGGTACAGTAAGTCTATTATTTCTTTGTGTCTTCAGAGACCCCCAGGAATTATAGTGGAGAACAGAAGAATAATATTCAGAAAATAGTCACTCAGATAAGAGATGAGTAATCCATTGGGCATATTACAGAATACTTAGCGTAGTTTTCCATGGCCGTTACACCGTTTCTTCACGCAACCGTAACAGGCGACGGACATAAGCTTGTCTACTGAGCTGGCAACTTCACTGTGTAAAAACGTTGCTACAGAAAATACGTTTGCAAGAGCACATGCATGTTTATGTTTTTTTCCCTTCTAAGTGACGAGCTATAGTTGTCATTGTATGCTTCATAGCAAGAGACACGTGAAATGATGATCGACAATAGCATAAGCTAGACGTTAATGTTCTAATGGCCAGACCTTATAACATAGTTGCCAACTTATTTTTCGACATAAATGTGGCGAGCAATATCGGAATGTCTCCACACTATAAAAATATATAGGTACGTTGTTGTATTGTAGAAATAATAATAATAATAAATTCTTTAAGCGCCAAACACGGCGCATAAGGCAGAAACCAGTGCTCTCCAGGTTGTTCGTTGTGACGCCACCCCTCTTAACTCTTGCACATTATTTAGGCCCAACGTTCTTCCTTCTCTTATTATTGTTCTTCTAAGTGTTTCTTTTGGTCTTCCTTTTTTCCTCTTACCCTCAGGAACCCAAGTGAGCGCCTGTAGTGGTATTCTGTTGTTTTGCATTCGTAGGACATGACCGATATATGACCATCGTCTTTTCCTTGTATAGTCGGAGACATATTTCTGCCTAGAGTCTTCTCTTATTTGTCGATTAGTCTTGAATTCTTTCCAACTGATGTTCATGAGTTTTCTAAGACATTTGTTCTCGAATGTATTCAGCTTGTTCTCCAATGATTTTGTTATTTTCCAACTTTCTATTGTAGAAATACACCACCTGAAACTGTTTAACTCAGTCAGTCATTGACTGTCTCGGCGCATTTTGCTCCGTTTTTTTTACTTACGTGTGCGATGATGATTTTTACAATCTGTGTTCACCAGAAAAACTTTACACCATTGCTAAAGAAAGCATATGAACTTTATTTCGATTCAAAAGTTGATGATGCAAATAAATCTTGGAAGCCAAATGCAGTTTGTTCGACTTGTGCAAATACATTGGCAGGTTGGTTACGAAAATCGCCGAAGCATAAGTCGATGCCTTTTTGAGTGCCAGTAATATGGCATGAACCGACAAATCACGCTACTGATTGTTACTTCTGCTTGACAAATATCTATGGTTTCACTTTTAAAACTAGAAAGTCTGTGGTTTATCCAAATATTGAATCGGTTTCGAAACCAGTGCCTTATGATCCAATCACGTGTCCGATCCCAGTTCCACCAGAACAATATCCGTTGGACGTGAATGAACCATCAGAAAGTGATAGTTTACCTGCTTTAGAAACTAATTCTGACTCGGATTATGTACCGGTGAATGATGGTGTTCACTTAATTAACCATTCAGAACTTTCAGATCTAATACGTGATCTCGCTCTCACCAAAGGACAAGCGGAATTACTCGGTTCGCGACTCAAAGAATGGAATCTTTTAGCGCCCAATACTCTGATATCTAAATTTCGTCATAGACACAGAGAACTTGTTCAATACTTTGAGATGGATGATGACATTTGCTACTGCAAAGATGTAAAAGGTCTAATGGTGCACCTCGGTCATGAGCACATAGTCAACGAATGGCGACTTTTCATCGACTCTTCCAAGACTAGTCTAAAAGCCGTGTTATTGCATAATGGAAATTTATTTTCATCAATTCCAGTCGCCTACTCTGTTCATATGAAAGAAACTTATGACAATATGGCTATACTTTTGGCAAAAAATAAAGTACAATGACTACCAATAGCGGATTTGTGGAGACCTAAAGGTCATTGCAATTCTCACGGGCATGCAGACTGGGTATACTAAATTGTGTTGCTTCCTATGTGAATGGGACAGCCGCAACAGACAGGAACATTATGCAAGAAAGGTGTGGCCTATCAGGGATCGTATGCAGCTCGGGCATAAAAAATGTAATACACGAGCCATTAGTTAACAAAGACAGCATCATCTTACCACCGTTACATATAAAGTTGGGGCTCATGAAGAATTTCGTAAAAGCGTTAGATAAAACAAGCAAAGCTTTCACTTATCATCGAGAAAAGTTTCCGCAAATTAGCGATGCAAAGATAAAGGAAGGTATCTTTATAGGACCTCAGATTAGGAAAGTTATTGCAGACAAACAATTCGAGAACTTGTTACATGGTAGTGAACTTCGCGCATGGATGGCATTCAAATCGATCGTCGATAACTTTCTGGGAAATCACAAATCTGTCGACTATGTGCATATTGTTAAGCAGTGCATAGATGCATACAGAATTATGAGCTGTAACATGTCCCTCAAAATCCATTTGCTCGATTCGCATCTTGGCGAAATCAGCAATGAACATGGAGAACGATTCCATCAAGATATCGCCGTAATGGAGTCACGTTATCAAGGACGGTGGAGTGTGACCATGCTTGCCGATTATTGTTGGATGCTTCATCATGATGTACCACATGCCATTCACCGATGAAAGTCGACTGCAAAGAAATTCAAGCCTACATAACTGTTATACTTCTTGTACACATGATGTTGTAATACTGTATGCATTGTTAAAAAACTTCAATTGCGTATTTCTAGAGATCCCGACCTGATAGAGAAAAACGGTTTGCAGATTTAAAAACAGCGCATTAAAATTGACCAGAAAAACATAGAAATGTTAGAGAAAGAAAAAAAAAAAATTTTTTTGTTAGTCAGTGTTATCTGCCTGATAAAATGTAGACGTTCTGTCTCAGTTTCTGGAAACTTTGGTTTATTATTAGTATTTTATTTAAGTCTTCATTTGTTTTTTCCATCATTCGTTTGATTTTATATTGCATCTGCTGTGCGCTAACAAAAAAATTGCAGCGCTATGCATATAGTTACTACACGAGCGAAAAAAAAATAAATACGAGGGAATGAAATAAAGATTGCTTTATTTTAATTACAGTGCTTCAAAGATTATTTTAAAAAAAGAATTCGCTACTTGTAAATAAATATCTTAACATCAAGAAGCAAAAGCAGCTTCTTTTTTTTAACTTATGTCTCTCAACCCAAACACATTTCTGTTACCTTCTAACTGATTTATCTATTTACTCCCCTTTGACCAGTAACCAATCTAGTTACAGAAAGAAGCTAAAGTAACCGAAACCTGGCGGGCAGAGAGCTCGAGAAGAAGGCCAACTGAGCAATTTATAAAGAGCAACAGGTGCAGCCAGATGTTTAACTAGGAGTAAAAGTGAATGATGATGACAAAAGCTGGAGAAGGAGAAGACACTTAAGTGAAGGAAACAAAAGCCCACGTTGGAAGGCAAACTGCAGACAAATATGTATTACTAATTCCCCCCCACAAGTCGGTAATAATGTTATAGTAAATGAAAATACTACTATTCAATAAAACAAGAGACCCTCGACTGGCAGAGTGGTTAGGGCAATGCTTCTCGAGAGCCAGTTTCGAAAACAGATAGCGTCACGCTCCAGTCAACCTTACTGTAATTGGGTACCTGACTCTGCTCTAAGAGTCAGGGGAGGCAAAAGCAGGGAGGAAAAGAGAACCAATCACAAAAATTCATAAAGTTGAAACCTAATATAGAGAAGTCTCTTACAATTCACTCCCGGTCAGCTTATCTGCTATAGGTCTACGATTAGGTTGTTCTTTTTTTTAAAATAGATAACAAGTAAACATGCTCTTTTGGAAACAGACGAATTCCTAAATCCAAGACTATACCAATGTTAATCATTCCTAATTATGTACACGTATCTTTCTGAGAATCTCTGACTATGCATTGACAAAGAATACTGAACTATTTAGCCAGTTTGTATACATCTTTGTTAATCAGCGGAAAACCATATTAAAAGTTTGGATATTTTAAATGCCGGGCAACACTAGCTCAAATTTTAAATGAACTTACATCTTGGCATGAGGATTAGCTGGCTCCCCATTAACAATAATGTACTCTTTGATTTGAGTAAACTAACTCTGTCTAACTTACTTACTTATTTAGTCGTTCTTCTTCTACCGTGAGGTGTAGAGGTTTGTAAGAGAGAGCGCCATACTATTATATCGGCTGTCTTCCTCCTGGCTTGGTTCCATTCTAGTCCTCGGTCCTTCAAAAATAGTCTAATGTTGTCCTCCCAGCGGACTTTTGGTCGTCCTGGAGGTCTGTATCCCTGTCTCTTAGTTTCTCATGCTTGCCGTGGTAGCCGATCTTCTCCCATTCTGCAGACATGGCCAAACCATCTCAGTTGGGACTGTTCTACTTGGGTCTGCAGGGGTTGGGTTTTCTATTGATACTTGCAATTAAATCACCAATATTTTATTGCCACACGTTATGAAATAACGTCTTCTTCTGACACCTACAACGAAACGGTGTCCTTTGCTGACACAAGCAACTGACACAAATGGTGTCTTCTTTTGACACTTGCAGCGAAATGGTGTACTTTACTCACACACGCTAGTGCCACAAATGGTGTCTTCTTCAGACTTCTGCAACGAAATTTTACTGACACAAGCTATTGACACAAACTGTGTCGTCTTTTGACACCAGTTACGAATGACCTCTTGTACTGACACAAGCTGTTGATGGAAATGGGATTTTAGACTGGTATCTTTTACTGACACAAGTTATTGACACAAATGGGTATAGGTACTTCTTTGTTTACGTAACATATGCGTTTTCGAGACGTCCTGTAAACAGAAATCGCGTAGATGTAACAGGATTTTCTCATTAAAAAAACATTGAAAGTGAGGGGACTGTGTTCCACCAATGCCGTACATCACAATAAAAATAAATACATGTAATAATAAACAGCTTAAATTAATATAGAATATTCATATTAAGTATATGTGTATGTAGAGAAAACAACGGGAGCCGCGCTGGTGTAATGGTTACCACGCTGCGCTGCTGATCGGGTGATCCAGGTTCAAGCCCGGGCGAGTACACTTGAAGAAGTGTCGTTGACCGGGATTTGGGCTGGATTAATTCGAGCCCTGACAAGGACATTTAAAGAAGTGTCGTCGACCAGGGACTGGAATAACTTAAACGGCTCCTGAGCCGACCCAGCTCAAATAGGTACTCTCGGAAGACGGCGAGTATCTGCCTGAATGGCGAGAGGACACCTGTCAGCGTACAGGGAAAATAGGATACTCACGTAAAATTAGTCTCAGGTTAGACATTCTAACCTGAGATTTCGCCTCGAGTAAGAAGCGGGCGTACGTTAAAACAAAAAAAAAAAACAAAAAACAAAGAGAAAATAACATTGACAAATTATTAAACATTGGCAGGGGTAGGACAATTACCTTCTTCATTTTCATCAACTTCAAATTCAACGAGGTATGGCGTAGTGAGTCATCTGTGTGAAAAGCAAGCGATGCACCAATGAATTATTTCATGAAGAAGGTGTTCAGAGTTGAGTTTGTGACTTTCACTGCTCACGGAGGATATCTTTGTAGGGAGCAGCACATTGTATCATTTTCCGCATGACGATGAAGCTCCTGTCCATGTTAGCTCCTGATCATGTTGTTCAAAGATCATAAAACAGGATTCAAAAAGTTGGAAGGACTCCTTTAATCGTTTCACTGTAAGTTGTTGACCTGGTAGTTGTTACTGGCTGGTGAAAGTTCTTCTTCCGTGGTGATCTTCTCCAGAGTCAACAACTCTTCACTGCTCAGTTCTACTATCTGAGACTCAAGCAAATTTACAATTTCATTTTCGTCAGCTCCATCTAAACCAGCTCTTGAGGGCATTCTGACACAATCCTTAATAGATGTGATACTATTGTCATCAACGCTTAAGCCTTCTGCCATTAAGAATTGAGGGCACATTTTTTCCCCAGACACCGTTCAAGCATCGCCACTGAACTTCATTCCATGCAGTTTTGATTAGTGAAAGTACATCTTTAATATTGAATGCCTTCCAAAAAACTCCTATCCTATCAGCTGTCTTCCTCCGGGCCTGGTTCCATTCTAGTCCTCGGTCCTTCAAAGATTGTCTAATGTTGTCCTCTTAGTGAACTCTGGGTCGTCCTGGAGGTCTGGATCCCTGGCTCTTTATTTCCCATGCTTGTCGTGTTAGCCGATCTTCTCCCATTCTGCAGACATGGCCAAACCTTCTTTGTAGGGACTTTTCTACTTGGGTCTGCAGGAGTTGGGTTTTTAGGCCTTGGCGTATCGTCTGGTTGCGGACCTTGTCTTGTCTTGTTACTTCAACCACCTTCCTCGGATACCTCATTTCTAAGGTTTGGATCTGGCTTTTGTGGGTTGTAGTCATTGCACATGACTCGCGATGTAATCTACGGCGCCACCTCAGATAGGGCGAAAAGAAGCTCTCACGGAAAGCAGAAGAGAGGAGAAAACGTCGACATACTTACTTACTTAATTAGTCGTTCCCCTTCTACCGTGAGGTGTATAGGTTTGGAAGAGATAGCGCCAGACTATCCTATCGGCTGTCTTCCTCCTGGCCTGGTTCCATTCTAGTCCTCGGTCCTTCAAAGATTGTCTAATGTTGTCCTCCCAGCGGACTCTGGGTCGTCCTGGGGGTCTGGATCCCTGGCTCTTTGTTTCCCATGCTTGTCGTGGTAGGCGATCTTCTCCCATTCTGCAGACATGGCCAAACCATCTTAGTAGGGACTGTTCTACTTGGGTCTGCAGGGGGTGAGATTTAAGGCCTTGACGTGTTGTCTGGTTGCGGACCATGTCTCTTCTTGTTACTTCAACAACATCATCAGATATCTCATTTCTGAGGTTTGGATCTGGCTTTTGGGGGTTGTAGTCATTGCCCATGACTCGCATCCATATGTCAAGACTGGGACATAGGTGGAGCGATATACATCCATTTTCGTTTTCTTACCAACCTCTCTCTTGCTGAGTAATCCTCGATTTATGGCCTGAAAAAGTCTCCCAGCTGCTGCTTTTCGAGTGGCCAACTCTTCTTTGATGCCTCCCTTTCGGTCTATAATAGCTCCGAGGTATTTAAAGTGGTCGACCTGCTCCAGGACCTGTTCTCTCAGCTTAATCTGATGTCTTCTTTCTTCTCGTGATATCACCATGGATTTTGTTTTAGAGCTGCTTATGACCATCCCTCTCTATTCTCCAGCTCTTCCTTCCAGACTTGCAGGTTGGATTGGAGATGTGCCTCTGATTTAGCAATCAGGGCAACATCATCAGCAAATGCCAGCTCTGAAATACAGACCTGTCTCATCTCCCAGTACCCCACTGAATACTTTCTTGTTCTCTCCTTACACGCCTTGATGACATCGTCTATGAGGAGTATGAAAAGATAAGGTGACAGCATATCACCTTGTCTTACACCAGTGGTGGTCCTGAACTCTTCTGACTTATGGTTTTCTGTCCTCACATAATTTCTGCAAGACTTGTAGAAGCTCTGTATAGCATGAATCAGAGGTGCTGGAATGTTCTTCCTTGCCAAACAGTCCCAATGTTTGCTCAAGGGGACCCTGTCAAACGCCTTTTCCAGATGTATGAAACAAAGATGGATCTCACTCTTATTCTCAAGGGCCTTTTCACTCAGCTGTCTGAGTGTGAAGATTAGGTCTTGAGTACTTCGGTTTGCTCGGAATCCACACTGGACCTCATCCAATTGTGGCTCAGCTAGGCGTCGGAGTCTCTGCTCTAGGATTCTAGAGTAGATTTTACCAGGGACACTGAGAAGGGATATGCCTTTATGGTTTCCACACTGTCAATTGTCACCCTTTTTGAAAATTGGTGTTATGATGGCAATCTCCCAATCCTTTGGTATGGTCTTGTTGTATTACGCTGCCTGTAGGACCCTTAAGAGTAATAGGTCGCCTGATGCTCCCATGTACTTAACCATTTTTGGTATTATACCATCATGCCCTGCTGCTTTGCCCATCTTGATTTTCTCCAGTGCTGCCTTCAGTTCTTTCATCTTTATGTCATCTTCACCATCATTGGTTTTCTCTGTGCTAGTGGTTATCATTTCTGATGCTTCACCATGCTCACCATCCAGGAGTTCTGAGAAATATTCTTTCCATCTTTCTCAACGCTGCAGCCATAAGCCCCTGATATCTGGTTTTAATTTCTGGCTCTCTCCGCTTGTAGGTCTTAATGCTCATTTCTCCCGTTCGTTTACTTAGTTTCTTGCGTGATGTTGGGCAGGTCCTAGGCTGAGCAACTCTTTCAGTTGTTCTTTTGATTGTAAGCAGGTAGTGATCAGTTCCAATCTCTGGCCCCCTCCAGACTCTAGCATCCCGGACATATTTGAATGACCGTCTCCTAACAATGGCATAGTCGATCACTGACTTCTCATTCTTTGTTGGTTCACATCTAGTGTATGCATGTATGCGCTTATGGGGGAACTTTGTGTTTGTAATGATCAGATTCTGCTCACTGCAGAATCTAAAGAGTCGCTTTCCATTGTCATTGAGAGTATCTTCTCCATATCTTCCGATAACTCCACCCCATCTAGCATGTTCATCTCCAACTCTGGCATTGAAATCTCCAAGCATGATAATTTCATCTAGGCAGTCATCCACTGTCCTTTGAAGCAGCTCGAAGAATTCCTCCTTGACCTCTTCTCTCTCATCCTCATTTGGCCCATACACTGTGACCAAGTTGACTATGGTTTCTCCTTCTTTTAGTTTTACAACCATAATGCGCTCCGAGACAAAGTTCCATCCCTTGATACTATCTTTTTGGATTTTGGCCACAATGCAACCCACGTCCCCTTTTGATCTTTCAGATGTGGGTACATCACTGTAGAGCAGCGTGTTGCCATCGAGATCCATGACTCCTTCTTCTTTTTTCTTTGTTTTCGTTATAGCCAGGATTTCTAGTTTTGCTTTCCTCATCTCTTCCACCAGCTCCTCTTCTTTCCCATTTATACTTCTTGTGTTCCAAGTTCCATAAGTCGTAGTCCGTAGTCCGTTCCAGTTCGTCGCCTTTAGAATCCGCCCGGTTTTCTCTCTTGTAGTTCTCGTAATCAAAAGTTTAAAGCAAACAGGTGATTGGCCTGTTGTGCTTTTGCATGGTGGAGGAGCTGCCTCCTTACGGCCTCCATGCACGCCGCCCTCCTCCTTTTTCAGCCGGGCTTGGGACCGGCCTAGGCGGAAAAAAACGTCGATATAACACCAGGAAAATAAGCAGGTGAGGGCTGTCACCTCCGGGCACATTCCTATAGTCAGTTATGAATGAAGAGGCAATTATTATATTATTTTTATTATGTTAGTTTGTAAGCATTGCTTACCTCTTTTATTAGTAATTATTTTGTATTAATGATTTTAGGTATAGCAAATAGTTCATGCGGCGTTGTGATTTTGCTAGGGTGCATTATGTCTTTTAAGCTATTTTGGTTTTTGTTGTCTTTTTTAGAACTTTATGAATACGTTTGCAAAGTACAAGCATTTTCTTTTTGTACATAAATCTATGCATTTTTTTCTTCATTTTTTTTAACTTATGCACGGCCCCACAAGAGCCCCTGGCCCCTAGACTTCAGCCTACTTAGCCTAATGGATAAACCGGCACTATGAAGACTGAAAAGTAAGACTACTAGGTTTCGAGCTTGGAGCCTGGTAATTTTGCCGCAAGAGGAAATAGTTCTAACCACTCTGCTCATCGTGCGCTCCATCATACAGTAACAGCACATTTTGTGTAAATCACCCACGCTACCTTGACCCTAGGTCATTCGCAGCGCCCAAAGGTCTTTAACATTAACGATGCACATTCTTACTCACATGTACCATTACCACCCCCTGGTGAGGAGGTTGACATCTCCCATGCACTCTCACCTTAAACGCATCTTTCACTACGTATGGTGGGAACAGTGGTGCTATTCATTCTTTATCTTTTAAAAGACCTTTCATGAACCGCAAAAACAAAGAGGGGTGGGGGGGGGGGGGGGGGGGGGGGGGGGGGGGGGGGGGTAAATTAAGCCTGTATCATTTTCTGAACCATAAACCGTTACGTTTGGGTGTAGAATTGTAATTCCGAGATTGTAACTAGCGTCGACGCCCGGTATTATTGTCTTAAACCTCTCTCTCTCTCTCTCTCTCTCTCTCTCTCTCTCTCTCTCTCTCTCTCTCTCTCTCTCTCTCTCTCTCTCTCTCTCTCTCTCTCTCTCTCTCTCTCTCTCTCTCTCTCTCCTCTATCTATCTATCTATCTATCTATCTATCTATCTATCTCACTCTCTCCCACCACCTCATGACAAATTAGAAAGAAAGAAAAAATATTATCCTAAAAAAGCAGGTGGGTTTTGCACAAAGTCAGGATGACGCTCTGATATATACACTTCTATATATTTTTTTTCTTAACCAGCGGCACTTGGGCTTTCAGCCCTTCGGCCCAATGACATTTCATTGCGAGGCTGGGGAGCCTGTGGACTTTCCTTCCAACCCGGTAAGGAGCTTCGCCATCCACAGAGGGTTTATCTCAGGAGCCGTTCATTCAGTCAAAATCCCGGTCGAAGACTCTTTCAAATGCCCACGCCCGGGCTTGAACCTTGAACACCTGATCGCCAGCGCAATGTGGTAACCATTACACCAGCGCGGCTCCCGATGACGCTCTGATGTGACGTTTCCAATTTCAGACGCAAAACAAAAGCCGCCTAGCTCAGATGTCCTCCGTGAGCATTTCTTACCTGACCTCTGGTCTCTTCAGGGTTCAACTCTTGGTTTCAGGGTCTGTTTTGCATGTGCTGAACATTGTTATGTAAAATATAGTACTACTTAAAATTAAAACACACCTGTACAATCATACGCTACTAAATTCTTCAAAAGTCTAACTTACGCCATTCCAGCTGACGCGCTGACTCCTGATATGCATTAATTCATTTATTACCTGTTATGTCCACAAGGAGCAGAGACCTTCAACACATTAATATGACCTTCTCTTGTCCTGTCTCATCACCTCGAGGTCTTTCCAAGTCATCTTTTTCATGTATGTCTCCAGTTGTCCGCTCCATGTGTTTTTATGTCTCCCTATACCTCTCTCACTCTGGTTATTCCAGAAAAAAAAAGACTGCTTCCTAATGCTATCAACAGGTTTTTCTCACCGTGTGTCACATCCATCGCCAGCGTCTTCTTCTCATCCTTTGTGTCACAGGCACTTGCGTGGTTCTTGTCATCATTTCCACATTGGTCTCCCGATATTTGAACTTTTATGTCAGCAAAGCCTGGCTTAGTCACAGTTATACCATATATCAAGATCTTGTTTGCTCTTATTTAAAGTTATTCAAGCTTGGTACAAACTGATGAAAATCTGAAATTATCAATAACAACAAAATAGATCAACAGACGTTTATATTTTCTTCACCTTCATCTTTTCACCCCTTTTGGAGAATGG
>JAMPIV010007220.1:0-12500 GCA_024509875.1 Oreohelix idahoensis | reverse complement strand
AGATATCACTTAGTATTTTACACACGACCAAATAAATGTATGGAGACGAATCATGGACAGATTGCTATAACCAAGGAATTAGAGTAAGATATATTCACGGTGAACTGGATTATGTTATTACTGCTATTGTGCCCTATGCGTCTGCTTGCACATTGTCTGAAAACTGTCTCACATCCCCTACATCTATAATAAAGGGATAATGATAGAGAATATAGTGGTTAATCTAATATGTTTCAGGTTATATCCTGTCAACCCAACTACACATAAAAGAGTCAGCCACTACTGCAGGAACTAGTGGTGCGAGCGCCCTTGTTGTCATAAGGACAGCCTCCAAGTACCTACCGCCTGGAGGAAGTTCAGTTAATCTTTCCTTCCATGACAAGAGTGGAACCGGCTTCAATTTACCAGATAAGTGGCCAAACAAGGCTACTGTTTAGAGTATACCAGTCACACCACGATTACAGACAGTAATATTTAATGATGACATCTGTTTGGTCATGGATAAAGCCAGTATAAACAATCATTCCTTAACTGTGAGAGCAGATGTGTCTTAAGATATAAATATTCTACAACTAGAGTGAGTTCAACCAAGAGAGAAGAACTTTATAAAAATATAGAGACGTTTGATATTTTGAACAATTTTTCAAGTGTTTTTATTTATTTACTGTTGTAATCCAATTTTGATTTAAGTGAAAGATTTTTGCAAAAACAAAAAGAAAAATTTGTATAAAATAAATTGTAAATATTTACCAGTAGACTTACTTAAATTCTTTAAGTTAAGTTACTGTTCTTGTTGATAGATAATTTAGTTAATACCCCTAGCAGAACTAATAATAATAATAATATTAACAGAGGAGGATCTGGAGAGGAGCAAGTAGGAACTTAAAGTAATAAATTACCATCTTCTCTAGGAACTTATACAGCTTGATCCTACCTTTGATGTCTATACACCCTTACTCTTTTCAGAGAAGGGGGTATTACTTATAAGACCAGACTCTTATCTGGCATTATCCTGGTATCATCTGATACAACTTTGTGTCCAGGATACTTAATGATTTCACTCAGAGGCTGTCCTCTAAGTATTTCTGTATGACCCTACTGTTCCTTGCTAACTTCTCTCTCTCTCCTCTGTCTCGGTTCAGTGCCTCTCTGGCGCTGCCGTCTTCGTCTGAGGCTCTGATGAGTTGCTTCTCCGTCACACCCCCTTTCTCGTTAGCATTTGGAAAGGTATGTTTTCCCTCTCTTCTTTCCGAATACTGATGATGAGGGCTTGTTAATAAGATAGCGGGGTAACTGCCTAAGGAGGTAGATGTTTTCGCTGCTGATGACAATTCTTCAACCCGCTGAGTTAACCCGGTTCGGGTTTAGGCCCACTGCATTATTATGGCAGCGTGTAACAACACCAGGCCCGTCGCCTGTTTCGATTTGAGTTGGCCTTTGCGAGCTAAGAGCTCCTGATTTAGAGACCAGTTCCCGCTGAGGTATGTGACCTCACTGCAAGAGAACTTCCCCCTTCCTTTCAGCGTTGCCGACGTAACTGGGCGCCGGTACCGTCGCGAACCCAGGTTTCTGCAATTACGCCGATGTCTCGTGCATCCTCCTCCTTAGAAGGCAAAGTCCTTGGTAGACTTAGGTCTATCTATAACCTCCACCACCAAGCCGTGACTGCTGTAGAGACCCCAAAAAAATAACGACATCTATACAACAATTCAAAAATTCCTAATACATAACACATTACCACCTAAACTTTCATCTACACCCTGATGTCCCCTAAATTAATAAATCTCCCCTACACACAAGAAATAAACAAATATTTCTGCCCAAGGGTCAGACGAATTTACCATTCCCTCCTATCTTTCTCCCGCACCAATTAACTCGCTGTCTGTTACCTAAACCCCAGACACGGTCTGACCTGAATCTTTGGTATGCGCGTCTCGCCTTTAGGCGTCACAACATTAGCTTCGTTGAAGCGAAAATCCCCCCGGTACAGGATAATTTCCCAGCCTTAACTTCTTATTAAAGACTGACTCAGGAAGGTTATCAATTTAACACAATTATTAAACACACTTATTCTACTCCATCTTTGTAATATTAAATCCACTTCACCTTTGTCCCCTGACTACAGGACCAACTAACACAACAAAGTAATACACAACCATACCCGCGTATATACACTACAAATTATCAATAATCAAATGTGGTTACACGGACCTCATAGTTACATTACACCAAGCTTAGTCCCTATACAGGTAAATTATCTCAAAAAGTCTCTACACACTCATAGATACTGCTAACTTATACATAGAAAAATTATAGACACAACTTACACTACCCTCTATAGTTTTGTATAAGTCAGCAATTGATGACACTCCTGACTAATGAAAATTAAATTTAATCCCAGAAGAAAGCTTACTCTAACGTGCTAAGCTCTTATTTTAAAAAAAGAACTTTCTACACCGCTAATTAAGTTATGAACATACCCAATACCGAACATCTCGAATAGAGCAGACGATATAGAATGGCGCTTCTTCACGGCAAATTCTTGGGACTATTGAGCGCTAAAGATTTTTTTTTTTGACGCTCAATATATAATATGAATTTGCTGATGCAATTTCAGAAGCGGCGAGTCATTGCGTCTGACATTGTCTATCAGGAACCGCTTCTAATCAACCTTTGACCTACTATCATACCGGCACATAAATTAAATCGGACCAGGCCAATCATATCATAAGCTAACCTATGACTCAGTGTTTACCAAACAAATCACACATTTATTTTGCTCACGCACCGAAATAATACGTAATATTTCGTAACCCTCTGACCTCCTATCTACCGGAATAATTTTATTGGTTCCGCGTTAATCTGGGTCGTGCTTCCCCCATCCCTACAAATAAACAGGGTAGGCGCAGGTGGTCGGATTTATCCTAATGTTAAAAAAAATAACCCAGAGTTAATAACTAGGGAACTCGAACGCCTAATAACAATTAAAGAACAAAAATAATTATATGGAAAAGAAAAAGGGGGCGAGTTGAAAATTAAAAATACAGTAACTCATCACACTATACTACGATTATCTCAGATTGTATCTGCTAAAGTACGATCATCTCATGTAGTACCTGCTATACTACGATCATCTCAGGTTGTACCTATGTCGTGAGGTCGTTTAAGAATATGATTGATGCAATTAAATTGCGAGTGAGATGCTTAACAGTGGAAAAATGTAGTTTCAATAATGTGAAGAGAGAGTGTTGTATGACAGACAGAAACATATATATATATATATATATATATATATATATATATATATATATATATATATATATATATATATATATATATATATATATATATATATATATATATATATATATATATATATATATATATATATATATATATATATATATATATATATATATATATATATATATATATATATATATATATATATATATATATATACCACTGACCATAAGTCATGATCAGTTTGACTACACAAATCCAATGAAGTTTAAATGGAATGGGATCGAATGAAATGACAGCAGGAGAATTAGTGACGCCATCAGGACATGCAGCAGAAAGAGCACAACAAAATTAAATCCCGTTTAGTTTTGGTGAGTTACTGCTGTCCTGTATTATTATAAAATGTCTGGTTTACACACGAATGCGCTAAATGAGAAGACCCAGTGACCAGCGAAATACAAAACGCATTAAAACTAAAGGTCTGGCACAAAATACTTAGTTCAGGTTTGCTAGTAATTCTCATTTTTGGTCCAGCCATTTGATACTAATCAGGGAGTTTGTTGCTTTAATGATTAATATTTTATACTTAATTCTCACTTTCTGTCCTTTGTGTTTTTGTTTATCTGTCCCTGACGAGGGCCTTGTGGTCGCAACGCAAGTTTTTTCTTGTCTCTTGTCCTAGCAAGACGTATTATCTTTTTTTTTAACCCCACTCTTCTAGTTATTCCCTACCACACCTTTCGTTCATTAAATTCTCCCCCTCCACAAAGTAAAAATAAATAAAACCAGAATAAAGTATGATTAGCCAAACGCCAAAGCACACACTATACGACAATAAATCATTATGGAAACACAAACACGAACAAATGAAGGCACCGGGTATCATTAGTGAAACACAAAGAAAGGGCGAGGTATCAATCATTGAAAACCCCACAAAATCACACAGCCGAAGAACGTTTCAATAGCCGGATTCGAAGACATGTACACACAAAAGCTGGCATGTCATTGGGCGAGCACAAAAAAACACGTATAAACAACGTCCGACATATAGCTAGCAAGACCACAAATACAAAACGTGAATTATGAACCACCTACCATTAGCTATACAATCCTTTTGACGGAAATATTAATTTGTCACCAGAAGTGTAAATTATGTCTCCTTCACGTAAACAATTCTCTCAGCTACGGATGTGAGCAACGGATTTCATCGAGATACAGCAGTATAAATCAATCAAGACATAGATTCCAGAAAGATAAATGAGAAAATACTCCCATAAATTAAACACGATGTCGAAAATAGTAACCATAGTCTAACAACAGGCGTCTAAAATGTCGAACACTTGCCAGATCAAACGGGATAATTTAACAGGTGAACTTGGATTTGTTGGCATTATACCCGTGTTAGGGTACAACGGTTGATATTATAAATCTTCCACCTCTGTTCATTGTTGAGCCATGATTGATGAAGAACATCTGAATTAATTTTCAGAAGGCCGACAGATTTCACGCCGACTTGAATAAAGAAGTATAACATTAGAGCAGTTCCGAACAGAGAGTGCAGAGACCTTCGATACCAGTGGAAATTGTAGGTAAAGGTAATGGATCCCGTTACACGCCCATTGAGGCATATTGGGAATATGGTGTTAGGCCCATATTTTCTTGACCATCGGCACACTTGGGGGTGACGTGGTCAACATCACGCCCGTGGAAATAGTACCGGTTCCAAAATTGTTGTAATTCTTCCGCTGAGTGCTGTTTTTTTTTTGTTTTTTTTTTTAAAATATTGATATACTTATAATTGTATGCCTCTGACACGTGAAGAACAGCAAAAACAACAACCGGAAAGCTACATAATTTCATTAGGCCGCTTACACACGAGCGTTTCTTGACGCGCGTTTCTCTCGGGTTAGAGTCGATAGTAGTGTTGCTGTGCATTCTGACCTTTCTTGCAGCACGCTTGCCTTCTGCCTTATCAGCTAAATTCTGTTCTGCAATGCGAGCGCCTTGAGTAATGTTTGTCCGCCAGGCAGAGCGATCATGTGCGATAGTCTCCCAGGAGGAGACATCAATTTTGAAGCTGCTCAACGATGCTTTCAGTGTGTCTTTGAAGCGTTTTTTTTTTGTCCCCCTACTGTTCGCTTACCCATGGAGAGTTCGCTGTACATCAACTGCTTTGGAAGGGGTTTTTCGGGCATGCGAACAACATGTCCGGCTCATCTAATTTGGGCTCTCTGCAGCAACGTGTAGATGCTTGAGATATGTGCTCTGTTGGAAATACCTACAGGTAATGATACAGAGCAGGAAGACTTGGCACAAGTTTGTTGAAAGCTAATGCTCATTTTGATCTGAAGGGGGATGATAATGATGATACGTTAATACAATTTTTTGTTCTCGCAACATTGGTCCCCGGTTCGAAACGATGGCGTCACGCTCCGGTCTACCCAGCTCTAAATGGGTACCTGACATTTGCTCTTGAGTTAGGAAGGAAACATTGGTCCCCGGTTCCGAGTCACGCTCCCGTCTAAGGTACCTGACTTTGCTCTTGAGTTAGGGAAGGAAAAGACAGTAAGAAAGGGAACTGGCCACCCCACCTCTCAAGGCTGGACCTAGTATAGTGAAGTCTGTAGCACTTCACTCCCAACGACAATATCTGCTATGCGACTACCCTTTTTTTTACCTACTCATCTCCACAGAGCAATAGGTCTTCAACAAATATTTAACAAGTCCTCATGTCGCGTGCCATCACCTCAAGGTCTTTCCAAGTGTTACTCACCATTTTTATTTCTGTCTCTAGTTCTCTTCTCCATGTTTTTTTTCAGTCTACCCATGCTTCTCTTGCTCTTGGGATTCTAGACCAAGAACTGCCTAGCAATACTATAAGCAGGCTTCCTCAATGCGTCTCCTATCCATCACCAGCGTCTTCTTTCCATCTATAGATAGATAGATAGATAGATAGATAGCTAGATAGATAGATAGATAGATAGATAGATAGATAGATAGATAGATAGATAGATAGATAGATAGATAGATAGATAGATAGATAGATAGATAGATAGATAGATAGATAGATAGATAGATAGGTAGGTAGGTAGGTAGGTAGGTAGGTAGGTAGATAGATAGATAGATAGATAGATAGATAGATAGATAGATAGATAGATAGATAGATAGATAGATAGATAGATAGATAGATAGATAGATAGATAGATAGATAGATAGATAGATAGATAGTTAGATAGATGGATAGATAGATAGATAGATAGATAGATAGATAGATAGATAGATAGATAGATAGATAGATAGATAGATAGATAGATAGATAGATAGATAGATAGATAGATAGATAGATAGAAAATCTGGTAGGTAGTTAAGTAGGTAGTTAGATAAGTAGTCTGGTTAGTTAGTTAGTTAGTTAGTTAATTAGTTAGTTAGTTAGTTAGTTAGTTCATTAGTTAGTTAATTAGTCAGTCGGTCAGTCAGTCAGCCAGCCAGTCAGTCAGTCAGTCAGTCAGTCAGTCAGTTAGTTAGTTAGTTAGTTAGTTAGTTAGTTAGTTAGTTAGTTAGTTAGTTAGTTAGTTAGTTAGTTAGTTAGTTAGTTAGTTAGTTAGCTAGCTTGCTTGCTAGCTAGCTTGCTAGTTAGAAGAATTTTACAAAAAATATTCATAGGGAAATGAATAAACTCTAATATCTACGAGACAAGCGATACAACTCTTGGCAACATTATATCTTTTTACTACACAGCGGTACAAACCCCGGATGATCTCCGCTTTCTGACAATGTTCGAGTTCTATTTAGTTTGAACAAAAAATAACACGATGCTTTCTGCAAACGATCGTGTTCTGTTGTACACATACCAGAACGAAGCCGGAACAAAAAATACAATACATTCAAGATAACAAGCATGTGACAGATACACAATATATAGCTATTCTTTCATTTTTTATTCTTTTCTATACCTTGTCCATTGCACGAACGATTGCGACATGGAAGCTGGCGGGAACATGCCCCTAAGCCTTCGACATTCTGTCTCTCCCGGTAGGAATAAGGGCGTTTCTTAAGCATCTCATTTCACATGATGCGATTTTTTTCTCCTGTGCTTTGGCCTGCAACCATATTTGACAATGACAGCAAATATTTGGTAAGAATATACAATAAGTCAGCTGTCTTTAATTTCCATATTCGGATATTTGAGTAGTGGTGACAGTTGGTAAGTCACTGAAAATGCTACCTAGGTATTTGAAGTCTGGAACCTGTTTCTTCTCCGCTCACTTTCAGACGTCAACTTGAATACGTTCACAGAAAGCAGTGGTCAGTTTGAGTTTGCTGGTATCTCCGTAGAATTTTCCCAGGAATGGCACTAGTGATGGTCATATGCACTTTCTCTGTTCTTCATATGTTGAGCACCTTTGAAGTAGATTTTCAAGAATCTGTTTAAACTTGATGTTGTTGACGTGTATGTTAAGTGGGCTGGCTATCAGTTGATCTTCATAGTTTCTGCCTTGATGTGTTAATTTTTATGTTCTATCTTCCACGGGTTAAATTACGTGCATTTGTATTAAGCAAGCGGTTGATTACCATCTGTTATGTCTGTCATGAGCATTGATATATTTCTGTGGAGCAAATGCAATGAATTTGGTTCGATCCCCAGTTGAGGTGGGATTTTTTTAGATCGCAAACGGCTCCCGGGGTCAACCCAGCCTCATGAATTGGGTACCAGAACAACTCTGGGAAGGTTAAGGCGGCCGGCGTGATGCTGACTACATCACCCCTAGTGTGCCGATGGTCAAGAAAATACGGGCCTAACACCATATTCCCAATATGCCTCACTAGGCGTGTAACGGCATCCTTTTTCCTTTTTCCTAATGCTATGAATCAGAAAGATCATATTAACACCATATCTATCCTATAAATTTTAACCATCATCATCTTGTGCCATGTCTAGTGACGTTGACGATCGCTAGATTTAAAACCTCTTCTTATTCTTTGGTACTTGGTCGCTGAATGACAAAGCAGTCAGTGGCCATCACACCTGGTGGCGTCTTGTAGGGCAGTAACAAACTGTCTCCACTTTGCTCGGTCGGCCCCAGCTCTGGTTCATGCTTTGTGTCTCTGCCTTCAAAGTTCTCCGCTTGTTAGCTTTTGGCCGGCCTCGCTGTCACTTTCCTTCTGGAGCCCATAACATGGTAGTTTTGGTGATGGTCAGGGTCTCTTCTGAGGATGTGGTCAACTCAGTTCCAGCGTCTACCCGGTATAAGGATGCGCATGTCTTCTTGTTGGTTCGGAGTTAACAGTTCTTGGTTAGTGATGGTGTGCGGAAAAAAAATGCTTCGAATTTTCCTAAGGCAGGTTGTGGATCTACAACTACTTTTTTTAAGTAGTTTTGATAACCCTGTTTTTTTCAGGCCATCATTTCAAACTTCATAGTATTGCAGATTTCCCTGTTTTTTTTTTCAGTCACCTTTTCAAACAATCAAAAATCAGATAAATCTTTCACTTAGCCATCTTTTCAAACATATTAGTACATCAAGTATCCCTTTTACTCAACCATCTTTCCAAACGATCTAGTATTTCAATTATTCCTGTTTTCTCAGTCATCGTTACAAGCATTCCAGTATTTCATATATTCCTGTTGCCTCAGTCATCTTTTCAAACTTTCTAGTACTTCAAATATCCTTGTCTTCTCAGTCACCTTTTCAATCATTCAAGGACTTCCGAAACTTCTGTTTTCTCAGTAATTTAATAAAATGTTTCGGTCCTGTTTCACCTGTTTTCTCAGCCAGCTTTTCAAGCTCTTCAGTACTGATTACTCCTTCCTCTTTCCTATAGTTTAGCCAGTCAGACAAGTCTGTTGCCCTGGATGTGGCCACCTCCGTACACAAGCGTGGAGCTATACATGAGCTAGCTATAGAGAGAGGAACCAAGAAGGATACTAACTATCCATTAAGGACATAGCTGTTATTCACCGTGAGGTACTATCCCTCTCTATTACCTTACAACCCGACAAATATAGAAAGCTCATAGAATCTTAAATAAACGTGGTTAAAAACAGATAATACTTACTTACTTAGTCGTTTCTTTTCTACCTGGGGTGCAGAGATGTAACTAGGGTTGATGGCGCCACGGGCAAATAAAAAAAATGGCGTCCTTTGAAAACTGTTTATATATATATATATATATATATATATATATATATATATATATATATATATATATATATATATATATATATATATATATATATATATATAATTTCCTACAATTACACATACCTACACTTACATGTGAAGTGGCGTTAAATTGGATTGTCATAAATGAGAAGTGGAATTTTTGCATTTTTAACCGTAATATTGCGCCCCTAAAATTAACTGCCCTAGGCACATGCCTCACCGTAGTAACGCCACTGCTGGAGTGTAGAGTCTTTCCAGAGAGAGCGTCATACTATCCTATCAAAGTTAAAAGCAGATAATAAAAACTCTATATCGTAAATATAAATGTTAACTTTATAAAGAAAAATAACAAAGAATCAGAAACAATAAACGTAATTTTGAATGTTATATTTCTGAAGAGAAATAACAAAGAACCAAAAACAATACTTCTGAAGCCTAAGTTTATAGAAGAAATGGCCCAGGGGCGGATTGAGTGGTCGGACAATCTAGCTTAATCAACAGTCAAGTAAACCATCCCTTATTACCCGGGGGCTCAAACCATTGTCAGTCCGCCCATGACACAGACCACGAAACAAAAGAATCTGCATGTTAAAGTTTGAGTGCATACTAATCTTAAGTGTATCCTGTCCTTGTAATGCGCGGTGATGCTTCTCCCTAACCCAGCACAACGCTTCCCAGCAAAAGTGTGCAGCAAACAATGCAGTTTCTCGTTTACGGCCTTGCGTATTTTTTCACACACTTAAGATTGCTTATGCAGCACCAGTCCTGGTTTTACTAGGTCACTGAGTACTCACAGGGCCATCATTAGTAGTTACACTGCTGTAACAGCAAGGGTCGTATATATTTGGAAACAACGGCTTAGAGAGACGTGTAGATATAAAGCCAAGCAAACCGACATACAGACGGGCTGCTGGACGGACGGACGGACGGACATACAAAAGTATACACAGACATAAACCAGGCAAGCAGACATAAAGACAAGCGGATAGATAGACAGACAGACAGACAGACAGACAGACAGACAGACAGACAGACAGACAGACAGACAGATAGATAGATAGATAGACAGACAGACAGACAGACAGATAGATAGATAGATAGATAGATAGATAGATAGATAGATAGATAGATAGATAGATAGATAGATAGATAGATAGACAAACAGTTAGACATGAGATAGATAGATAGATAGACAGACAGACAGACAAACAGACAGACAGGCAGATAGATAGATAGATAGATAGATAGATAGATAGATAGATAGATAGATAGATAGATAGATAGATAGATAGATAGATAGATAGATAGATAGATAGATAGGCAGGCAGGCAGGCAGGCAGGCAGGCAGGCAGGCAGACAGACAGACAGACAGACAGACAGACAGACAGACAGACAGACAGACAGACAGACAGACAGACAGACAGACAGACAGACAGACAGATAGATAGATAGATAGATAGATAGATAGATAGATAGATAGATAGATAGATAGATAGATAGATAGATAGATAGATAGATAGATAGATAGGTTCACTAGACGTCCGTATTTTTCTGGAATTGTCCGGCTATAGATAGATAGATAGATAGATAATTTCGGGCTGATTAACACAAGGTTATGGAAACTGGACACTATTTTGCTTATTAACGAGAACATTTGAATAGACTAACTTATGATATTCACTAATTATCCTTTAGGCCCCCCACCCCCTTCTTCTCCCCAGAGCAAAAAGCCTTCAACAAACTCATGCCAACGTCCTCCTGTTTCGTGCCATCAGCTCAAGTCTTTTCATGCCATCTTATTCACTTTCATTTCCGTCTCCATTTCTCTTCTCCGTGGGTTTTTTCTCTAATATCCCTCTGGGGATTCTAGAACAAGTGCTTTCCTGTAATGCTATCAGTAGGTTTCCTCAGTGTGAGTCCTAACTATCGCCAGCGTCTTCTTCCCATCTGTTCTTCGACTGGTACCTATCTAGTTCTTATCATCAGATCATCATTTGTAATCTTGTCATACCATTTCAACACTTCTGTTCTACGCACCCATTTATGAAAGTCTGTTAACTTCATGGTTGCTATTGGTTATTCTCCGTGCTCCGGTGTCATACAATAAGAATGACCTGACATTTCAGTGGAAAATTCTTATTTGTGTATTGGGCTCGATTTCTTTTGATTTCGCTTTACAATCTGGGATGTTGGCTCCATATCCAACACAAAGAGACCATTCACTACAAAAGCGTGCAGTTCATCTAGTTTCTGACGATTGCCAAACGCAGTGTGTAGATCTATATAAAGATATCAAAATACTGCACCTTTAGAAAGCGCCTTCTTTCAAGAAGCCAAATTCAGTTCACAAAATCCGGTCACAGAATGCTCCAATGTATCTGTACCCAATTTTCAAATACAATGATAGAAGCAATCAACGCTTTAACAAATTAAAAGTGCCCAAGCCTAGGCTTGACTTATTCAAGAAAAGCTTACCTTACTCTGCTGCTCATCTTTGGAATTATCTTCCACCTAACCTAAGAAACATCCTCAGTCCGTATTCATACAATCGTACAGTTTTCGAATACTGTATGAGTTCTGATTACATGCCCCCCTAATCGGATTATCTTTCCATATAATTTCGAATGTAAGTTCTAATGATGATGTTTGTACTTATAATATCGAAAGTAGGTTCTAATGATGATGTTTACACTTATAATAGCGAATGTAAGTTCTAATGATGATGTTTGTACTTAAAATATCGAATGTAGGTTTTAAGGAGGATTTTTTTTACACTTTAACAAATTTTATTTCATGGTAATAATTAGTTTGTACTTGTAAGCGTTTTCTTTTTTTTATTTCGTGTTAATAATTAGATACTGTGAATGTGAGTAAGCTATTATTTTACTTTCACAACTTGAATTCTTTTAAACTGACATGTAAAATGTATGTGAAGATAAAAAAAAAAAAAGTCATATTAAAGATGAAAGAAAGGAAGGGCAGAATATCTTACTGGCTGCGCGCCCAATTTTAAATCTTTTGAAAAATAAAGTTCGTTCGTTCGTTCGTTTGATTTCCATTATATTTACCCACGCATTTGTCACATAGACATTT
>JAMPIV010007218.1:0-141746 GCA_024509875.1 Oreohelix idahoensis | reverse complement strand
CCCTTGCGATACTTCTTTATTCTTTACATAATTAAATAACCTAGTGCCATCGGTTAACACAGATAGGCCACGATGATTTTAAACATAGTACGTTTCTTAACACACAATAATAAGGGGTGCGTTTTCATTGCAATGAGTCAGAGTTCTTCTACTTATGGCGTTGCGGAGATGGTCTAGATTAGTAAAACCGTGTTGTTGAGACAGACCTAATCACTCTCCGACAGTGGTGAAGACAAGTATCAATTCGCACTATAAACCACACCCGGGGCAAATATAAAAAGATAACCCGTATAAATTTCAGCTAACACTAGCACATTTTACTGGTTGTATTTGAGTGGTTTTTTATACGTACTAAATTTGGAAATGGGTTCTTCCTTACCAAGCAAATGTAAATGTTTATAATTAATATAAATACTTTTAATTAATTTCTTATTTTTATAAATAATTATATATAATATATATTATATAATACTAATAGACATTCATAATAACATTATTTATTTTACACACACAACAAAACATGTGACAATTTATATGTGTGGTCTGTTTCTATTATATTTTAACGTCTAATAAATGCAAGTTAGTTTAAGACCGTGGGGACAATAATATAAGCCTACATAAGAAACTGGTCCTAAACCAAGCTGTTATCCTATTGGCAGGCAAAACAATAAGCGAGTGAAAACACCGAAGGCCTGCCGAATACGTAAAGTAAATCATTAAAAATAAGAATAGGCAAAATTCGTTCGAAAAAAAAATATGTCAAAAAACGGTAACTAGACAGCAGAAAACTTCATACGTCAAAAAGAAAGAAAAATAGTGCACTTTACCAGTGATTCGTTTCTGGTTTCATACAAGCGACCCTATCTCAATCGCTACACACTACATATGGTCGAAAATCACCGTTAGTGGTATAAGTTGTCCAGCAGTCCAAAACTAGACACCTACAGACAGACGATATTGAGCTACTTTAAGTAATGTTGGGGGCCATCACTGCACAGCAAGAGGAGGGAATCCCGCGACAAAAAATTGAAGCATCCCCACACAATATGAAATCATAGCATATCACGGCAACAGCATAAAAATTCATATTTGGTGAAACAGATATTGATATCAAAAGAAGAATACAAGAGAAAAGAGAAGATTTCATCACATTGGAAAATACACTCAACACGTTTTTTAAAAGAAATCAGTTTATTTTGATTATTACTACACTTGTTTGATACATTAAATGTGTAAAAAAAATGTTAAATGAATATTAAGATCAATCACGCAGACCTAGTCAGAGAGTGATTCTGTCTCTGTAATCAATCGCTAAAGGGCGTGCTGTTCTGTTCTGACGGTCCTGGTTCATTATCTAAGTCGTCTATCAAAGAGGCTGAAAACTGAGATTTTGAAGGTTGAGTAATCCTACAGGACCGATCCATGAGCTCCGCTATCGCTGGTTGTCTTGCCTTTGTCATCGTCTCCGTCAATATTAGATTATATTGTATGAAATTAATTTCCAGTAAAATATGCAATAACATTCTTAGTATTTATTCTACAGTGTATTTACAGGAGACATTACAAGTTATTCCATGGCATTTTGAAAAAGAAAAATGCGAATCTCGTTTTGCATATGATTACCAATCGCAGTGTTGAGCACGCTGTCGCAGATATTTCAAAACATATAAGTAGGAAGATGTGTCTGAAGCACTTAGACCTTTAGATACTAGTGTTCACAGAGGTGAGCCTGTGCTGAGTGAAAGAGTTAACAGAAGAGCACAGGTTGGTGTCAGTGATTCTCTCACCTTTCAGACTGCCAATTCTTGTATTTTTCTGGAGACGAATAATTCTTTCTTACTCAATCTTTTTAAAGAAGAACTAGTTGTAAAAAAGTAATGCTAGGAGAGAGAGTATGTTTTTCTTTTCTGAACAGAATATATAATCAACTAAATCGAATTCAGATTGATTGTGATTTACAGAATGTACAGAATTACTTTAATTACAGTAGAAAATCAAATCAATTTTATCATGTAATTTGAGAAGAAATACCAGGAGGGTGAAAAAAAAGAAACAAGTTATGATATTACTTATTCATGAATTTAGAATACTGTCAGTGTCTTTGGTTCAGATAAAAGGCTATTTTCCTCACTGACGGAGAGTTAATTCATATGCTATTTCTGGAAAACTGAATTTTGACTTTGGCTTGGTGTTTAGACAAACTTATCTGCTTGGACTTCTCCAGAGTGTCACAGTACGCTTGACGTTCCTACTGGATAATTTTCTTCAAGGTGGGCTACTGTCCAATAGATGACTAGGCTTTTTGTTAACCTGGTTTTGAAGTTGAGCTAGTGATGTTGATGAGCTTGTGACGAGGTGTTACTGCTTATAAATTGTTGACTGCTCAGGGTTGCTGACTTGTGATCACACATCTGAGCCACAGACTCTGACCCTGCTCTCTCTGGATACAGCTGAGGAGCTCCACGTCGGTCGAAGGGCACCAAAAGCGCATCCGGCTGTATCTATATCCCAGAACAGACGCCGCCATCGGCTGTCCCTCCCCCCTTAATGCCACTTCCAAGACATGTAAAACCTTCCACTTCTTCAACAACCCGACCACCGATCCCTATCGAGTTCATCCGCCTATCATCTATCCCCACTTCCCTTGTTTCATTTACACGCATGTGCAGTCCCATCTTTGCCGTCCCCGTCACCAATCCATTTGTCATCTCCTGCATTTCGCGCCGTCTATGTGACAGAAGGCACAAATCATCTGCAAAGTCAAGATCCTCCAGCCGCCTGCTGAACGTCCACTGTACTTCTGTTCTCTCCGCCTCTGCCGTCCGTCCCACAACCTAGTCTATGAGCATGAGAAAAAAATTGCCGGCAAAAGCAGACATCCATGTCCGATCCGCTGTGTACCGTGACGGGCTCTAATATTTTTCCTTCGTGCACTACCCCACACGAGGCCTCCCGGTAGAAATCCCGGATGATTTCAATGAATATCTCCGGAATTCCACAATGTCTCAGGACCCTACACATCACAGCACGGTCTATACTATCGAAAGCCCCTTCGAAGTCCACAAAATTTATATAAAAGGGGGGTCTGCCATTCGTTTGATTGTTCCATGATGGCTCCAGGTGTTGCTATCTGGTCTGTACATGATCTTTCCGCACAAAATTCCGCCTGCCCTTTCTGAGCCCTTCATCAATTGCCTTTCCAACACGGTCCAACAAAACTCTGGCCAAAACTCCTCCAGCCACAGCAAGCTGTGCCACACCCCTCCAGATGCCAAACACAGCAAGTCTCCCATCCCTGGCAGCCCGACAATGTGCCCCCCCCCCTCCCGCCCCCCGGATGGCCTCTTCTTCCCAGACCCTTATGAAGAGCCGGTGCAGCAACTCTGCAGCGCACGGCATATGCACCCCCAGGGCCTTTGGTGGCACTCCATCCGGTCCCGCAGCCCTCCCATTCTGTCGTAGATTTTTGATAGGGGAATTAAGACTTGGGTTGGTCCCTTCTGAATAAATTAGAATGAGTGATAGCCACAGTGAGAGATGATAGTAGAAATAGATTTCCACGAGTGAGATGGTAGAAATTTATAGAGGCTTTCCGGGAAAGCGAGAATCTTCTCTCTCTCTCCACCTATCTTCTACAACAGATCCAGAGGAGTGAGACAGTCTAGTAAACACTATATATATTAATAATAATATTATATATATTTATATATATATATATATATATATATATATGATATATATTATATATATACCAACTCACGTGCACACAGACACAACACACAATTGGGACGACATGTAGACAACACACACATGGGAAAACTATAACAATGAATTATATAGTATTTGGGGAACGAGACCAACGCGCAGATTAAGTTCAAGAGAAGATTTTTATTATCATCTAAAATTTCATCACAACACATACAATTACATCAATAGCATATACAAAATAGTTCAAAAAAAGTCAATAAAAATGCTACAAGAATGTAGACCCACAGTATGATCTTTATCCCTCAAGGTATGCCCACAGTCCGTTTAGAAGAAAGTGATAGCTCCCAAGGAATGTCAAGGTTACATTAGCGGTAATCTATGATTTTCCCCCTTTAAAGGTGTATGAACAGACTTAGATATTAGTAATGATCTATCCTAAGGAAAAGTATCTTGTTTGCAACAAAACTTGCATAAAAAAAAATTTACAAAGTGGGTGAAATTTGGTATACCATAAAAAAGGAGTCATCGTTCCTGCTTTCTCTCGGTTTATTTCATCAGGCCCTGTCGTGCATTTTTCTCACTTTCTTACCCTAATAGCTTGCTGTTTGTTCGCCCGTCTGGGGGGCGCACACGTTATGACACAATCTGTTTTATCGTTTGATGAAGCGGATACCCAGCTCTGCAGATCTTTGGTTTTCATCCAATTTGTCCCGGGGAGCGACCTCTTCAGGCGATGATTTTGTTCAGATTTTAACTTAGTGTCACTTTATCAGTTCAGGTAAGAATTAGTTTTCAAACGGGCTCACAGGATCAGAAATCACGAGGTGGTTTCTCACTACTTAGGAACAATGTCAGGTTTGTAAACTACGATCAAAAAAGGTAAAAAAAATTCTTGGTCACACCACAAGTTGACATAATTTGCGGAACGTTACTGTTTGTAATAGTTTTACCCTTGCCACAAGGGCTGAACTGTACTTAAGTTTTTCTCATTCAGTGAAGAATAAAATCTGGCTGCAATAGGCCCCGTTATGTCATTTTCACCTTTAAAGTTCTTGTAAAGATTTTACACCAAGTATTTTAAGGAAAATGTTTTAGTTCTTCTCAGGATATTACTCATCAGTACTTAACGCTGGCAAAGTTTGGTTAACCCCAGTTTTCTTCACTAAATAGAGGAAAAAACACATATAAAATAATTATACATGCTATGTACTCGTTATAACTTACATTTTAACTGCAAGCGTACAGCTTGACTTATCATTTAAAACTTCCCAGTGAAATAAGTTATAATTTAAAAAATCAACATCATCACGAATTTAGAAATACATATAAATATATTTTCGTCAATACTCATGAGGCATCAGTGCATTTACTAGTTAGTTTAAAATATTCCCGACTGAGTATTTAGCAGTTAAATTTTATTTCCTTATATCCTCGCTACCTGATTTTAAGCTAGAAATTATAATTTAATTCTGCTTTCCACTGAAAACAACGTCAGTCTAGAGTAGCATAATAACAGACTTAAAAATTAAGCATTCTGCACAAAAATCTAACTAGTGAAATATGAAATAAGTGATTTAACACTTTAAACACTTCACAAAATACTAGATATCTAATATATAATATTTATACCTTCCGCACAGAAACTACAGATTAATACCACGAACTAGAAATCATTCAATAATAATGGTAGTCTAGAACATCGGCAAAGGATTGCCCAGAAAACTAAAGACTTTGCAATACATAGAATATTCTTCTAGCCTGGCGATCTGGTCTACTGCAGATTTAGGAGTACGAAAGAAAAAATCTAGTTTCAAACTCTGGTTAATATCTTAAACCAGAAAAAAGATCCCACTATTTCCAGAAATCCGATCTCTCCCCTTTCCTAACACCTGCGTACCTTAGCCACTGGGACATAACATGCCTAAACGCGTCTTAGACACCTCACTTGCTAAACGAAAACTGTCTGAGAGTGCCATGACAGAGGAAAATACCAGACACATGTCTGCATTCAGCGCCGTGCAGATGTCGGTTTATTCAACACCTCACGCAGGAGAAACGTTCGTGTCAGGTGAAAATGCTAGACCAAAAGTTCTGCTCCTATGTCTGGGTATGATGAAACATAAATCACACATCTCGTCTGACTGCAGCGACTGACACGTATATATAATAACATGGGGGTGCGTTTCTAAATGAGAAAAGAAACAGGCGAAAGTATGAATGGGAAAAATAGTAATGTTATAGTCGCAAACGTTACGAATGCGAAAAAAAACACAGGAAAAGGATAAAAGAAGCGATAATAAAGTAGAGGACACGGGTAGAAAAACAAAGAAAGAATATAGAAAATTTATTGATCATAATCTCTATGCGACACAATTCCCTAGCTGTTCCATTGCCTGAGAGATCTCCTGTCCAGTGGGTGGGACCATGTAGCACCACAGTGGCTCCTCCCCCCATCGCTAATGCCCTCGTCCCTCACCGTTCTCCACCGCCGTACTGCGGCCCAGCTGTCGTCCCAGACAAAGCTCCTTGTGTCTTTCTGTGGTCTCACACAATGTCCCCAGAAGTCTCCCTTTTCTGTCGCAACCCCGGCCTCCTCTGCTCAGCTTTTCGACACATTTTCTTCCATCTTGCCTGACACTCTTCGTTTCTCACTCCTCCTGTCCAGCTCCCAAACACATTGTGAGCAGTTGTGTTTTCCGCTCCGCATCTCCACAGTTGTTCACTTGCTGTCTGATGTCTCCCCTTTCTCCCAAGAGGCGACAAGTGTTCTCTGTGAGCCACCCCCTCCGTAGTCCATTTCCCTTTCCAAAAACTTCCTCACATGCATTTTCTCGCATGTTTTCCCGAACTGAGCACCAAATGATTGTCTACACTTTGCTCTCCAAGGTTCTTCAGCGCCTCAAATTCACTTCTCAACCCTAGGCCCGAAACCGAACTCCCGTTGTGTCTCTGCCCACAAGGCACTGTGTACCACATTTTGGGCCCGCTCTCTCCGCTCTGTCCCTGCGCGCACTCAACTTTATCCTCAGCAACGCCAGGAGAAGGAGTTGGTCCGACGTCACGCCAACTCCTCTCTCTACTCCAACATACCCGCAGGCATCGTCTCCACTTTCATTCTATGACGAAGTGGTCCATCTGACCCTGCGCGTGTCCACCCTGGGGAGCCCCATGTGGTCCCGTGGTATGTCCCTTCCCCCGCCGCGTGGGAAACAGTCCCTCCGATGACTAGGTCATTCAAATCACAAAAGCTCACCAAAGAGCCCTCCATTTTTCACCTCCTTTTCCCATGCCATTCTTTCCCACGATTAGCTTTACAGCCCCTGTTGTCCATTCCCATTCCTGCATTTAAATGTCCAACCACTACTCCCAATGTCTCTCCTGTGTGTTTTGTCCATCGTTCCTTGGAGTTCGTCACATAAAAATCTCGTCCCATCGCATCCTCATCCTGTCCGTTGTAGGGGCACAACATTGAACAATGGTGGGCTCTCTTCCCCCTCCATGGAATCCCACCGCCATTATCCCGGGCGATATTGACTCCCAGTCCATCAGTGCTCCCCTAGCCCCCTTGAATATTAAAGTTAGCTAATTAAGCGAATATTGAGAGTTTTGCTTACCGCTCATGGACTATTATCCGCAGCTTAAAAATTTTTAATAGGCGTTTTACTCAAAAGACATATAACTAGATATTGCGTTAGCCTGAGACTCTTCTTCTTTAAAGAGTGCGCTCTCTTTCAAAACGGTTATCAGCAAGTGATTTAAAAACTCTGCATTTGCTCTCATGAATTTAAATCAGTTCTCGTTCCCACGCCAAGAGTTAATTATTTCCCGTCAATCGTGTAGACACGTACGAAGATTTATCGTGGCGGTCTTTATTGCTGAACACTGAACAAGGGAATATAATACTCTGGGAACCACTGGTGTTTTGACTAAACGAATAAATTGGACTGAAGTCCCTAAAAGACATAATTTTGATAGTGCCTTTGTACATAAAGACGGCAATTAGGATCGAAATGGCAGGACTATTAGTGAAGACTTGAAAATAGCTATAGAACAGAACGCAGGTGCAAATATTTCGTAGAGAAACAAGGCAAAAGGGAAGGGACGAGAGAAAAGTAAGAATTTTGAAAATAATTTTGATGAAAGCCTTCGAACAACTCCATGACACCGCCTATAACTGAATTTAGTTTACGTACAAAAAAACAATATTTTAAAAAAATATTTTAAACACAACGCTTTTAATGCACTAAAAACCCAAAAAATTATTTTTACAAGTTTGGAGTTTATAGCTTGCAGTCAAAACATGTAACACATCAAATTGACAAAAAGCGTTGGGCGCTTAAGCGCTTATTATATAATATTAATCCATAAGTGTCTCATGAAGTATAGTACAAAGCAGAAGTTAATTTCATGCAGAATCAGCATCCCACTCTTTTTGTCAATTTGATGTTAAATTTTTTGACTACAGGCTATATAAATTGCTTGAAAAATTATTTGTGGATTTTTAGTGCATTTCCTTCTTCTTCTTTGGTTCGCTTGAAATATACTGTCTATATCTGCAATGTTGTTTCTTGTATAAACTTCACTGTCTTTTGTAGTTCATACAGGGGTCCATATAGTTTTGCTTCCAGTGTTGTTTCTCTGTGCCAGTGGGTTTGCCTCAATATATCATATTCGGGGCAATCTTGAAGTACGTGCTCCGCAGTCTGGGGTGCCTGTCCACATGTACACATGGCTGAATTGCCAATCTTGAATTTTGTATACATGTGGCTGCGGAGGCGGTTGTGTCCTGTTCTGAGGCGCAGAATGACTATTTGTTCTGATCTGTTCATAGCTTGGTAGTCATCCTGCGTTGGTGTTGGTGGCTTTCTGATAGATTTGACCATCTTTTTCTTCGATGGTACGTAACTGGTACATCCGGTTAGCTCGTCTGCAGCACCTTCTTTAGCCATTGGGGAGAATTAAGTTTTTTCCTTTGTCGGTCCCATGCCTCATCGAAAAAACGAAGCAGATTTCCTGATATTCCACAATGAGACGGTATCCATTGCATGGCGACCCGTGCGCTGGCTGCACAGTTCAGAAAAGTAGGCTTGTTATACCTGGCAATTTTTTTGGGACTGAAGTGCTTTGAGTGCTGATGGTTGCAATCTGTCAGGAATACCACAGGTTGTGGACCGAGATTGGTGTTCAACACTGTTTTCTCAGTTGCCACCTTGATTGCCTGGATTTCCTGCATCATAGTTGTTACAGAATTTCCCCGTTGGTACTCTGGACCGTATCCCTAGTGTTGTTTTGGGTATTCTAATGTACACTCCTGGCTCCTCCATTCTTGGACTGCATTCTGTGCTGACCCATCCGTGTATACTCGACCCAGGTCCTGTGGGTATTCATCATCCAGGAAACTGAGAGTGACTGTCCTACGTTGCACGCGCTGTTCTGTTCATCCCAGTCGAATATTCCTTTCACTTTTGTCTGGATGTGTATTGGTAGTCCAGGCTCTTCTCTCCAAGGGGTTTCTTCTCCTGGGCACACACTTTAGGGGGCTGTCAACTTCAGGCAGGTCTGAGGTTTGTCTACGAAATCGTTTGGCCTGGTGGAGGATGAAGCTGCTTCTTTTCAATCGCCCCATTGCTAGGTTTTGGAATCTGTCCTTCATTGGATGGCTTGGCATACAGAGGAACTTTTCTGCCTGTTCGTTAGCACTTTCGTGTCTCTGCGTTCTCTCAGTGCTTGTATCCTCCCCATTTTCTCCATCTCCACTATAGGCGTTGATTTCATTTCCCCCGTGATGACCCTAAGCGCCTTGGTTTTTCACCTTATCTAGCTCTTGTAATGTGGTGTTTGATGCTGGGACACCACGCAGCTGACCCATATTCCCCAGGTGTGGTCGTATGCCCACTGGTAAACTTTACTAAGTATTTTTCCCCGCTGGCTCCCATGTGGTTCCACTTAGTTTTCTCAGGATGGCTAACCTTTCTTCTGGCCTTTGTTGCTGCCTCGTTGATGTGCTGCTTCCATGTCAGCTATCCTTATCATCCGAATGTAACTCCGAGATAGGTAGGTTGGTTTATCTTCTCTCATGAGCTCTTCATTTATATCTTGATGACACCAGCTTTTTGTTTTGGGAGAGAGGGTGAAGAGCGTAGTGCTGCACTTGTCTGTGTTTGGATGCTGACACAATCCAACCATCTATTTGCCCACGAGGTTAATAAACGCATCTAAATTAGCTCTTTGGTTAGCGGTTTTGGGTGGCCACTGTTGCATGCTCAATCTGTGCACCATATTACCAGGTCATCAGCGTACATTGTCACTTTCATTTCCCATGTGGTAGTTTTCAGCAACCAGGTTGTAGACTAGAAAAAGTGTGGGGGACAGAACCCCTCCCTGAAGGGAGACGCCAAGACGTAGTAGAATGTTTTCTTACTATACTTGATGATGCCATCTAGTTAGTACTTTCGGGTCTTCTGTTATGCAAGTATGCTTTCACCCATTTGTAAATCCTAACCATTCACTCTACAGTTTATCAGTTTTTTTTCAGAAGCCCCACTTCTTTTCCCTATAAGACCTTGTCAAAATGCTTTCCTTAGATCTATCCATGCTGCTAGTTACCATGTTTCTTATCTTGGAACGCATTCTCAATCTCTTGGGAAAGGTATAGTTGCCTGATCTTCGGTAGAGTAACACTGCCTAAAAGCCTTAAAGCCTGCTGTGGTACAGAGAAGGTTTTCACTTTCTAGAAAACAAACGGAGTACCACTGTAGCCTGAGGTTGATGATACGTTCCATTGTTTTGCAGAGGCAGCTTGTAAGGCTGATTGGTCTGTAGCTGGAGGCAGTGGAACTGTCTTTTCCTGGTTTTAGGAGTGGTTTTCTTTAGTGCATTAAAGCGTGTGTTTAAAGCTTTATTTTTTTTATTTTTCATTTTTTATTCTTTTTAGTGTTAGAAAAATTATGACATACTAAAACATAAACAATATTTTTACTTATTGTAAATTTGGTCTAAAAAATTTCTGAAGCAATCCATTTCTTTTAGAGCGCAATATTACATGGCTTTGTGTCTGTTAATTTGGTGCAATCAATTTCTTCAAATTGAAGGGCATCTAGAGATCGAACTCGACTTTCACTTGATTCATCAATTTTATAATTTGGATTGTTTCCCTTGATTTAGCTAGACACCTGTTTGAATACTGCCTGTTTTTACGCATAGAAAAGTATAATAAAGCACACCACGATACTCTTGAATTTTTAATTAACTTGATTATGGCCCATGATTCGTTTACATTTCTTTACGAAAAACTTTAATTATCTCATAATGTGTCATAATTACAATATTAAATTATTAAATAAAATTGACTGATTATTGTATTGTCATCGGGAATACACAACTATATTACCAAGTTTCAGAGCTATTGCTCATCTGGAACGTGATTGAAAAAATCGATTGCAAGATTTGAAAGTGACATGAAATGTGACATGAAAGTGACATGAAAGTGACACACACAGTGAAGTTAAATAAAATGCGTGTAATAATAAAAAATAGGCGTGTAAAAAATAGATCGTGCATATTCAAATTCACGTTAAGGGAACAAGCGCAAATGGCGTCTTGATAATTAATATATGGAAATCATAAGAATTTTAAAGAGACAAAGAAATAATAGGACTGCTACTGCCACAGGCATGTCGTAGAAGGAGACTAATAATATGAGGTTGTGCATGAGGCTGGCAATCACATAATATAACCCAATACAGTATGTCACAGAAACCACTGCTGCAGGAGCATGTGACTGTTTGGTGCAGGCTTACTGTCAGGTGACCAACTGCAGTTGTGGCGTCATGTTCTGCAAGGAGCGCATTGGAAAATGACGGTGATAATGATACGACACACTAAAACACACCATCTGCTTCGTAACCACTTGCCTGACTTCTACCACACACCAACACATAACTGCATTGCCTGACTCTTACCACACACCTACACATAACTGCTTGCCTGACTCCTACCACACACCTACACATAACTGCTTGCCTGCTGCCATGAATCCTACCACACACTGTCAGCGTAAAAAAATAATAAAAAAAAAACAGCAACAGACGGAAAATGCTTTTCTCATTCTTGTTCATTTTCCCGGTGTTAACAGGGATGAGCCACCTGGTATCATCGCAGGAAGCCGGTGCCACCGCAAGTTATGTGATCTTGCTATGGTTGTTTCTGTGGCAATTATGTTTAAAATGGTGATGCTGGTACCTCCATGCTTAGCTAGCTATTACGAATTGTGTTTGCTTTACGCACATCAGCTTCTATTCTTAACACCCCAGTCCAATATCGATCCCGAGAGCCACAAGGAAAAGGCCATTAATGATTGCTGGAGTAAACACAGCGGTAAAAGTGGGCTAGGTATCTCACTTTATAACGACCATTACAATTTTATGAATAACAAAGCAGCCGAATGTCGCAACAAATATATATTACTGTCAACGAAATATCACAGCAATGTTACTTCATCATTAGTTAAAGTCTCCGAGTATTTAACCAGGATTACGGTCACTAGTCCTGGTCCATTAGTTGTGAAAGTTGTCTATTGTTTTCCATTAGCTTTCCTACACAGTTACTGCGTCATATTATTTTCTAGACGTGGTGTCCCACCTCCATTATTTCCCTTTTTGATCCATGTGCAGCGATCATTGCAACTGGGCCGCTTAGAAGGTCACGTGCACCGGAGCATGCTGGGATTGTCCAACACTGCCCATGGTAAACTTCCGGTGTTATGTCTTGCGGTTCGCACCAATGACCTGTCATCGAAGCATCATTTTTTTGGTGATGCGTAGATGGCAGGGAGGATAGTGTGATTCGCTTGCATAGCTAGGCGGGATTGTCGCATGGAAGGTCCAGGGTTCGAATCCTGGGTAAGCCACTCAGGTCTGTTGTTTTTCTGTTGTCTAGTGTTCTACTTCTTTATTTCTTACGAGTGCCTGAAAACATACCTTTATGTTTGTCTAATATTAATTTACTGGGATTTTCCAGTGGTGATTTCTGTAGCAGTATGTTTTACGTAATGACGTTGTCAGCGCCATGCACAGGCTGGTATTAGGTGTCTCTTACGCTATACCCGAGGAAATAATCTTTACCTGTTCTCTGTCTCTTGAGAGATCTCTGGGAACTATATGGGACAGAGACGGTATAACACTGTCATGCTAAAGGGGTCGAGTGGGCGGTCCGCCCCAGGTGACAGCCAGTAGGGGGGGGGGCGGGGGGGGAGTGACATCTGACACTATTATGTTAGTTATGTACTGTTTAAAAATGCGTGCGAAGTATGTCGCATTAGCTGGTGTGAGATTCATGTTGATGTAGGATTTCTGAAATATTATATATTCATGTCTCTTGGCTTTCCTCGTGCTCTAATACCAGATTTTCTACATTATTAACTGTTCCTAGTAACATGATTTTCTCAAGACTATGCTAAAATAAGGTGGACGAAAGTCAGTAATTTGTCGCACTCCGAATATCGTCTCAACCCATTCAATTATTATTTTTCCGTTCATTAGAATGTCACTTGTGGTGTTTAAAAATATGATCTCGAAAGTCTGGATAATTCGATTTCGCAAGTTGAATTGTTTTATTATAGTCCAAAAAACGCTTTTGTCCTTTACCATTGTGATAAACGAGCGCAAAGGCCTTATTGCTCCATCTTTTCCTACATTCTTCATACTGTATTTTCTCTCCGACATTTGCTCTCTCATCTCATATTTGCGATCCACATTTGCTATTTCATTGTTGTGATTACTCGCGACCGGTATATAGAGAACCACATTTGTTCTTTCATCGGGGGAAATAAAGTCCTTTGATTGAGTCCACATGCCTGACATTATCATTTGAAGCCCACATTGTATCGTGATAAATCTGGTAAAAACACATATGGTCATCCTAATCAAACTGTAATTTCTGTGACACCACATTGGACGCCCAGATTGGCCAGGGGAAAAACGTGGCCGCGGTTCAGACAAGCGTGGGTTGACCACATTGGACGCCCAGCTTGGGCAGGGTGACTTCCAGAAATATATAATACCGCATAATCTACTAGAGTGAGGCAGTCCAGGTTTTTACCTTGTGAGGAAGAGATCAAACCCAAAAACGCATAGCCTAATACACGTGTTTATTCAGAGTGGATGATAATTCAGTTCCGTGATTAATTGTGTTCTTAAAGGATTTTGCGAAGGGAAAAGAAGGTTAGTAGATCTTATACTTATTAATACATTTTCTTAATTTTGTTTATTTTAACCTCACAGCTAAAATGTGCGGAAGATAAAGTTTCAAATAATTCTTGGCATAACTGATTAATAAAATCAGAAGATTTTTCATAGAAGATGATAGGATGATAGAAGGTAATTAATAGTTCATATTTCACCTTTATCATCATCACAGTCTCCCATATGCACACACTCTCATGCACAAGATATTTAACATCATTAGAATTGAACTCAGAGAGAGGGAGATGAATAATGAGCAGTAGTTTAAATGAAAGTCAACCAGTGATGTTAAATGTGAAAAACTTACGAAGACTTTTGTGTGTCTTCAGTTCATCAGAAGTCTGAGTCTACACGCAACGTGTCTGACGTCTAACCAGAAATAAGTTATCAAAAACGGACATTTGGCTAGCAGAATTCGCCATAGGACATCTTTCATTCCTCAATTTAAAAGGAATATTGTCTCACCCACAAGTCATAAGGTGGACGCAGCATTTTTCGTCACCATATACTGCTTGCTCACAAGTTCAATACAGAGTTATCACAAGTTCAATACATCGTTATCACAAGTTCAATACAGAGTCATCATAAACTCTAATCACTCGAAAGATCATTATTATCTGAAGTCAAGCAAAAGAGCTCAAAAGAGGAATCGCATATTTATACCACGTGCAACACACTCTTAAGCGCATTTTATGAAGCAGACTCGAAAGTATATGAATCACGACTACATACGCAAGATTATGAGTCTACATATCACTAACATTTCGTGAAGATATCCAGTCTGACCAGTACCGTCGGGAGATTAGACCACAGACCTTTTGTTCATATGACAACTATTAACTGTTGATCCACACTACAGAGATATACTCAAACAGTGAAGGAATATACATAAATATCTCGTCAGCGTTCTCCGTACGACAACAGTATTCATCAGAACGTCCTCGACTTAGAGATATCCCATTCGACATAACGTATAACAACTTGGGACATTTTATGCATACATGTGAATCCTCATATCTAGGAGAAGCATTTAGAGACACATGGACTGTGTAGAGTACTCACCATTTTGGTAACACGTATCATATCACATCATCATTTCACTCTACACCAGTTCATCCTTAATTAACTATTACTTAATTAACTGTAATTTTATTATCTCATCTGTGTGTTTTGTGTGAATCGTCTTTCACCATCATCACGTTCTAACCATTACTAACCCTATATGTGTGGATATTTCATTAATAAACCCAACGATCAGTTGATCATTATCAAGAGTTTGTTAATGTATCACTCGTGCTGTCGGTGTTACATATTCACCTATAGGAACCTTTCTCTACTCAGATGAGGTTGGGGGCTTTTTCTTTACGGGATCTAAGGGCAGAAGCTAAGGTCGTGGGGAAACAGAACTCTTTCCATAATTTATTAGAAAACACTGTCTAGTGGAAAGCATTCGCATTCCTGTCTTCTTGTCCCTATCTCGAATAGGTCTTTTTTTCTTTCTTAACGAGCCAATTTCTAGAGACCTTATATCTAATATCTCATAGACTATTCCTGGCAAAAACTACTGTCGTAGTTGCCCCAGTGACTCACCACACGACAATTGGGGGCTCGTCCGGGATCTAAGGGCAGAAGCTAAGGTCGTGGGGAAACAGAACTCTTTCCATAATTTATTAGAAAACACTGTCTAGTGGAAAGCATTCGCATTCCTGTCTTCTTGTCCCTATCTCGAATAGGTCTTTTTTTCTTTCTTAACGAGCCAATTTCTAGAGACCTTATATCTAATATCTCATAGACTATTCCTGGCAAAAACTACTGTCGTAGTTGCCCCAGTGACTCACCACACGACAATTGTGGGCTCGTCTTGGGATTAGTGAACCCGGACTTAGAAGTGTGATAAATCACATTTTCATCCCTGCTTTACAATTGCGATAATTGCAAAATTTGTTGGCATTTCGAGGGATTATCTCCTAGACTGACACTTACTATAATTTGTCTATTTCATAGGGGGGATAATTTATATCTCTAAAGCACGAGTGATACTTTTTAAATTGAGTATCAAACGGACAGAGTAAACACTTTTTGAGAACAGAGGATACTGTAGGGAACTGAAAATTTTTTTTTTCAGTAACTGCTGGAGAAACTGTTATCATAAATATTTAGTAAATTTTTCATAGAAACTTCGAGATAATCTGTTAATTAATTTTTCAGAATACGCTGAGTGAGTGATTTTTAAGAACTATTTGAACTTGATTACTAATTTAAACCTAGCTGGTTTTAAAGAGATAATTACTTGTGCGAGTCTATTAAATTTGTTTGGAGGTCACTGCCAATTTTTCCCTTCGCAAACCCGTACTGCATATCATGGCAGATGCTGCGAAAATTAGAAATAGTTTGATGGAGGCAGGGCGTGAATTCGGGTTAAGTGGAAAAGACCTGATGAAATATGTAAGCGAGGAAACTGATAAACTCCATGAAAGAGAGATGGAAATGCAGAAACTTACAATGGAGAAGGCCGCAGCAGAAGCAGCGGAGCGGAAAGAGAAGGCCGCAGCAGAAGCAGCGGAGCGGAAAGAGAAAGCCGCAGCAGAAGCAGCGGAGCGGAAAGAAGCAGCAGAAGCAGCGGAGCAAAAAGAGAAAGCCGCAGCAGAGCATGCACTTATGATGAAGCAACTGGAAATCCAGGGACAGACCAATCAGACAGAGCTGACAAAAAGTGCAGCGGCTTCCAACTTGGATGGAGGGTACTCACCCCGCTCAGATGGTGTGCCTACTTCGCAACCTGCGCCACCCAATGCCATGAACTTTCCGCTGGAACCTTTTTCAGAAAGGAATGATACCATGGACGCCTTTTTAGACCGCTTTGAACGCTTTGCAACAGGGTTTGGACTTGAAGAACGGAAGTGGAACTTGAAACTTTCCCAGGGCCTAAGAGGAGCCGCCTACGAAGTTTTTAATAAACTTCCGGCCGGAGAGCAAGATGACTACCAGGCATTGAAAAAAGCTCTCTTGGTGAGGTACGAGCTTCATTCAGAGGCTTACCGGAAAAAATTTCGAGGTTCTAGGAAGGATGCAGGAGAGACTTTCTCACAGTTCGCAGCCCGTATTGAAGACTACCTAGTGAAGTGGTGTACACTGGGAAACTTTGCCGAGAACTATGACGGGTTGAAAGAGCTGATTGTGATAGAGCAACTGAAAGAATCTATGTCGGTGGAAATGCGTAGATTTCTCACTGAAAACGGCGCTGACCGGTTAGAAAATATTCTTACACTGGCAGAGCGATTCCAAAATGCTCTCATGGAGTCTCAAGGAGCCAGAAAGAAGTTTTCGGATCAGGCGCCAAAGCAACCTGCTCGCTCCCAACAGACCAACAAAGCAAAGGACCACACATCTCGCATAAACAGCACGCAAAACAAGATAACTACAAAGAGCAAAACAAGAAAAATGCTGCGCCACACCAGAGACAGGGAGATAAATGGTGCAAGTACTGTCGCTTGAACAATCACAACACTAATGAGTGCAAGCGCAGACCTCCTCCCCAACATGCTGCCTGTCTGCAGACAAAATCGTCACCCCGGAAGGAGCAGAGAACCGGAAACGTTTCTCATCCTCCTGTCATCGAATCAGTCCTCGTAAACGGACAATCTGTGGAGTGCCTTTATGAAACAGGACTTGCTTTTGATGCGGTGGTCAGGGCATCTCTTGTCACCCCCTGACCAGATAACAGAAGAGAGTGTCGACATCCAAGGTCCGACGAAGGATGTTGCACCCATGACACTGCCAATTGCACTTATCAGAGTGGAATCTCGTTATGTGACAGGAGAGATTCGTGCAGCTATCATGGAAGAACCAATCTACTCTTTAATCTTGGGATGTAGATATGTGTTCCTTGGAGAACCTACTCAACCACTAGTCATAACGGCCGTACAGACTAGAGGACAGTCAAGAAAAGACGCAGAGCAGGAACCTCCTACCAATATCCTCCCCGAGGAATTGAAGAGGGCCCAAATGGAAGATTCCACACTGGCGCCCTGTTTTAAAAAATTACCTAGAACACACAACCCACCTACCAAGGGAGACTTCTTTATGAAAAATGGATTGATGTATCGCCGAGCTGGAAACGAAGGACAGGAACACAACCAATTAGTAGTTCCTGCAACCTATAGGAACCAGGTGCTTGAGATGGGCCACTCTATCCCATTTAGTGGACACATGGGAATGAGCGCCACGACTCAAAGGATTGCCTGCCACTATTATTGGTCAGGGATCACCGGCGACATTGAACGTTTCGTCAAGTCTTGTCCTCAGTGCCAGAAAGTTGCACCAAAACACTGGACGGCACCCGCGACCCTTGGGGAGATGCCAATCTTGGGCACCCCATTTGAAAGAGTGGCCGTGGATATAATTGGACCTCTGCTGAGAACTAAGAAGAGGAACTCCCATATCCTTACCTTAGTGGACACCTGTTCCATGTGGGGCGAAGCCATAGCCATGCCAGCATGCGACTCAGTGCATGTAGCTGACGCTTTACTGAATATCTTTACTAGATTGGGCTTCCCGCATGAAATTCTCACAGACAACGGGTCACAATTTAGAGGCAAGTTGACAGAGGAGGTGCTTAGAATATTCAAGACTAGGCATATCCATACTTCGCCCTATCACCCCCAAAGTAACGGGCAAGTAGAGCGGTTTAACGGGACGCTCACCTCTATTCTTCGGAAGTTGGCACAGGTGAAGCCAGAAACTTGGGATCAGTATCTTCCTGCCGCATTATTTGCTTATAGGGAAGTACCGCATGCGTCAACTGGAGTTCCTCCGGCCACATTACTCTTCATCTCATCTCATCTCAACCCATAACCCGTCATGGGTAGTAGGGGTGCCATGGTGGAAGCATCAGCAGACAGGGTCCTCCACTGCTCTCTATTCTCAGCAATGCGTACAAGTGTGGAGAAACCGTGTCCTGCCCATTCTTTGATGTTATCAGCCCAGGATTTTCTTTGCCTTCCTCTTCTCCGTTTACCTTTGACTGTTCCCTGGAGGATCGTTTTCGAAAGGGAGTCATGACGAGTTACATGCCCAAACCAGGCAAGCTTTCGACGTTTCACTATTGACAAAAGTGGTTCTTGATGGCCTGCATAGGTGTTTATCTTCTCTCTAACATAGACATTTGTTTTGTGCTCTTTATAGCAAATGCGCAAAATTCTTCTGTAACATTTATGCTCGAAAGCCTGAATCCTTCGCTCCGTATCTGCAGTGAGTGTCCAGCCCTCACACCCATACAAGAGAATAGATAATACAAGTGATTTGTATAATTTGATCTTCACAGGAAAACTGATGTTACTTTTCCAGATCACATTCAACCTTGTCATGGCAGCTGAGGCCATCTCAAGTCTTGTCTTGATTTCTTTATTTGATCTTCCATCACTACATATAGTGGACCCGAGATATTTAAAGGTGTTAACTTCTTCTAACGTTTGCCCATTTAACGTAATGTTGGTCGGAACATGTTTCTTATGGCTATTCACCAATATCTTGCTTTTTTCTATATTAATTTCCATCCCATATGTTCTTGTTACTTTCTCCAGTCTAGAGGTAAGGTCTTGAAGTTCTGATTCTGTTCCAGCTATCAGATCAATATCATCAGCAAAACGTAGATTACACAGAGGTCGGCCTCCAATCGATATGGTTGATTTATAATCGTAGAGAGCCTCCTGCATAATATGTTCTAGATAAATGTTAAAGAGCACTGGTGACAGGATACATCCCTGGCGAACTCCTACAGTTGTTTTGAAAAATTCTCCAATGTCATTGCTTGCAAAAACAGCACTGCTTGCGTCCTTGTATAGTGCTTCAATGATATCTATGATGTTGGTATCAAAATTGAATTTTCTCATTATTTGCCATAAACCTTCATGCCAGACTCGATCGAAGGCTTTTGTGAAATCGATGAAGTTATGGTATAAATCATGTTGATGCTGGAGATGTTTTTCGATCAGTAATCTAATATTGAAGATTTGTTCTGAGGTACTTCTTTTTGGTCTAAAGCCAGCCTGTTCCTCTGACAAGATTTCTTCTGATTTCTGTTTTATTCTGTTCAAAAGTATCCTTAACATCACCTTACTTGGATGACTAATAAGGCTAATGGTTCTGTAGTTCTTGCACATTTTTAGATTTCCTTTCTTTGGAAGCGGTATTACTAATGACTGCGTCCATTCTTTTGGCCATTTTTTTGTACTCCATATCTTCTGGCAAATTGTTGTCATGATTTTTACTATATCTGGTCCTCCATATTTCAAGAGCTCTGCTGGTATATTATCCACACCCGGTGACTTCCCTCCTTTCATCGAACATATAGCCTCTTCCACTTCTTCCCGTAGTATTGCTGCATTTCCGAGTTCTCTGTTTTCGCACTTAATGTTGTTTAATATGCCTAAGTCAGTGTCAAGTTTACAGTTATATAATTCTTTACAATATTCTGTCCACCTTCTCATTACAGCTGTTTTTTCATTGAGCAGAGCCCCATTGCTATCTTCTATGACAGTTACCCTGGGCTGTTGGGGTTTTGATAGTCTTCTTAATGTGTCAAAAACTGCCTTGCTGTTACCTTTTATTAGCCCCGTATTAATGGACTCACATTGATCAGCTACCCATTTTTCTTTGGCCTGTTTCATTTTCTTTCTAATATTTTTATTCACCATACTGTATTGCCATGCTGCTTCAGGAACCTCTTTCTTAACCTTTTTCATTTCCCGTCGTGTATCACATAACTTCAGAATGTCATCTGTAACCCATGGTTTGTTTATTTTCTTTCTTTTACCAAGTATTTCTGTTGCTGATTCAATGGGCACGTCTTTCATGTTCTCTGTGATTGAGTTGATATCATCCTCCAAAAATTTGAGAGCTGCGAATTTTCCTCCAACAGTTGCCTCAAAGATTCCCGCGATTTCTGGATCTTTCAATTTGTCTAAATTGAATCTTAACTGAGAACATCTGTTTTGATTATAGTTCTTTTTGAGTTTAAGCTTGAGCGTCATCAATACCATGTCGTGATCACTACCAATGTCGGCGCCAGGAAAAGTCCTAGTCTTGGCTTTATTAATGCTGGACTTGAATCTTTTGGATACAAGAATAAAATCAATTTGGTTATGTATCTCAGTTTTTGGGGCATGCCACGTTGTTCTTCTTGATAACTTATGAGGAAATAGTGTATTTGCAAGGGTTAGTTTATAGTTGCTGGCAAATTCTAGTAGCCTTAGTCCTCGATCGTTGGTTTCTCCAGTCCCAAATTTCCCCACTGTGCCAGCCCAGTGACCGTATGCATCTGGCCCTATTTTAGCATTCCAATCACCTAGAACAATGAGAAGATCTTTCTTTGGAATTTTCTTAATTGCTTCATCCAAATTGTCATAAAATGTATCAATTGCCTCATCCTCATAGTCAGTAGTGGGGGCATATACCTGTATGATGGAGATGTTCTTTGGATGTGCTGCAATACGAATGGAAGACCTATTAAAGGTCCATTAGAAGCATTACTAAGAACATGGACAGATGCCAAGGCAGACGACACTGTCACATCAGCCTTCCAGTACGTCACAGACTTGAAACAACGCCTGAAGACTGGCTGGGAATTAGCCACAGCGAAAGTACGGGAGGCTAGGCGGAAACATGCCAAATATTACAATCGCAATGCGAAGGACCGAGAACTAGCAGTAGGAGAGAAGGTGCTACTTCTTCTGCCAAGTAGCAGTAATAAATTGCAGATTTGCTGGAGGGGACCCTACAAAGTGGCGGAAAAGATTTCTCGCACCAACTATAAAATCGCCGTGAACGGAAAGCTGAAAATATATCACTTAAATCTGCTTAAGAAGTTTTACGAGCGAGCCCCTGCCGAACCAGCGCACCTCATGACTATGGCCATTGCTATGCAAATGGAAGAAGAGCCATTATCATCCGTAGAGTACCCGGTGAAACAGGAGGAATCACATTTAGATGTGAAAATAAGCTCCACCCTAACGGAAGCCCAGCAAGAAAGTGTGAGGAGATTGATGGAAAACCACGCCGACTCTCTGACAGACAAACCGGGCCGGACAAACCTGATGGAGTTTGACATGGAAGTCACGGATCCTACGCCCGTCCGAATGAGAACCTATCCGATTCCGTATGCCAAGGCGACGGCATTAAAGCAAGAAATTGATTACTTACTTAAGGAAGGCATAATTTCGAAGTCGGAGTCCCCTTACAGTGCGGGAGTGGTGCTGTTACGCAAACCCAGTGGAGAACACCACCTGTGCATCGACTACCGACAGCTGAATGCGTTAACACAGTTCCAGCCAGAACCGTTACCGGACCAGAACCAGCTATTTACTAAGCTGAGCAGGGCTCGCTATTTTTCAAAGATCGACCTCAGTAAAGGGTACTATCAAATACCGGTAAAAGCTGAGGTGAGGAATCTGTTAGCCTTCAGTACTCCAGATGGACACTTCGAATTTAATGTGATGCCATTTGGACTGAACAATGCTCCTAGTGTCTTCACAAGGATGATGCGAAAGTTACTGGATCCTTTGAATCATCCCGCCATCAGCAATTTTATGGATGATATCCTAGTAGCTACTGAATCGTTTGAAGAATATATATCAGCGCTATCCTTGCTGTTTAACAGACTCAGAGAAGCGGGACTAACCGCCTGCCCAACCAAATGTCAAATTGGGTGTGAACAGCTAGAATTCCTAGGACATACTATATCCCATGGGACCATGTTTTCCGAGACTCGAAACGTTGAGAAGCTGAGAAATGCACCGAGACCGTCCACTAAAAGGGATGTCCGGTCATTTGTATCTCTCTGTGGATTCTACCAGAGATATATAAAGGATTTTAATAGCCTCTGTGCGCCGCTTACGTCGCTAACCAAGAAAGGAAACCCAGATAAAGTGACATGGTCAGCAGAATGTGAACATGCATATGCACTCTTAAAAGAGAAACTCACCACAAAACCTATTTTACGGCTTCCGGATTTAACTAGAAAATTCATCTTGCGCACAGATGCCAGTAACATTGGAATCGGGGCTACATTACTACAGCCAGATGACAGAAGCCCCCCAAATCTATTTCCGGTCGCATATGCGAGTCGGAAGTTAAACCGAGCAGAACAAAACTATTCCACAATCGAAAAGGAATGTTTGTCCCTCGTCTGGGGAATACAAAAATTTCAAGCATACCTGTACGGAAGGAAATTTACAATCCAGAGTGATCACCAACCTCTGACCTTCCTCGCCAATTCAAAGAATTTGAATGCTAGACTGATGAGGTGCTATTTCATTGTTGTGATTACTCGCGACCGGTATCTAGAGAACCACATTTGTTCTTTCATCGGGGGAAATAAAGTCCTTTGATTGAGTCCACATGCCTGACATTATCATTTGAAGCCCACATTGTATCGTGATAAATCTGGTAAAAACACATATGGTCATCCTAATCAAACTGTAATTTCTGTGACACCACATTGGACGCCCAGATTGGCCAGGGGAAACGTGGCCGCGGTTCAGACAAGCGTGGGTTGACCACATTGGACGCCCAGCTTGGGCAGGGTGACTTCCAGAAATATATAATACCGCATAATCTACTAGAGTGAGGCAGTCCAGGTTTTTACCTTGTGAGGAAGAGATCAAACCCAAAAACGCATAGCCTAATACACGTGTTTATTCAGAGTGGATGATAATTCAGTTCCGTGATTAATTGTGTTCTTAAAGGATTTTGCGAAGGGAAAAGAAGGTTAGTAGATCTTATACTTATTAATACATTTTCTTAATTTTGTTTATTTTAACCTCACAGCTAAAATGTGCGGAAGATAAAGTTTCAAATAATTCTTGGCATAACTGATTAATAAAATCAGAAGATTTTCATAGAAGATGATAGGATGATAGAAGGTAATTAATAGTTCATATTTCACCTTTATCATCATCACAGTCTCCCATATGCACACACTCTCATGCACAAGATATTTAACATCATTAGAATTGAACTCAGAGAGAGGGAGATGAATAATGAGCAGTAGTTTAAATGAAAGTCAACCAGTGATGTTAAATGTGAAAAACTTACGAAGACTTTTGTGTGTCTTCAGTTCATCAGAAGTCTGAGTCTACACGCAACGTGTCTGACGTCTAACCAGAAATAAGTTATCAAAAACGGACATTTGGCTAGCAGAATTCGCCATAGGACATCTTTCATTCCTCAATTTAAAAGGAATATTGTCTCACCCACAAGTCATAAGGTGGACGCAGCATTTTTCGTCACCATATACTGCTTGCTCACAAGTTCAATACAGAGTTATCACAAGTTCAATACATCGTTATCACAAGTTCAATACAGAGTCATCATAAACTCTAATCACTCGAAAGATCATTATTATCTGAAGTCAAGCAAAAGAGCTCAAAAGAGGAATCGCATATTTATACCACGTGCAACACACTCTTAAGCGCATTTTATGAAGCAGACTCGAAAGTATATGAATCACGACTACATACGCAAGATTATGAGTCTACATATCACTAACATTTCGTGAAGATATCCAGTCTGACCAGTACCGTCGGGAGATTAGACCACAGACCTTTTGTTCATATGACAACTATTAACTGTTGATCCACACTACAGAGATATACTCAAACAGTGAAGGAATATACATAAATATCTCGTCAGCGTTCTCCGTACGACAACAGTATTCATCAGAACGTCCTCGACTTAGAGATATCCCATTCGACATAACGTATAACAACTTGGGACATTTTATGCATACATGTGAATCCTCATATCTAGGAGAAGCATTTAGAGACACATGGACTGTGTAGAGTACTCACCATTTTGGTAACACGTATCATATCACATCATCATTTCACTCTACACCAGTTCATCCGTAATTAACTATTACTTAATTAACTGTAATTTTATTATCTCATCTGTGTGTTTTGTGTGAATCGTCTTTCACCATCATCACGTTCTAACCATTACTAACCCTATATGTGTGGATATTTCATTAATAAACCCAACGATCAGTTGATCATTATCAAGAGTTTGTTAATGTATCACTCGTGCTGTCGGTGTTACATATTCACCTATAGGAACCTTTCTCTACTCAGATGAGGTTGGGGGCTTTTTCTTTACGGGATCTAAGGGCAGAAGCTAAGGTCGTGGGGAAACAGAACTCTTTCCATAATTTATTAGAAAACACTGTCTAGTGGAAAGCATTCGCATTCCTGTCTTCTTGTCCCTATCTCGAATAGGTCTTTTTTTCTTTCTTAACGAGCCAATTTCTAGAGACCTTATATCTAATATCTCATAGACTATTCCTGGCAAAAACTACTGTCGTAGTTGCCCCAGTGACTCACCACACGACAACCATACATCAATATGTGATGGCTTAGCGGTTTAATTGTCTATGACTGTATTTTAGTTATTCGATATTCTGTTTTTAGGGAAAGTGTATGCTGAATCAGAGACACTTTCCTAAGGGATCCATGCTTTTTAAAAGATTGGCTAATACTGTACTGGTCGAGACAGGAATTTCTCGGGTANTTGAGAAGTCGCGTCCTATTTTTATATTGTTACTTTTTTCACACCTATCCAACTAGTTCTTGTGAAACAAACTTAAAAATAAAGAGAATTAAACTGGCATTTTATGACAAAAAAATGCTGCATCAAATTAACGCCATATACACGCCGGATCTTCTTCTTTGATCCTTAGCCGCCGACCGTCAAAGCAGTCAGTGGCCATCACGCGTTACACGCCAGATGCATCCTCTCATTTGTCCATCTCTGCTGGTCTTATGTTTATGCCGAATTCCAGCAATCTTAGCCTTGATGATCCATCTATTGCAGTAACTTTCTCTAATAGGCGATCATTAATTGCCCTCAGTATCTCTCCCTTATCCATATCCAATGCACCTTCAATGGGTGCTCTTGACGTTAGTCTGTCAGCGCTTTCATTGCCGCATATCCCTGCATGACCAGGACATTTGTGTAAATAACTTGTAAAGGTAAATAAATTATAAATAAGACAGGGATGTGTGTAAATAAATTGTAAAGATGGCTGTAACTTGGAGCGAAGTGCGAACACTGAAAGATAGGAGGAAGGAAAGGTCAGTTATATAAAACTATGCTATGTAAGTTGATAATATGCAGGAGCCCGCTGCATGTCACCGTTAATATGTATAGGTCTGATATATTTCAGTCAATTATAACTCTATTTTACCCTGGGTAGTTCCCTGGGGGGATCTGACAAGACAAAGTAAGAATATGACTACTGGCACTCTCAGGCATGTCGTAAAGGGCAACATATATGAGGTTATGCATGGGACTGACAACCTTATCATGTAAAAAACATTTGCTACAGAGACTACCGATGCAAGAACACGCGACTGCTTGATGCAAGCTTCCAGCAAGGGGGCCAGCTGCAGTAGTGGCCCCAAGCTCCTTAGGGAGCGCACACAAAAAAATGATAACTACTGTATGCGTTGCATAGTTCGGCCATTCCACGCAAACTGATACTGCCATTCTACTTGTCACGGATTGCCTCCCCTTAGCTCTGCAGGAGTGGTCAACCAGTGGCCCATACTCAAGAGTATCTATTCTGGGTCTTCAAAGGTGTCTACCTTCGCAGAATATTACTCTTGGCAGAGTTGTAGATAGAAGGATAAGGATGCTTCTATCTCAAGGCAGTTTTAACAAGATGTTTTCAGAAGTCAAGAACAATGCTGCACAGGGCAGAGCACTATTAACTTATATCTGATCCGTTGCCTTTTGTGAAGAATTAAACAATTGTTTTAGCCCGTTCAAGCCCCCAGCTGGAGTAAATCCAGCGAAATTCTTTTTATAAGTATTTCTCCATAGATGTAAATATATGTCTAGATGTATATATGTATTAAACAGTCTTGCTCATACATTTGCTTTCATACCTATAATAACTGAATCAACAATGGTTGTTTAGTTTTAAAATAACATGTAACAAATTTAATAATAAATTAGTTTTAACAGGTTAAAATAACTATGGAATGATGGTGAATTTTAGATGAAATTAAAATTGTCTTCACTGAGACTTGGGTTGAGGATTTTATTTTTAAAAAATTGTCCTTTTGCCGTCCTTAATAAGGACTTAGCTGGTCAAAGTGAGTACTGCAGCTTTGGTTTCGTCAATTCTTTTGTGATGAGGGCACTTCTTCACACTACTTGTCCAATGTAGGCGGTCAGTGTTGAATCCTTGCTTTTGACTCACAACTAGTGGCGTAGAGACTTTAGTCTTGCAGCTTCGTACCATGAACTTTAGGAAAAATAAAAGAGCAATGTTAGCCTCTCTGAATAATTAAATTCTTGAGTGTACACAGCGTAGCTCACGGAGGATCATTAGAAATCACCAACATTCTGCTGGGTATTAAACTGGAAAAATCTGTGCTCGGACAGCGCAATGCAATTATTTGCCTGAATTACAATTAACAAGGTACATATATCTCACAAAATGATATTGTACACTTTAGGTACATATATCTCACAAAATGATATTGTACACTTTAGGTACATATATCTCACAAAATGATATTGTACACTTTAGGCACATGTGATGTAATCATCACTCATCACTGGTCTGGGGTCACCTCTGCTGTCGGTTTTCTGTACGACTAGCAAGAAGCAATTACCAGCGCTTGCTGTAGTGGTTTATGAATATACTATTTTCATATGTTGAGGTTGCCAGCCTCCTATGACTGGTATAACCACTTAGCAAGTACAGACATGTTACATTTCACATTTTAAAATATATGTTCACAACTTACCCCAAATGGGATCTACAATCTCCTGGCACAGTTAGAATGGACACAGCAACTTAGGTTAGATGCTTTCGAATCACTTGGTCTGGGAAATTTTAGTATTCCTCTTATGACGGGTGATCTGATTCCTTAGGTCTCCAGTCTTTGTATTTAAAAAAGCCGGTTTATTTTTAAGTTTCAAAGTTGCTCAAATACTCTGTCCTGGTCCTTTAAGTTTCCAGTCTTTGTTGTTAAAAATGCGGGTTTACTTTTATGTTTAAATACTTCGATCTGTCACTTATAAATTTTGGAATTCTTAGTCCGATGTCTCTCTGGCTCATGGGAGCTGCTAATTTGACGTTGCGATGCAGTCTGATTTGTGACTCCGATTTCGCTAGATTATATTGCCATTTCTCAGGTCAAGTCCCAGATTATACTTTTAGACCAACTTGCCAATGAAAGTTAAAGTCTATTTCGGCTCTCAAATCAAGCCAATGGCAAGCTCTTTAGAACTATATGGGTTGGGGTGTTAAATCATAATATCCCACGCGTGTTTTAAAATATCAAATTTTAAAATTCCAACGCGTGACCTCTTTCTAAGAAGGCAGTAATACTTCCGATTGCATCTATATGCAAACTCACAAACAAATCTGTGAACACATTTCTTGTCTAGATGCTTTCCCAAAATATTGTCTTCCCAGACAGATTATCGGTAATATTGATACAAAGATGAGCCAGCGGAAACTATGACGTATTATGACCTGTGTTTTCGTGCATCCGCCAGATGGATTTCTCAGACAGATAATATGGCTTTCTTTTCATCGATCGTGCGCAACCACCTTGTCTCAATAAAGATCGACTCTATCAAAGGTGGCTAGATGACTTACGTGATAAACGTATTATCCACTGACCTGTCTAATTAGCTTTGTCATGCTATGATTCACATAGTGAAACGTAAATAAGTCTGGGAGCGGCTCAGAGCAAAAAATGTAAGAACATAAAATAGGTCAAATAATAGGACGATGAAGGAGAGAGAGAGAAGGGCGCAAAAGTACATGCAGAAAACGTTTTGTGACAGTAATTTTAATATACCTGCTACTGTATAACTGATTACGCATTATATTCGACGAGCAGCAATGTTCATTTTGAGAAAATGCGAAATACAATCTACTCTCACCACACACACAAATCATTTGTTTAAACTATTTCTCGTGTTTGTCTTTGTTCACAGAACTGAGCTATTCCAACTTTAAAAAAACAAAAACAAACAAAGAAACGTGACACTCAAGGACAAAAGTAACCCCAAAGATACTGCCGTGCGAAAGTGGGTGTTTGAGACTTCACTATACTAGATCTGTTTAAGCTGAGGGACATGCAAATGTTTATTACCCAAAATTTATTATATTGTATTTATTTTGAATAATTATTACAGCATAGTTTTGTCAATGGGTATTATTTGTATTTAGTTGTTGTTTTTATTTGTATATTTCATAAATTGTTAATGTTTGTATATTCCACAATTTATAACTTTAAACCAGCAGTCTTCGTATATTTCTTAAGCAGCACAGGTGCTTTTCTTTGAACTGCATAGGTATTTATATATTTTCTTTCATTTAATGTTATGCCTTGTGCTAGTCAGACCAGTGTATCACTTTCCGGTTTCTGTTTGCCCTCTCTAACTCTCTGTCTCTGTCTGCCTATCTGTCTGTCTTTCTGATTCTGTGTCTGCCTCTTTTTTTGTCTGCCTGTCTATCTTTATTGCTCATCGATGTGTATACCAAGGCATTCAATATACGTTTTTTTCCCTTATAGGGTCTCATCTGATGGTTACGGGATGGTAAATATTAATGCCATATACTTCTTTACAGAGTGTCCGATTGGCAGAGTGATTAGAGCGCTGGTCTTTTGCGGCAAAGATGCCGGGTTCGAATCACGGTACCGGCACGCTCCAGTCTACCCAGCAGTAAATGGGTACCTGACTCTGCTCTTTAAGTTAGGGACGGAAAAGGCAGCGAGAAAGGGAACTGATATGGTGAAGTCTCTGACATTGTACTCCCTACGGCAGTATTTGCCATGGGATTACCTTTACCTCTACCTTTCTTCTTTACAAGTATAATGACAACCCAGCTTGTAGACACACACTACAACAAAGTTCTGGGGGCAATGCATCACAACAGCACACTACGACGTTAAGTTGCAATACTGAATGACTCAACTGAAGTACCAGTGTGTTTGCAATCTCCTACACACTTATATAACACTAATTTAAAGGCGATTATGAACGCAAACAAGGTGTATACAATAAACTCTGGTATGAATATCCAAACACTTTTAACCAAAATGTTACTGACAGTGAATTGACAACTCCTGCTGCTCTTCAATACAACAGTGACACTGGTGACATGCGGCAAACATCCCGCATACTTAAAAATGCAAGGAACTCTGATCATGCATAGTTACACTAACCTGGCTGTCACTTCAACGACTATTGAAAACAGATCAACAGTTCTGACGATTCAACTTTTACTGGTGCTCGTTAACCACAGCACAACATTACGTATACACTCAGTTCTCTTCACTGCAAAACAATCGTATTCCAAAACACCATTTTCTCCACCGCTGACTTTAGCAGCCGTCCACTGACTTCTCCAAAAGCACAGCTCACACATCTGGCTTCTTCAAAAGCTTCTAACATGCTATTACGTTTTCGAAACTCTAAACGCCCCACACATATCTAGTGCAGCTGGCTTTCAGACAGTCCAGCTCACAATCTCACTTGACTTGCAATTCGTCCAAAACACAACAGATTATAAACTTATTCAAATCACTCTTAGTTGACCTGTTGACCAAAAACTCAGTTGCGTGACCTTTCACATCAGAACAAACCTCGAAATTTCTGTATCGTTCACTCATAAACAGTCTACTTCACGCGGAGACCACAATAAACATAATTTTAACTAAAGTTTGCTCACATACCTAAGATAACACAAACAAATATCCTAGCGCCCTGTGGATCACATGTTCTTAATACCCATATACTAAACTCATTTGTTGACAATTAATATATAGGAAATTATTAACTGAATACTCGTATTCATCTAGTGACTAATTGTGTTTAGTCACTTAGTTGTGCTTAGTCACTTAGTTGTGTTTAGTCACTTAGTTGTGTTTAGTTACTTAGTTGTGCTACTTAAGTGTTTTCCACTTAGGATAAATTAATAACAGAACCGGTTTCTATCAATAACGTTTATACCATCTATGTTCGGTGAGTTTTTTATTTCATCCCAGTACATTAAAAAAAAACGAAATAACAAAAAGCTGGACAATAAAGAGATTTAGTAGTATAAACTAAAAGTATGTATCGTTCTTGCGACATTTACAAACTGGAGTAAGGTAATGTGAACACGTAATCCTTAATTAAAATATCTTATCTTTTGATTTCGGGAACCTCATTGAGAGACAAATGTCATATTTCCCAGCAGTTTAAAATCGGTACGCCTACTGTTGGTTCATAATCTAAATCCCATAAGTACTGCGAGAACTAGTCGTCGAGTAATATTGCTTTGAGTTATAAAGTCGAGTAGTCTCGCCTGACTAGATGACCGGACAAGATGTATGAACACGTTTAGGCAGGATTGTTAGTGTAGCATTAGGTGTTGAGAAAGTGGCTGCATGTAGATGACACGCAAGCTCAGATTTTGTCACTGTGATATATTGCTGTGTCAGGTTTTACAGTGTTGTATGTGCCTGAATCAAGTCTTTTCAGAGCAGGGATTACACTTATTATTATTATAATTATATATATATACCGCCGTGTTAGGTTTGTGACGTCTTATAGTATCAAGTATGTATGTCTAGAACATAGGTAGAAGTTATATTTACGCTGCGCTGATTTAAACTTCATGTTGTCTGTGCGTACCGCATATAACTGAATATAGTCGATTCGACTATGTCAACCCTTAGACTTTAGGACATAAAAATCGCAGAAAATTAAATTCCCCCATTGCAATGGAATTTCCTTGGCTTTCTGACATTTTTTTTTAAGCGAAATTATTTCCTGATTAAAACGCTTGAAATCACGCCATTAATGTGTAAAATGTATGTGAGAATAGATGAATTCAGTATAAAAGATGAGAGAAAGGAAGGGCAGAATGTCAGACGGTCCTGCGTGCTCAATTCTCAATTCTTTGAAAATAAAGTTTGTTCGTTCGTTCACCCGGAAAGTCTTATTAATGATGTCGGTCGTTGCTAAGTAGCAATGGGATTTCGTTATTTAGCGAGATCTGCGTTATAAATAGATTTCCGTGTGGCGAGACGGATAATTGTTGATGACAGTATCAAGTAGTAGCTTGATTTAGATAAAGAATCGTTTTCCAACTCGGGAAAGAGAGCTGGTGAACTACAGGTAGGGATGGCACAAGATAAAGTCGTGTAGTAAACCTTCCAGTTCAGATGATATAGACGTAGAGAACAGGATGGTAATTCACCCTCTCGCTAGACCTATCCTATGCCTCTAGGGCACTGTTTCCCAACCTTTTTCGAGTCGCGACCCCCTTTTATAATAGCCAAGTAACCTGCGACCCCCCGCCACATTTGCATAAAAAGGCATTTTTAATAGGGTAAAGAAAACACATTAAAAATAGATTTTTCAGAATATAATTCTAACCTAATATTTAATTAACCTAATATTTAATGCAATGGTTGTACTTGCATTTGGGCAACCAGCTTCAAAATTCGCGACTGAGTGTTTGTTAAAGCCAACCTCATGTCATCCTCAACATTCAGTCTGTTTCTTGCCTTTGTTTTGATATGAAGAAGAGTTGAAAATCCACTCTCGCAGAGATATGTAGAGGCAAATGGAAGTAAAACTCGAAAGGCAAGCATGGTGACATTTGGATATTACTAATACATAGCACAACAGAACTGAGTCAGCAATTTTTCATAAAACAAATTACGTGCCGAGGAATCGTTCCGCAGATCTAAGAATTCATCCTGTACGTCATCGGGAATGCTGGCTACATTCAGGGAAGCAGAGAATGGGTTTCGTACCAGTGCAGCTTTTTCTTCTGTAAGCTCAAGGAAGTACCGCTGAAATTCCTTTTCAAGGGATTCAAGGTGCCCAGTAATCTCATCCTTCAGATTCTCATCCAGTTCACCTTCAGATTCCTCTACCACACTGCAGAGTTTTTCAAACATGACAATGTTTCCAAGATTTATTTTATGACGCCAGTTTTCCAGCTTGGATACAAATACCTCTTGCATAGGAGCTGGAAGAGTCTTACTGGCAAGAGCATATCGGTGAATCATTCAGTGATTGTCCCTTGCTTGGGGAGCATGTTCTTTCACTTTTGTCTGAAAGCCCGACTTTGACCCTAGCATAGCTGGTGCTCCATCTGTACAAACCCCACAGACGTTTTTCCACTGTAGTCCTCCAGTTTCAAAAAAGGTATTTATCTTCTCCATAATATCTTCACCGTTTGTAGTAGTTTCAAGTGCACTACAAAACAGGAACTCTTCTTTGATGTCATCTGAATTAATATATTTCACGAAGACAAGCAACCGAGAACATGAACTTACGTCCGTTGATTCATCAACTTGAAAAGAAAACAATGGAGAAACTTTGATTTCATTCAAAACCTGCTCTTTCACGTCTACGGACACATCTGAAATGCGCCTCCGAATAGTGTTTGCATCAGACGGCCCATCGTGGACATTATTGAAATATATCATTGCAAAGTTGGCGGCGTCAGCAAAACATACGGGGTGATCTTCAACTGCGGTAAGAGAGCAACTCACCTTTATTCGACGGTCCGTATTCGACGGTCCGTATTCGACAGTCTGTTATTCAAACACCGAGACACCGATTAAAAATGAATTTTGATATTGAATTTCCTAAACAAATAATTGCAACTAAAAATAACCGCGGCGACCCCCCCAGAAAACACTTTGCGATCCCCTTGGGGGTCGTGACCCACAGGTTGGGAACCCGTGCTTTAGGGAATGTGAATTTGCTCGAATTTACTCCCTACCACTGAAAATTGTTTTAACACAAAAACCACTGAAACAGAAAAAAAATGCAATAACTTCTAAAAATTAATCAGATTATTTTAATGATTAATTGTAAAAATGGTAAAAAATGAATGTATCAAATATATATATATATATATATATATATATATATATATATATATATATATATATATATATATATATATATATATATATATATATATATATATATATATATATATATATATATATATATATATATATATATATATATATATATATAAACACTGTAAGGTGATTAAAAAGACTAAGATGGACATTGACTGGTGAATTATCTTGTGTAATTTTGTATTATATATATATATATATCATGCACTTATATGGAGTTATATATAAGTATAGTATGTTTGTGAATAAATGAATACGTGGCTTTGGTAGACTACATTTTAAACTATTCATTCATTCATACAGTAATACAAAATATCAAATTATCCACACCTGCAGACAAATGACTGCTTTGCCAAACACCACGAGGCAAAATAATTTCATTTTAACAATGACGGGAAAATTGACAGTGCAAATAGCTTATTTTCATTTCATCTGTGCTGTTTATAAATGTGCCAACACATTTCCAATTGTGATAAATACTTATTTATGATCTGAAGCAACTGAAATTTTCCCACATTATGTACAAACGCATGTACTTTAACATGAAAGTGGTTTTATGAGTTCTACTGCTTTAAAATGTTATTTCAAATTTTTTAATCGCCACCCTCCTTTGCATGGATCAATCTGCCATGACTTAAGTCTCCTAAAATTCGGAATCGGAGTGTAGACATTTTTTACGTATTTTTTTTAACGAAAGCACGTTCTTTACTTTCGGCCAGCATTTTCTGAACTGTTCTCATGCATTTGACCACTTTTGGTTAAGATCATCTGTGCGTTATATATGTCGCGTGTCAAATCTTTGGCGCTCAAAATCTATATGTCCTACTCATCGTAGATATGTGAAACTATGCATGTATCTCCGTGACTTGGTATATTTTAGTCTTTCACGTGTTGGCTGACAGTGGCTCAGCCAATTTTATACAATAACTAAAACAATGTAAAAAAAAAGTTAGTTGCTTATCCTTTACAGGACGTGGCAATCAACCCCAGCTTTTATTGGCTGTTTGTGATTTTTCTAGGCAATTTTTACATTCAGTAGTTTGCCATTGCTTTCTGAACGGTACGGCGCTTATACCACTGTTAAAAATCCACACAAAGCGATCTGCTACCAAACCGCCTGCAGCGGGTTTCGAACCTGGTATATCTGGATTATGAAACTGCGTTCACATCCATTAGGCCACAGACGCCGACAAAACAATGTAAAGCAAGGTCGAAATAACTCCGTTAAAGAAATGGTTTTAAAGCAATAGAAATAATGAACTGCGAATGTAGATTGCGTTTCACATTTGAAGGGCCGGGCGTCGGGTGATGAATGGCGATATAGCGATTAAATCAATGAAACAATTAAGTCAGCGAGTCTTTTGTTTTAAACAAATCTTTAGTAATAGCCAACTTTCCTGTGAGCTTTACATTAGCTCTTTAAACTTATCAAAGTATATTTTATTCCCAGATGAAGTTTGCTCTACGGGAAGAATAAATATTCTGTCATGACTTAAAATCATAAAATAAGTAAAGAAAACAAACACATTTTATTGCTTTTTCCAAATGTACCGAGAAGGAGAAAATAAATATTCCATACATTATATTGCCTAGATTAAAAGTGGACGGCCTGTTATCATTAATTAGTAATATTTTTATATCTTTAAAAAAACCAACTACATACATTTGTAAACGACATGACTCTCTCATAACCCTCCACTCCCAAAGGAGCATAGGCCTTCAACAAACACATGCCAAGTCCTCCTGTCACGTGTCACGTTCTACTCATCATTTTCACCTCTGTTTCCAGCTCTCTTCTCTGTGTGCTTCTTGGTCTACCTCTGCCTCTCTTGCCATGGGGGTTCCAGAACAAGGACTGCATTGTAATGCTATCAACAGGTCTTCTCAGTGTGTGTCCAATCCATCGCCATCGTCTTTTTCTCATCTCTTATTCCACTGGCACTTGTCTAGTTCTTGTCCTCAGTTCCATGTTGGTAACCTTGTCATACCATTTTAATCCCTCTATTCTACGCAAGCACCCATTAATGAAAGTCTGTAGCTTTTTGGTAGTTGTCTTTGTTGTTCTCCATGTCTCAGAGCCATACAATAGGACTGACTTCACATTTGAGTTGAAGATTTTTATTTTCGTGTTGGATCCGATTTCTCTTGATCTCCATATATTTCCCAATGCAATGAAAGCTCCTCTTGCTTTTTGTATTCTTATTTTGATATCGATGTCTGTCCCTCCAACTTTGTCTATATTACTGCCAAGATATGTGTACAATTCTACATCTTGTATTGGTGTTTCTTCGAGTTCAACCCTGTTATCATTACCTGCATTTATTCTCATTATTTTTGTCTTTTCCCTGTGTATTTTCAGACCCAATTGCTGTGATCTCTCATCGAGTGTTTTCAATTTGTCCTGCATCTGATTACGGTTATGGGACAGAAGAGCCAAGTCATCAGCAAAATCCAGATCATCCAACTGCTTAGTCTCAGAGTCCACTGGATTCTATTTCTGTTGTGTGTTGTCGATGATCTCATAACCCAGTCTATTGCTAGTAAGAAAAGAAATGGAGGCAAGAGGCATCCCTGTCGCACTGCTGTTCTTATCCCAAAGCTGTCCTTCGTGAAGAACTCTGCATGTAATGTCTTCATATGTTTTCTTTATTAAATTAATGATCTTCAGGGGAACTCCATAATGCCTCATCAATTTCCAAAGTGATTGTCTACACTGTCAAATGCCCTTTCGCAGTCCACAAATCTGATGTACAGTGGTAACCTCCATTCCAGACCCCGTTCAACCACCATTCTCAAAGTGGCCATCTGGTCTGCACATGATCTGTTCCGTCGAAAACCTGCCGTTCATCTCTCAGCCTCTTGTCTATGGACTCTTTTAATCTCTCAAGGATAATCCTGTTTAATACTTTTCCTGGCACTGATAGTAACATTATTCCTCTATAATTTGTGCACTCTTGTAAATTTCCCCTCCCAGGCAACCCAACCAGATATCCCTCCTTCCACCCCCCCCGCATCCCCCCCCCCCGCCCGACCCCACCAAACAACCCATATAAAAACTCCGCAGCCGCGTCGACATCCCACGGTCTAGCGACATCCATGCCGCCCCGTGCACTCTCCCACGTGGAAACACACTTCCTCCCACAGCCAGTTGATCCGAAGCACAGAAGCCTGAGAATAGTTCCACATTTTCATTCATTATTCCTAGCCCCTGTTTTCCCATGACTTCTTCAAAGCCGGTGTTGACTGTACCTATCTTTGCATTCATGTCACCCATCAAAATTGTGATGTCTTTTCTTTTTACTTTATCCATAATTTCCTGTAGTTTAGTATAAAATGCTTCTTTCACAGACTCTTCTTTGTCATTAGTTGGTGCATAACATTGGATGACATTTACATGTATTTTCTTTTTAGCTGTTTTAAAAGTAGCTGTTATTATTCTGGGTCTAACAGCTTCCCATTCAATGAGTGCTTTCTGTGCTTCTATTGATAACATAAGAGCTACCCCTTCACTGTGGTGTGAACTTTCGTCTTCATGTCCCGAGGACAGCACCAATTCACCTGTGATGAGTTTCTTCCTGTCTACCAACTTCCACTTTGTTTCACACATTCCCAGAACCTCGATTTTATATTCCCTTATTTCTGCTGCTACTTTTGCCACTTTCCCTTGTTCGTTTAATGTCCGAACTTTCCAGGTGCCAAATCTGGAAGTTCTCCTAGAAGAAAGAAGGTTAGTCAGCAACACAGACTCCTTTCGGCTTTCTCTGTGTTGCATCATACGCCTCCCTGCGAGAGGACCTTCCCCTGTCTTGGATGGCTGTGTTTTATTTTCCTTATTTGACTTGTCCATTTTTGTTGAAGTTTTTTGTGGTTTAAATTTTTTACAGGATGGGGTAACCAGCTCCATGCCCAACCCTCCTTAGTCGCTTTCTACGACATGCATGGCAGGGAACAGTTTTACTATTCTTTGCTCCCCTTGTAGTAAAATCTGCGAGAATAATCGCTCATTTCAGTAAGATTTTAGTCATAAAATGATAATATATAAAAACAGCCATATTGTGTCTGACGGTGATGCTCTCACACGCTGCCTTTTGTGCAGTGCTAAAGCCTATAGAACGATTCCACGGAAAAAATCTAACACGCGTTTTAGTTTCGGTTTCGAAAACGTACTACTAACATTTTACCAGATCTGCTGCATACACTTTGCAGCCAAGACTTATAATTAACGATTTGGAGGAAGTGTGCCGCAAAATAACTATCTGAATTAACGTATTCTGTCAACTTTAACGCAAATTTAGTAGTAATCCTTACATTTTTTGGTAGTGTTACACGATACAATACAAATTATTAACGCCAATTCATAACCCGCCATTCATAACCCCGCTTCGCCTGACACATTCTGCCATGCATATATACACGTGGCGACAAAGCCAAGAGAGGCAAAACACGCAGACAATTGTATTGCCTCCTCGCGGTAATGTTTCTGACGTCACAAAAACAAGTTAGTTATTTGAAAAATACATGCTACCGAGAGGGGAAGATGGCCGTCTTGTGTAAAATATTTATTTGACGATGACCGGTGACAAAATTGAAAATCTAAAACCATAATGAAACTGAACATAAAAAATATATGGTAGGATAGCTTAGAATTCACTGAGCAAGAATGTGTTTTAAATAATATGATAGTCCCAGTATTACCCAAATTGTTGAGGAAATACTAAATGTCTACGGACGCACGACCAGACAGACTGTTGTTCCTGCTTTGTTTTTTCTTAACGTTAGTGGGGACACCGGCTTAGAAGAGAGGCATTGAGGAAATTCAAATTAGCTTGGGTAACAAGAGTATAGAAGGAGAGGGGAGCGGTAGGAAAATTGTTACCAAAAAACTAACATCGTTTTGCATTGGCATTGTGATAAACGAGCGCAAAGGCCTTATTGTTCTATCTTTTCCTACATCTTTCGTATTGTATTTTCTCCGACATTTGCTCTTTCGTGCAACATTTGCGATCCATATTTGCTATTTCATCGTTGTGATTACTCGCAACCGGTATCTAGAGAACCACATTTGCTCTTTCATCGGGGGAAATAAAATCCTTTGATTGAGTCCACATGCCCGACATTATCGTTTGAAGCCCACATTGCATCGTGATAAATCAGGTAAAAACACATATGGTCATCCGAATCAAACATGGGCATGCGGTAATTTCTGTGACACCACATTGGACGCCCAGATTGGCCAGGGGAAAACGTCTCACCGCGGTTCAGACAAGCGTTGGTTTACCACATTGGATGCCCAGCTTGGCCAGGTGACTTCCAGAAATATATAATACCGCATAATCTACTAGAGTGTGGAAGTCCAGTTTTTTACCTTGTGTGGAAGAGATTAAACCCAAAAACGCATAGCCTAATACACGTGTTTATTCAGAGTGGATGATAATTCAGTTCTGTGATTAATTGTGTTCTTAAAGGATTTTGCGAAGGGAAAAGAAGGTTAGTAGATCTTATACTTATTAATACATTTTCTTATTTTTTGTTTATTTTAACCTCACAGCTAAAATGTGCGAAAGATAAAGTTTTAAATAATTCTTGGCATAACTGATTAATAAAATCAGAAGATTTTCCTAGAAGATGATAGGATGATAGGAGGTAATTAATAGTTCATATTTCACCTTTATCATCATCACAGTCTCCCATGCGCACACACTCTCATGCACAAGATATTTAACATCATTAGAATTGAACTCAGAGAGAGAGAGATGAATAATGAGCAATAGTTTAAATGCAAGTCAACCAGTGATGTTAAATGTGAAAACTTACGAAGACTTTTGTGTGTCTTCAGTTCATCAGAAGTCTGAGTCTACACGCAACGTGTCTGACGTCTAACCAGAAATAAGTTATTAAAAACAGACATTTGGCTAGCAGAATTCGCCATAGGACATCTTTCATTCCTCAATTAAAAAGGAATATTGTCTCACCCACAAGTCAGAAGGTGGACGCAGCATTTTTCGTCACCATATACTGCTTGCTCACAAGTTCAATACAGAGTTATCACAAGTTCAATACATCGTTATCACAAGTTCAATACAGAGTCATCATAAATTCTAATCACTCGAAAGATCATTATTATCTGAAGTCAAGCAAAAGAGCTCAAAAGAGGAATCGCATATTTATACCACGTGCAACACACTCTTAAGCGCATTTTATGAAGCAGACTCGAAAGTATATGAATCACGACTACATACGCAACATTATGAGTCTACATATCACTAACATTTCGTGAAGATATCCAGTCTGACCAGTACCGTCGGGAGATTAGACAAAAGACCTTTTGTTCATATGACAACTATTAACTGTTGATCAACACTACAGAGATATACTCAAACAGTGAAGGAATATACATAGATATCTCGTCAGCGTTCTCCGTACGACAACAGTATTCATCAGAACGTCCTCAGCTTAGAGATACCCCACTCGACATAACGTATAACAACTTGGGACATTTTATGCATACATGTGAATCCTCATATCTAGGAGAAGCATTTAGAGACACATGGACTGTGTAGAGTACTCACCATTTTGGTAACACGTATCATATCACATCATCATTTCACTTTACACCAGTTCATTCTTAATTAACTATTACTTAATTAACTGTAATTTTATTATCTCATCTGTGTGTTTTGTGTGAATCGTCTTTCACCATCATCACGTTCTAACCATTACTAACCCTATATGTGTGGATATTTCATTAATAAACCCAACGATCGGTTGATCATTATCAAGAGTTTGTTAATGTATCACTCGTGCTGTCGGTGTTACATATTCACCTATAGGAACCTTCCTCTACTCAGATGAGGTTGGGGGCTTTTTCTTTACGGGATCTAAGGGCAGAAGCTAAGGTCGTGGGGAAACAGAACTCTTTCCATAATTAATTAGAAAACACTGTCTAGTGGAAAGCATTCGCATTCCTGTCTTCTTGTCCCTATCTCGAATAGGTCTTTATTCTTTCTTAACGAGCCAATTTCAAGAGACCTTATATCTAATATCTCATAGACTATTCCTGGCAAAAACTACTGTAGTAGTTGCCCCAGTGACTCACCACACGACAATTGTGGGCTCGTCTTGGGATTAGTGAACCCGGACTTAGATGTGTGATAAATCACATTTTCATCCCTGCTATACAGTTGCGATAATTGCAAAATTTGTTGGCATTTTGAGGGATTAACTTCTAGACTGACTCTTACTATATTTGTCTATTTCATATGGGGGATAATTTTTATCTCTAAAGCACGAGTGATACTTTTTAAATTAAGTGACAAACGGACAGATTAAGCACTTTTTGAGAACAAAGGATACTGTAGGGTACTGATTTTTTTTATCTTTTTCTGTAACTGCTGGGAAAATTTTATCATAAATAATTAGCAAATTTTTCATAGAAAACTTCGAGATAATCTGTTATATAATTTTCAGAATATGCTGAGTGAGTGATTTTTTTAAAAGAACTATTTGAACTTGATTACTAATTTAAACCTAGAAGGTTTTAAGAGATAATTACTTGTGCGAGTCAAACAATTTGCTTGGAGGTCACTGCCAATTTTTCCCTTCGTGAACCCATACTGCATATCATGGCAGATGCCGCAAGAATTAGAACTAGTTTAATGGAGGCAGGGCGTGAATACGGGTTAAGTGGAAAAGATCTGATGAAATTTGTGAGTGAGGAGACTGATAGACTCCATGCAAGAGAGATAGAAGTGCAGAAACTTGCAATGGAGAAGGAGAAAGCCGCAGCAGAAGCAGCGGAGCGGAAAGAAGCAGCAGAAGCAGCGGAGCGGAAAGCCGCAGCAGAAGCAGCGGAGCGGAAAGAAGCAGCAGAAGCAGCGGAGCGTAAAGAGAAAGCAGCAGCAGAGCATGCACTTAAGATGAAGCAACTGGAAATCCAGGGGCAGACCAATCAGACAGAGCTGACAAAAAGTGCAGCGGCTTCCAACTTGGATGGAGGGTACTCACCCCGCTCAGATGGTGTGCCTACTTCGCAACCTGCACCACCCAATGCCATGAACTTTCCGCTGGAACCTTTTTCAGAAAGGAACGATACCATGGACGCCTTTTTAGACCGCTTTGAACGCTTTGCAACAGGGTTTGGGCTTGAAGAACGGAAGTGGAACTTGAAACTTTCCCAGGGCCTAAGAGGAGCCGCCTACGAAGTTTTTAATAAACTTCCGGCCGGAGAGCAAGATGACTATCAGGCATTGAAAAAAGCTCTCTTGGTGAGGTACGAGCTTCATTCAGAGGCGTACCGGAAAAAATTTCGAGGTTCTAGGAAGGAGGCCGGAGAGACTTTCTCACAGTTCGCAGCCCGTATTGAAGACTACCTAGTGAAGTGGTGTACTCTGGGAAACTTTACCGAGAACTATGACGGGTTGAAAGAGCTGATTGTGATAGAGCAACTAAAAGAGTCTATGTCGGTGGAAATGCGTAGATTTCTCACTGAAAACGGCGCTGACCGGTTAGAAAATATTCTTACACTGGCAGAGCGATTCCAAAATGCTCTCATGGAGTCTCAAGGAGCCAGAAAGAAGTTTTCGGATCAGACGCCAAAGCAACCTGCTCGCTCCCAACCAGACCAACAAAGCAAAGGACCACACATCTCGCATAAACAGCCCGCAAAACAAGATAACTACAAAGAGCAAAACAAGAAAAATGCTGCGTCACACCAGAGACAGGGAGATAAATGGTGCAAGTACTGTCGCTTGAACAATCACAACACTAATGAGTGCAAGCGCAGACCTCCTCCCCAACATGCTGCCTGTCTGCAGACAAAATCGTCACCCCGGAAGGAGCAGAGGACCGGAAACGTTTCTCATCCTCCTGTCATCGAATCAGTCCTCGTAAACGGACAATCTGTGGAGTGCCTTTATGACACAGGACTTGCTTTTGATGCGGTGGTCAGGGCATCTCTTGTCACCCCTGACCAAATAACAGAAGAGAGTGTCGACATCCAAGGTCCGACGAAGGATGTTGCACCCATGACACTGCCAATTGCACTTATCAGAGTGGAATCTCGTTATGTGACAGGAGAGATTCGTGCAGCTATCATGGAAGAACCAATCTACTCTTTAATCTTGGGATGTAGATATGTGTTCCTTGGAGAATCTACTCAACCACTAGTCATGGCGGCCGTACAGACTAGAGGACAGTCAAGAAAAGACGCAGAGCAGGAACCTCCTACCAATATCCTCCCCGAGGAATTGAAGAGGGCCCAAATGGAAGATTCCACACTGGCGCCCTGTTTTAAAAAATTACCTAGAACACACAACCCACCTACCAAGGGAGACTTCTTTATGAAAAATGGATTGATGTATCGCCGAGCTGGAAACGAAGGACAGGAACACAACCAATTAGTAGTTCCTGCAACCTATAGGAACCAGGTGCTTGAGATGGGCCACTCTATCCCATTTAGTGGACACATGGGAATGAGCGCCACGACTCAAAGGATCGCCTGCCACTATTATTGGCCAGGGATCACATGCGACATTGAACGTTTCGTCAAGTCTTGTCCTCAGCGCCAGAAAGTTGCACCAAAACACTGGACGGCACCCGCGACCCTTGGGGAGATGCCAATCTTGGGCACCCCATTTGAAAGAGTGGCCGTGGATATAATTGGACCTCTGCTGAGAACTAAGAAGAGGAACTCCTATATCCTTACCTTAGTGGACACCTGTTCCATGTGGGGCGAAGCCATAGCCATGCCAGCATGCGACTCAGTGCATGTAGCTGACGCTTTACTGAATATCTTTACTAGATTGGGCTTCCCGCATGAAATTCTCACAGACAACGGGTCACAATTTAGAGGCAAGTTGACAGAGGAGGTGCTTAGAATATTCAAGACTAGGCATATCCATACTTCGCCCTATCACCCCCAAAGTAACGGGCAAGTAGAGCGGTTTAACGGGACGCTCACCTCTATTCTTCGGAAGTTGGCACAGGAGAAGCCAGAAACTTGGGATCAGTATCTTCCTGCCGCATTATTTGCTTATAGGGAAGTACCGCATGCGTCAACTGGAGTTCCTCCGGCCACATTACTCTTCGGAAGACCTATTAAAGGTCCATTAGAAGCATTACTAAGAACATGGACAGATGCCAAGGCAGACGACACTGTCACATCAGCCTTCCAGTACGTCACAGACTTGAAACAACGCCTGAAGACTGGCTGGGAATTAGCCACAGCGAAAGTACGGGAGGCTAGGCGGAAACATGCCAAATATTACAATCGCAATGCGAAGAACCGAGAACTAGCAGTAGGAGAGAAGGTGCTACTTCTTCTGCCAAGTAGCAGTAATAAATTGCAGATTTGCTGGAGGGGACCCTACAAAGTGGCGGAAAAGATTTCTCGCACCAACTATAAAATCGCCGTGAACGGAAAGCAGAAAATTTACCACTTAAATCTGCTTAAGAAGTTTTACGAGCGAGCCCCTGCCGAACCAGCGCACCTCATGACTATGGCCATTGCTATGCAAATGGAAGAAGAGCCATTATCATCCGTAGAGTACCCGGTGATACAGGAGGAATCACATTTAGATGTGAAAATAAGCTCCACCCTAACGGAAGCCCAGCAAGAAAGTGTGAGGAGATTGATGGAAAACCACGCCGACTCTCTGACAGACAAACCGGGCCGGACAAACCTGATGGAGTTTGACATGGAAGTCACGGATCCTACGCCTGTCCGAATGAGAACCTATCCGATTCCGTATGCCAAGGCGACGGCATTAAAGCAAGAAATTGATTACTTACTTAAGGAAGGCATAATTTCGAAGTCGGAGTCCCCTTTCAGTGCGGGAGTGGTGCTGTTACGCAAACCCAGTGGAGAACACCGCCTGTGCATCGACTACCGACAGCTGAATGCGTTAACACAGTTCCAGCCAGAACCGTTACCGGACCAGAACCAGCTATTTACTAAGCTGAGCAGGGCTCGCTATATTTTTTCAAAGATCGACCTCAGTAAAGGGTACTATCAAATACCGGTAAAAGCTGAGGTGAGGAACCTGTTAGCCTTCAGTACTCCAGATGGACACTTCGAGTTTAATGTGATGCCATTTGGACTGAACAATGCTCCTAGTGTCTTCACAAGGATGATGCGAAAGTTATTGGATCCTTTGAATCATCTCCGCCATCAGCAATTTTATGGATGATATCCTAGTAGCTACTGAAGTCGTTTGAAGAACATATATCAGCGCTATCCTTGCTGTTTAACAGACTCAGAGAAGCGGGACTAACCGCCCGCCCAACCAAATGTCAAATTGGGTGTGAACAGCTAGAGTTCCTAGGACATACTATATCCCATGGGACCATGTTCCCCGAGACTCAAAACGTTGAGAAGCTGAGAAATGCACCGAGACCGTCCACTAAAAGGGATGTCCGGTCATTTGTATCTCTCTGTGGATTCTACCAGAGATATATAAAGGATTTTAATAGCCTCTGTGCGCCGCTTACATCGCTAACCAAGAAAGGAAACCCAGATAAAGTGACATGGTCAGCAGAATGTGAACATGCATATGCACTCTTAAAAGAGAAACTCACCACAAAACCTATTTTACGGCTTCCGGATTTAACTAGAAAATTCATCTTGCGCACAGATGCCAGTAACATTGGAATCGGGGCTACATTACTATAGCCAGATGACAGAAGCCCACCAAATCTATTTCCGGTCGCATATGCGAGTCGGAAGTTAAACCGAGCAGAACAAAACTATTCCACAATCGAAAAGGAATGTTTGTCCCTCGTCTGGGGAATACAAAAATTTCAAGCATACCTTTACGGAAGGAAATTTACAATCCAGAGTGATCACCAACCTCTGACCTTCCTCGCCAATTCAAAGAATTTGAATGCTAGATTGATGAGGTGGTCGCTTGTTCTACAACCTTACGCGTTCCAAGTGGACTATATCCAAGAAAAACGGATTTTTTAAGCCGTCATCCTATGAGGCAGGACGGAGAGCACAAACAAGTAGAGGAAAGGGTGGAAACCGAAGAGAAAAACGAAGATGAGGAAAATGATTAAGGAATCCAGAGCAAGAAGGCTTAGCTCTCCTGAGTACGATTGACATCACACTTGAGGAGGGGCTATTGTGATAAACGAGCGCAAAGGCCTTATTGCTCTATCTTTTCCTACATCTTTCGTATTGTATTTTCTCCGACATTTGCTCTTTCATGCAACATTTGCGATCCATATTTGCTATTTCATCGTTGTGATTACTCGCAACCGGTATCTAGAGAACCACATTTGCTCTTTCATCGGGGGAAATAAAATCCTTTGATTGAGTCCACATGCCCGACATTATCGTTTGAAGCCCACATTGCATCGTGATAAATCAGGTAAAAACACATATGGTCATCCGAATCAAACATGGGCATGCGGTAATTTCTGTGACACCACATTGGACGCCCAGATTGGCCAGGGGAAAACGTCTCACCGCGGTTCAGACAAGCGTTGGTTTACCACATTGGATGCCCAGCTTGGCCAGGTGACTTCCAGAAAAATATAATACCGCATAATCTACTAGAGTGTGGAAGTCCAGTTTTTTACCTTGTGTGGAAGAGATTAAACCCAAAAACGCATAGCCTAATACACGTGTTTATTCAGAGTGGATGATAATTCAGTTCTGTGATTAATTGTGTTCTTAAAAGATTTTGCGAAGGGAAAAGAAGGTTAGTAGATCTTATACTTATTAATACATTTTCTTATTTTTTGTTTATTTTAACCTCACAGCTAAAATGTGCGAAAGATAAAGTTTCAAATAATTCTTGGCATAACTGATTAATAAAATCAGAAGATTTTCCTAGAAGATGATAGGATGATAGGAGGTAATTAATAGTTCATATTTCACCTTTATCATCATCACAGTCTCCCATGCGCACACACTCTCATGCACAAGATATTTAACATCATTAGAATTGAACTCAGAGAGAGAGAGAGATGAATAATGAGCAATAGTTTAAATGCAAGTCAACCAGTGATGTTAAATGTGAAAAACTTACGAAGACTTTTGTGTGTCTTCAGTTCATCAGAAGTCTGAGTCTACACGCAACGTGTCTGACGTCTAACCAGAAATAAGTTATTAAAAACGGACATTTGGCTAGCAGAATTCGCCATAGGACATCTTTCATTCCTCAATTAAAAAGGAATATTGTCTCACCCACAAGTCAGAAGGTGGACGCAGCATTTTTCGTCACCATATACTGCTTGCTCACAAGTTCAATACAGAGTTATCACAAGTTCAATACATCGTTATCACAAGTTCAATACAGAGTCATCATAAATTCTAATCACTCGAAAGATCATTATTATCTGAAGTCAAGCAAAAGAGCTCAAAAGAGGAATCGCATATTTATACCACGTGCAACACACTCTTAAGCGCATTTTATGAAGCAGACTCGAAAGTATATGAATCACGACTACATACGCAAGATTATGAGTCTACATATCACTAACATTTCGTGAAGATATCCAGTCTGACCAGTACCGTCGGGAGATTAGACAACAGACCTTTTGTTCATATGACAACTATTAACTGTTGATCAACACTACAGAGATATACTCAAACAGTGAAGGAATATACATAGATATCTCGTCAGCGTTCTCCGTACGACAACAGTATTCATCAGAACGTCCTCAGCTTAGAGATACCCCACTCGACATAACGTATAACAACTTGGGACATTTTATGCATACATGTGAATCCTCATATCTAGGAGAAAGCATTTAGAGACACATGGACTGTGTAGAGTACTCACCATTTTGGTAACACGTATCATATCACATCATCATTTCACTTTACACCAGTTCATTCTTAATTAACTATTACTTAATTAACTGTAATTTTATTATCTCATCTGTGTGTTTTGTGTGAATCGTCTTTCACCATCATCACGTTCTAACCATTACTAACCCTATATGTGTGGATATTTCATTAATAAACCCAACGATCGGTTGATCATTATCAAGAGTTTGTTAATGTATCACTCGTGCTGTCGGTGTTACATATTCACCTATAGGAACCTTCCTCTACTCAGATGAGGTTGGGGGCTTTTTCTTTACGGGATCTAAGGGCAGAAGCTAAGGTCGTGGGGAAACAGAACTCTTTCCATAATTAATTAGAAAACACTGTCTAGTGGAAAGCATTCGCATTCCCGTCTTCTTGTCCCTATCTCGAATAGGTCTTTATTCTTTCTTAACGAGCCAATTTCAAGAGACCTTATATCTAATATCTCATAGACTATTCCTGGCAAAAACTACTGTAGTAGTTGCCCCAGTGACTCACCACACGACAGGCATAACTAAAGCAGGCTGGCCAATCGACTACCAGACGCAGAGTATGTTTGGAATTTTTTTGGTTTTTCAAAAACTGCATTTGAATTCTGGTAGTCGCAAGCTTTCGATTGGCCAGTGCTACTAAATATTAGCAAAAAGCTTTCATTATTCATTGCCAGTTGAACTGTATTTTTGATTCAGATACGCTGAGAACAGCTGTGTTAAATTTAAAAGTAAATTAAATAACTATATGAGTATTTCACAGTCTGGACGGAGCAGAGGAAACTGAGGCCATTTCTTTGCAAAGTCAGCGTCATTTGTTTATATTTCTTGATTTGTGGTAAGGATGCTTTAGGAATTTAATATGTTTAAACCCATTACCAAAGTTAGATACTGCTATTGGGAAAAAGTGAAGGACGTGCCGGGAGCAGACATTGTTGAGTCCTCACGCTGGAATGTATCTAACTAATGTATGTTGTCATGATTATGTTTGAATATTATTGTATTAGAGCATATTAGTAAGCCTCTGTGTTCAATGAACACTGTTCAACATGCCTGAAGCATTTATATTTAAAAAGAAAAAGATGAGAAAATATATATAAAAGGAAATGTGGTTACCCCACATTATATTATTGAGGAAAACTATGTAAACGTACAGTGGCGTATCTGCCATAGGGACCTGAGGGGTGGTCACAGCAAGGTGGGAGTCATGAAAATTAGGGGATGAGTGCACCTGAAATGCACGCGAGGCTGACCCCATACCCACGTATGAAATTAAATAAAAGAATAAGTGATCAGATGTAAAAGGCCAGGGTGTCCTTTTGTTGCAGAGGTTTCGTTTCCTGTTGCCAGCTGGTGACAGGAAACCTGAGGAGTGACGATTACGCCAAGAAGTCTCCTACACTTTACATATGCTGTAAAGAGATCACAGCAGGAGCTTGGGTGTGTGACGTGATATCGACATTTCTGCAACTACACAATATCTTATCTTTCAACAAGAAACCCCAGGTGATATGTTAAGGACCTGGGTACATCTGACAGTTTCGGTTTAAATAAACCTTGGTAATTCAAGTCATACTCAGGACTTATGTGGGGTATGATGACATTACAGCCCCTCATACACAGTGACTCTCTCTATTAGAAGAATAAATTTAAGCTGTGAACATTCAAATAGGAAATACATATAATAACATTGTAGTATTTGGGCAGATTGTCCACACAATTTTAGTTAATCTTTTATGTAAACTATCTTGTCCTCATTTTCAAAGACCTGTCCAAACGATATGACTGGACAGGCAAAATAAATTGTACAAAAAAATTAATTTAAAGAAAAACTTAACCACAAGTTTTATTCACTTCCTCATAGTAACTTAAAGTGTTTTTTGTGTTGTGTACCATCATTTCATTTCTCCCCTAGACACTAGGTACAATCATACACCATACACTAGAGCCACAAGAGTGACCGTGTGAGATCTAGGGAGGTAGCGTTAGGTACCCTGCACATAATTCATCATCATCATCATCTTTTTAGAGTCAGGGCCCTACATGTGCTTGGACCTCACACGGTTTAATGCAGACACCGATTTCATTCTTTGTTAGGATACCCATCATAACCTCCCCAGCAAAATCAACTTTGCTACACAACCCCTTTCGGGCCCCGGTAACACACGGGTGAAACGATATGACTAATCACTGATTAATGATAGCTGGCCATCCATTTTTATTCTAAGCAATAAAATGTGTGGACAATTTGTTTGTTTGTTTTGTTTTTCAATGTATCTGTAACTGCCGTACAGTCAACAAATCGTGTTTTTGTCCATTTACTTGTTAATCTGACACCCATCTGCTGTTTGCGCTTCTGCGCACAAATTAACGAAATACCGTTCACAACTTACTATATGTTTTATTTTTTGAGTGCATGACGTTATTAAGTTGGCAGTTTCTTATGCTTCGTATGTATAATCTCTCTCCCGCTTACCCCTTCTCTCTCTCACTCTCTCTCTCAATCTCTCTCTCTCTCCATCTCCTCCTCTCTCTCTCTCCTCTCTCTCTCACTCTCTCTGTCCTCTTTGTATTCTCCTTAAATACTAGTAGCATAGCGCTAAAACTGGAGCTGGTTTCTTAGCTGGAAATTTGAGCTAACATTTTTTTCTTGCGTTCTTGCAAAGGTGGTTCAGTAGCAGCAATTCGTTTAACATGATGAAATTGCCATCCCCGTGCAAATCCTGGTATATGTTGCCTCCTAGGATTCCACTGATTGTTTTATTCTTCATTATTTCCCCCCAGAACCCCGGGTAACCACGCTGTGTAACTCTTATTTTGTTATACCCACAATTATCTTGACATGATCCAACGCTGTTACCGTCTTAACAACTAACATTTACATTGTCTTAAACTGTTTTGTTCATCTCCGTGCACAACACCAACTACACTTTTCCTCCTAAACGTTCATCTCTATTTAGAAATCAGTTGTCATATATTCGTCCTCAAAACACTTCACAATTTCTTACACTACTTTAGCTTGAAAACAACTGTACCCAATCTTTCACAAATATCTTGCTCCCTCGGCCAGCTAGCCCCCCCCTCCCTCTTCTCCCCCCCCCCCGGTCCTCCTCCCCCCTCCTGTTATTGTCAAGCGTCAGTTTATATTACACCATGTTTACATCTTTCAGTTGGTACTAGCGTGCACTGCAGATAATCGCTCTGCCTTCTTTAAAAATGTAACAATCTGGACCGAGATTAGGAGATAATGAAAACTGTAGCACGGGTGTTAATACAAAATATGTAAAAAATACCACGTGAAAGCCGCAAGTCTTATAAAGCGAATGAGAGGCGGGCTGGGAAAGGAAGCGGTGTACGTTGTCATCATCATTTTCAACAATACGTTCTCGAGTTTCCGGTTCATTGTATATGCTTGTATTACTTTTTTGAGGACAAAACAGAGAGAAGGGGAGTTGTGAATGGGTAGAATACAGTTAAGAGAAAGAGAGTGTGTGAGAAACAGGCAGAATACGCACACAAAGTGGCGTATTTAGGATTTTTTTTCTGTATGGGGCTATTCGGGTGGAAAGCCTTGTTTCAGGGGTTGGAATTCCCCGCCCTTTTTATATGAGACTCCATTTTGCTATAATATGCTCTGAATGATACTGGCGATGTTGTTCAAAAGGTGATAAGCAGCATTCAAAACAAGTATATAAACTAACATTTGTAAGCGCAACCTAGCACATATTTGCAACAATGTGACGGGACAGTATTCTCCACGCCACCGATACGCCACTGCCCCTAACTGCTTCACGAAATAATTTTAAAAAAAAATTAAAAAGGTGTGCTATATGTGTTCTTATCAGCGGTTTCAGTTTAAGTTAGTAATTATGTGTGGCCAGAATGGGTAGCACAGTCGTTTGACACGAGCTTTGTAAACTCAAGTAGGGACAAATTTAGAAAGTTTGATCTATGTAAGCAGTGCTACAAACGTGTTCACGTGTCATTATTTAAAGTGTGCTGTTGTGACCGAGCGGACAGTTGAGAGCAAAGTGTTTTCTGAAGACGTGAGTTGACAATGGAAAGTGAGGACAAGTATACGATATAATGTATTCTGAATGTGCTTTCAAGTACGGTAAGACATTATTGTTGTTGTTATTATTATTCCTACTGTTGAGTCTTCCCCACTCTTTGTTAATTAACGGGTACAAGCCAATAGTGTCTGTCCTTCTCGCCCCAGTCTCTCTGTCCGTCAGTTTTTCTGTTGCTACGATTAATTCTACTGTTCCTCTCTCATAAAGTGCCAAATGAAAATGGGAATTAAAAAAAAAAAATCTCTGTAATGTTTTTGTTAGTACCTTGGCCTCTTTCATAAAGTCCTTTTTTTTTTTTTTAACCATTCAGTTCTCAGATAGGCTATTGGCATTTTTTCTTAAAACCATATCTATGAAGCATTTGGTGAATGTTCTTGTTTATTTACTTCTGAATAAAATTAAAGAATACGCTTGATCACACTTTGTTTCGGGAATGATTCAAAGCAAAAAGAATTACAAAAGAAATTTAATAATAACAAGCGATTAAACACCGTCAACAGTTTTATTTACCAACTCTGTTTACAGAGAAATTATGAACACTGGTAGTCTGTCACTGGTAGTCTGTCACTGGTAGTCTGTCACTGGTATAAACAAAAATCAATCACTCAATATCCACCAGCTTCCCAATGAGCATAGACCGTCAACAACATAAATTACTCAGTAATGTTTATTCTATCTCTACTTTTGGTCAAAATTGACCTGAGGTCATAAATGTAGATCATATATCTTACAGCTAGCAGTTTGGATCACCATATAAAATTTCATTTTAATGTGATTGTTGCGTGATAAATTCTCGCAACATCATTTTATTACAATATCTATTTTATAACGCAAGGGCAACAACTGCTTGAAATTTATAGTTACTTTTCTCGGTAAGCATTTGTCTTCTCGCGTTGGTATTGAATGCAGTTGAGTTTTTGAGCTGTGGTCATTTTTTGCGCTGGACTGCGCATGACTTGTCTTGCTTCTTGGTCGATCGGTTTCCGCCCACCACGAGTGGAGTGAGCGATTTGAATGGCGAAAGAGATGCCTCGTTGAAGAGGGGATCTCCGCTATTTTTTGTTCTGTCAGGAATGTGAGAGTCCTCTTATGGATATTTCGTTTATTCGAGATAATACCTCTAGTGTATTTGCACATGCCGGGAGGCATAATATTTCTGTGTATTTCCGGAAGGCAAGGTAAATTAACATTTTTCATTAACTCTATCGATTTTTGGTCGTGAACGATTTCTGGTTCATAGCCTGTCTTCGAAAGTCGTCGTCACGAGATGTTTTCCTAGCTCACATGTCGCTGTATTGTACTGCATCGGTTGATGCATGTCCAAAGGACCATTACTTGCTACTTTGTTAAATGAACTAGGTTTGAAAAACCTTTGTTATCTAGAGGATATTTTTGAGGACATTATTTATACTTCGGCAGACGTGTCTGTCTTGCTGAAGTCAGACTAAGGAGAGTGAACTGATCTCATACATCTGGTTATCTCCTGGCTGTTATAGAAAAGGATGGAGTTTTTCACCTGACTACATTTACAGCACTATGAAATATAACATGCATCTGACTCATCATTGTAATGCTGTCTACCGTCTATTGCGGTATGGAATGACGCTGTGATAACGACTGTTTCGTTTTCCTACATATTCGCGTAACCATTTTGTCACTGTGGCGTCCACAATAAATAATGAAGAAAAACGTCAACGGCTGTTTCAAGAATCATTGACTTTATACGTCGTGAGTTTACTGACGTCCTATGTGGATTGCCCTGTTATTTTTGTATGAACATTGTTTTGACTGAACACATCTGCACACTACACAAAACCAGACATGCGGATACCATCCATCATCATATGGCATCACGCATCATTTGGTGGCCATAAGCTGGTTTGATTCTGGTACCAGCAAACACGGGGTCCCTTACCCACTTCATTTTCAACAAGAATTCATCAACATCCTTCAAGAAATTAACATTCTTCAAGACAGTCAACATCTTCAAAATTTTCAAAGTACTCGGCGTTGCCCGGTAAAAGTCAAAATTTCAATTTTTTGACGGAAACAAGAATTTGACAGTACCCGGCGTTGTTACATGTTGCCGGATAACTCGGACTGCTGTTATCTTTTACGCAAGTCAAGCAAGTTGCTGCTGTCAAGGTTCCAGTGCTGTCGTTTTTGTGAAGGTCAAGTGCCGGTTGAAACGGGTTGTTTTCTGAAGAAGGCCAAGTACCGATTTCCATCAACTTACTTTTGGATTAGAAGGTCAAGTGCCGAAACAACTCAACACACAGTATGTCAGAAGCTCAAGTACCATCGTGTTAGCAGTGGAAGCAGTTCAGATGTGCCATCATCGTTGGAGCTTCGCTCTTTAGGACGTTGATTGACATCCGTTTTTCTGCTGTTCGACGATTGGAAGCCTATAAGTTAAGTGGCCTGTTTGTATGTAAACTGTGCCCTTATACTTCTGCTGAGTCTTCTGTGTATCATCTCATTCTATATGTTATATGTCTATATGTTATTTGTATATTTATATGTTTATATTTCAGCGGGTTCTCGGTTGGGTGGTGTCTCCGTTAGATTATGCCACGTCATAGAGGTCGTCTATTGTGAGCGTTTTCTGTAGGGTTTGCAAATTTCCGATACTGGAATTTGCTAAGCGACTTCTGTTGCTATTTATGTTAGCTGTGATGACATGTTTTAATATTGTTTTCGTTATTATTTCGCATTCTTTAGTTTTGTTTTGATTTGTTTGTATTTGTTAGCCTACTCTTGTCTATAATTTAGTTTCATACAACATTTTTGTTTATACACTGTGGTGTCATGTATTTTGTTTAATTCTATCGTAGATATCGTCACATTTTTTTGTGATATTTCATTAATTTCTGCTTTATTTTTAGTTGATTTCTGCGAACGTTTTTGTATTGTTGCTGATCTTTGTTATTGTTTACATTGTTATTGTTTACATTGTTTGCATTGTTTACATTTTCAATGTTTACATTCTGCATGTGTTTACATAGTCATTGTTTACAGTTATAGTAATTAGTTAATGGGCTATGCTAATGCACTGTTACTACTACACTGATGATAAATGAATGATGAATAGTGTTGTGCACTATTGAATGAGAAGTGCACTTATGATCAAGAATTGATTGGTGATATTTCATATACAAGTTCTTTGATTGGAGACTTGTTTCCCACAGAGACTGGGATAATATAAGGTGATGTGAATATACAAGTGCTTAATTAAGACTTGTTACACTTAGGTTTGAAATAAATTAGTTAATTATTTCAGGTTTTGGACTCATATGTTAGACAACATGTCTACATTTGAGCACTTTATTGAGCAGGGTAAATTGCTTGGGAAGACTGGTGATAAGTTAGAAGAATTTGCAACTGCTCGATATGATAAAGCAATGGAAGCTGAACAAAAGAAACTGCATATGGAAGCTGAACAAAAGAAACTGCAGATGCAGGTGGATGAAAAAAAGATTCCAAATGGAAATGGAAAAACAAAAAAGGGAATCAGAAGCTGAGGAAAGAAAACTCCAGCTAGAGGCTGAAAATAAAAGACTTGAAAAAGAGGCTGAAAATAAAAGACTTGAAAAAGAGGCTGAGAATAAAAGACTTGAAAAAGAGGCTGAAAATAAAAGACTTGAAAAAGAGGCTGAAAATAAAAGACTTGAAAAAGAGGCTGAAAATAAAAGACTTGAGAAAGAAGCTGAAAGACTTCAAATAGAGGCTCAGGCTGAGGAGAGAAGATTACAGAGAGAATCTGATGAGAGGAAAGAGAAAGCAAAAATGGAACATGAAGAAAAGGTCTTAGCTTTAGAGTTGGAAAAATTGAAATTGATGAACATGAGTAATGGTAATGATTCAAACAAGGGTTCATCTTCTGGTAAGGCTAATAATGATACTTTTAAGATTAAGTTGCCAACATTTAGTCCTTCCAGTGATGACATAATGTTCTATCTGGACAGATTTGAACAAGCATGTACAGCTCATAACATAGACAAAGCAAAATATGTTTATCAGTTATCAGGGATACTGACAGGTAAAGCTCTAAGTATATTAAATATGGTGGATGAACCTGACAAGAACAATTATGAGGTTGTCAGGGCCGCTCTGTTAAAGAAATATCAGCTTAACGAAGACGGCTATCGTCTACAATTTAAAAACATGTTACCTGAAAATGGAGTTGAATTCTCCGAGTTTATTGCAAGAATACGCATTACTTTCTCACGATGGGTTGAACTATCTAAGACGGAAAAAACTTATGAAGGACTTATGGACTTAATACTTAGAGACAAAGTCATGTCGTCTGTCAATGAGTCTTTCCTTGCTTTCCTTCATGAACGTAAACCTAAAACAATAAAAGAAATGGAAGATTTCTGTTGCCAATACGTAACTGCACACCCACACATAACCATGGGTAACTCTAAGGTGAAAGAAGGTTTACCAGTTGCTTCGGCAGCTCCGTATGGTCAAAACTTTGCTCGTAGATTCCAACAAAATTTTGATAGAAAGAGCAGCGGTAATTTCTGTCAAAATCATGGAAACCAATTTCATGGTGATTCTTCTTCGAAGAATTGGAGACAACCTGATAGTGGTCGTTACTATCATCCTAATAATTATAGGCATTTCAAAAGAGGATATGGTAATAGAGGTTATTCCTGCCGAAGACCTCAGAACCAAACAAATAGATGTTCGCATCAATGTGAACATGATAGTAATCGTGGAAACTGGAATTCGAACCAGGATAACAATTACACTAGAGACAATAATAACTGCAGAGATAATAATAACTCTGATAACTTCAGAGGTAATAATAGTCGGGGTAGATCTCAACACAAAAAAAAGAGATATCAGCAGGCTAATGCTGTACAACAGGAAACTGAGGGAGCCTGTAATCATGTTGTTGATAATAAAAACTTTGGCGCTGTCACTGGTTCTGCTTTTAAATTTGAGAGAGCAAACAAATGCCCCCAATGCAGTACTTTATTCGAACCGGGTACCATAACTACTTTGAGTTGTGGTCACCCACTTCCCGCTCTTCCTGCTGCTGTTGCGCATGACGGGAGGGGTTCTTTAATTCTACATAAGGGTCTTGTTAATGATACTCCGGTCTCACTACTTTTCGATTCCGGATGCACCACTATTGGTGTTAGACAATCGCTTGTAGATCCATCTTGTGCTACAGGAAGGGTTATTAAATGTGTCACATTTGGCGGCACTCTAGAAAAATATCCTACTGCTGTAATTCGCATTGCCACTCCTTTCTTTACTGGAGATGTGCATGCTTGTCTCTTACCTAATCCTATTGCGGACCTTATTATTGGTCGTATTCACGGAGTTAGGGAGTGTACCCCACAGCAGATTGCTGCTTGGGAAGATAATAACATGCAAGCTACAAATGCAGTAGTTACAAGAGCACAAGCTCTACAAACACCCGAAACTTCACTGAATAGTGATAATGAAGTTGATAGCCAAGATAGTCACTTAGTAATCACTCGTGACTCTTTCATAAAATTGCAAGAAGAAGATCCTTCTTTAAAAAAATTCTTCGTTCTTGCGAAGAAAGGTGATCCGAATCAGGATACAAATAGAAAATCTTGGATTGCAATGAGAAACGGCGTACTTGTACGTATGGTTCAAGATTCGACTACGTCGGCACATTCGCAAATTCTTGTTCCCAAGAGCATGAGAGTGCAAATATTACAACATGCTCATGACTCGCAATGTGCTGGACATATGGGTTTTTCCCGTACGAAGTCGAGAGTCCTTGCGGCTTTCTTTTGGCCTTTTGTCAATAAGGACATTCGTATTTACTGCCGATCATGCAAGGTATGTCAGGAGGTCAAATCTAGAGGACCACGACATGCTGCGCCTATCCAGGCTGCTGACATTCCTATTCGGCCGTTTCAGAAAATGGCCATAGATATTATTGGCCCTTTTAAGTTCAAGTCGGCCAGAGGACATCAGTTTATCCTTACATGTGTCGATATGTGCACACGTTGGCCAGAGGCTATTCCTCTTAAGAGCATATCTACTACAGATATCGCAGATGCTCTTTGGTTGATATTTTCTCGCTTGGGGTTCCCCAGAGAAATATTGTCAGACCATGGCACTCAACTCATATCTGACACTATGTCACAGGTAATGTCTACCTTACATATTGAACGATCTCTCAGTAGTATCTACCATCCTATGTCTAATGGGTTAGTTGAGCGTCTGAATAGAACGCTCAAGACTTTGCTTGGTAAGATAACTGAAGATCATCCTCAAGATTGGGACAGGGTTTTTACCCGCGGCTCTCTTTGCCTATAGAGAAGTCCCTAATGAACACACAGGATTTTCTCCCTTCGAACTTGTCTTTGGCGCGCGTCCACGCGGCCCTATGTCTTTATTACATGATCTCATCACTGCCGATGATATTAGCGATGAAACTCAATCCTCATATGAGTATGTCATTGCTCTTAGACAAAAGATCATTGAGGCATGTAAGCTAGCAACTGCTTCATCAGAAATTGCTAAAGAGAAGGCAAGACAGTTTGCTAACAAGAATAGATGTCTACGACAACTTTGTCCAGGTGACAAAGCATTCGTCCTACTCCCCAGTAGGGAAAATAGACTTCTTATTGCATGGAAAGGTCCGTATGCAATAGTCTCTCGGATTTCCGATGTTGACTATGTGGTAGATATTGATGGAAAGCATAAAACTTTCCACATAAACATGCTTTCGGAATTTCACGAACGTCCGGACTATTTGCTGCCTATTTTCCAGGCAACGGATGATGCTCCTGCACCTCACGGTCATTATTCATCCCTGTCTGTCATACAGGATGAGGAAGCTACCTTCTCTGATGTCAACCTTCCCCTTCCGGTGGTTCCATTACATTCCACGGAATCTTGGAAAAACGTTTCTGTTTCTCCTAATCTTTCTGGTGACGAACATCGACAAGTCTCGTCGATGTTACAAACATTTCAGGATGTTCTCACTGACATTCCTGGACACACAGATGTCATAGAACATGACATAATTCTTACCGACAATAATCCAATTAGGGTTAGGCCGTATCCTATTCCTATACACTTTCAGTCGCAGGTGGAAAAGGAATTGGATGAAATGATTCAATTAAATATAATTGAACCATCGACTTCACCATATTCTTCTTCCATGGTTATTGTCCGGAAGAAGGATAAGAACATACGAATTTGTGTTGATTATCGCAAATTGAATCAGGTCACAAAGTTCGATGCTGAACCGATGCCTTTGTTAGAAGATCTACTGATTAGACTTTCTAATTCTAGATTCTTCACTAAACTTGACTTGTCTAAAGGTTATTGGCAAGTGCCTTTAGCAGAGCATGCCAAACCTCTTACTGCTTTTTCTACACCTAGGGGTCTATTTCAATGGAATGTTATGCCTTTTGGTCTCATGAACGCCCCTGCAACTTTCGTTCGCATGATGCGTCGAATTCTGTCACATCGTTCGGATGTCATCGCATACTTAGATGACATCTGTCTCTTCAGTGATACCTGGAAGATCACTATTTAGGGTTATATGACTTACTGTCCACTCTACGTGAGAATAATTTGACAGCGAAACCTTCTAAAGCTTTTGTTGGTTTTGGTGAAATCTCTTTCCTGGGTCATCGTGTTGGTCATGGTCTCTTGAAGACAGAAGACCACAATACTTCCAAAATACTGAACATCTCTGTTCCTAAAACGAAGAAACAAGTTAGGAGTCTCTTAGGTTTAATTCAATTTTATGGGAGATTTATTCCAAATTTATCTTCGATCATGGCACCTCTCTCAACATTGTTGAAGAAAGGTTCGCCTAATCTGGTCCGTTGGTCTGAAGAATGCCAATCTTCAGTAGACCAAATCAAGAATATATTTTCTTCTCCTCCCATCTTAAGATTACCTACTCTTGATAGGACTTTTGTTCTTCGGAGTGATGCTTCATCCACTGGGATTGGAGCAGCACTGATGCAAGAATATGCAAATACTCTGCATCCTGTTATGTACATTTCTAGAAAACTAAATGCGGCAGAGAGGAACTACTCGGTTTTAGACCGTGAGTTGTTAGCGATGGTTTGGTCAATTCTAAAGCTACAAAGATTCCTCCTGGGCGCACATTTCATTCTAGAGACTGATCAGAAAGCTCTTACAGCTATTCAGACTAAGAATTTGAAGAGTTCGAGATCCACTCGATATGCTATAGCTCTTCAACCTTTTCACTTCACGGTACGAGCTATCCGTGGTGCGGATAATGTGATGGCTGACATTTTGTCTAGATGCCCACATGACTCTAACTAATACTTCTGTCCTATATTCCTATATATTACAGAGTCATAACACACCTATATTACTACAATAGATTAGCACATCTGTACTCACTTTATATGTACACACTATCGTGCTTTGTTGTCATCTTCTTCTGTTCGTTTTTAAGATGATAGAGGAGGACTGAGTAGTTAATATAAGGGCCGTTAGTTTACTAAACAGCCACAATTATTAATAATGTATTGTACCTTATGAAGCATATTAGTTATTAATTAGCATTATATTGCTTGTACTTTCTCAGAATGTCATTGTTGAGCTGAGGACTTACCTTACTAGTATCAAGCATGACGAGTTCTAGATTGTGTACTTACCCTCGGAATACCAGAGCATATGTCCTGGATCGTCATGTAGTTTAACTTTACTATGTACTTATGTCATTACATGTCAAATAATGTACTATTTAAATTTTCCTATCAGATTTGTACATCCATTTTTAAAGACAATATTAGAGTATGCTGTTTAATGATGATTATGGTAACTTGCATACGTATATTGTGTTTACATGCTAACGTGATGTGTGTTGGTGACACCTCCCCGATGTGAATATTTTTTGAGACATATTTATTTTTCTGTTGAGGTATATCCTCACCAGACACTCTATATTTAGCCTCATGTTAGGCAATTTAATTAATTATCAGCGCATAATTCGTGCGTTTTGAGCCGCTTATCGCATGCTCTTTGATATTTAAAAAAAAAAAATATGTTCCACATTTTTTTTTTAATCGGGAGGAGGTGGTGATATGTTGCGTGATAAATTCTCGCAACATCATTTTATTACAATATCTATTTTATAACGCAAGGGCAACAACTGCTTGAAATTTATAGTTACTTTTCTCGGTAAGCATTTGTCTTCTCACGTTGGTATTGAATGCAGTTGAGTTTTTGAGCTGTGGTCATTTTTTGCGCTGGACTGCGCATGACTTGTCTTGCTTCTTGGTCGATCGGTTTCCGCCCACCACGAGTGGAGTGAGCGATTTGAATGGCGAAAGAGATGCCTCGTTGAAGAGGGGATCTCCGCTATTTTTTGTTCTGTCAGGAATGTGAGAGTCCTCTTATGGATATTTCGTTTATTCGAGATAATACCTCTAGTGTATTTGCACATGCCGGGAGGCATAATATTTCTGTGTATTTCCGGAAGGCAAGGTAAATTAACATTTTCATTAACTCTATCGATTTTTGGTCGTGAACGATTTCTGGTTCATAGCCTGTCTTCGAAAGTCGTCGTCACGAGATGTTTTCCTAGCTCACATGTCGCTGTATTGTACTGCATCGGTTGATGCATGTTCCAAGGACCATTACTTGCTACTTTGTTAAATGAACTAGGTTTGAAAAACCTTTGTTATCTAGAGGATATTTTTGAGGACATTGTTTATACTTCGGCAGACGTGTCTGTCTTGCTGAAGTCAGACTAAGGAGAGTGAACTGATCTCATACATCTGGTTATCTCCTGGCTGTTATAGAAAAGGATGGAGTTTTTTTCACCTGACTACATTTACAGCACTATGAAATATAACATGCATCTGACTCATCATTGTAATGCTGTCTACCGTCTATTGCTGTATTGAATGTTGCTGTGATAATGACTGTTTGATGTGTCTACATATTCGCGTAACCATTTTGTCACTGTGGCGTCCACAATAAATAATGAAGAAAAACGTCAACGGCTGTTTCAAGAATCATTGACTTTATACGTCGTGAGTTTACTGACGTCCTATGTGGATTGCCCTGTTATTTTTGTATGAACATTGTTTGACTGAACACATCTGCACACTACACAAAACCAGACATGCGGATACCATCCATCATCATATGGCATCACGCATCAGTGATATATCCTTCTTTTCAACTAGCAACACCAAAACTTTGAACGCGTTTTTCTCAAAACTAGCAGAAGTGGAGATAGAATAAAGCAGTCCTGTGGCAAGTCCATTTGTGCCATCATTTCAATGTCTTAAGTGGAGATAGAATAAAGCAGTCCTGTGGCAAGTCCACCTGTGCCATCATTTCAATGTCTTAAGTGGAGATAGAATAAAGCAGTCCTGTGGCAAGTCCACCTGTGTCATCATTTCAATGTCTTAAGTGGAGATAGAATAAAGCAGTCCTGTGGCAAGTCCACCTGTGCCATCATTTCAATGTCTTAAGTGGAGATAGAATAAAGCAGTCCTGTGGCAAGTCCACCTGTGCCATCATTTCAATGTCTTAAGTGGAGATAGAATAAAGCAGTCCTGTGGCAAGTCCACCTGTGCCATCATTTCAATGTCTTAAGTGGAGATAGAATAAAGCAGTCCTGTGGCAAGTCCACCTGTGCCATCATTTCAATGTCTTAAGTGGAGATAGAATAAAGCAGTCCTGTGGCAAGTCCACCTGTGTCATCATTTCAATGTCTTAAGTGGAGATAGAATAAAGCAGTCCTGTGGCAAGTCCACCTGTGCCATCATTTCAATGTCTTAAGTGGAGATAGAATAAAGCAGTACTGTGGCAAGTCCACCTGTGCCATCATTTCAATGTCTTAAGTGGAGATAGAATAAAGCAGTACTGTGGCAAGTCCACCTGTGTCATCATTTCAATGTCTTTTTATGTCTTCCTCGTCATTTTCATTTATATCTCTTGTTCTCTTCTGTATATGTTCTTTGGTCTGCTTCGTTTATAGAGGGGATTTCAGAACAAGAACTGCCTTGTAATGCTGGCAACAGGTTTTCTCATCGTGTATCCTATCCATTGCCGAAAAGTGTCTTCTATTCATCTCTTATTCCATTTGCGCTTGTCTGGTCATCTGTTCCTCACTGGTAACCCTCTCGTCCAATTTCAATCCTTCTATTCTCTGCAAGCACCCATTTCTGAACGTCTGTAATTTCTGGATAGTTGTTTCTTTGTTTGAAGCGAGAAGGCATATGATAATTATGATTGCACATGTGGTGACGGTTACCCTTGAACAAATTGAAGTGTATTTTTGTATTGCTTAACTCTTTAACTGTCTAGCTGAGATTTTTTTTTAATTAATAAAGAAAATATATCATGTTTATTTTCGGATGGGTCATAATTAAGATATACTATACTGTAGTGTCTATAATTTTGGATAGCATGTTAAATTGCCGCTTTTTCTTATGTCATAACCCTCCTGACCAATTGTAAAAGTCTGTTTGTTCGTGATGTAAACTTTGGTAGAGTGGGCGTGTCGTTTTATCACCTGGACAGTCCAATGTTGCGGTGTATATCTAGGTCACCAGCGTGATGCGCTGCCAGGGTGTAATGAATACATTCACACAAACATTCATTCATTCATAACCCTCCACTCCCAAAGGAGCATAGGCCTTCAACAAACACATGCCAAGTCCTCCTGTCACGTGCCATCATCTCAAGTTCTTTCCATGTTCTCCTCATCATTTTCACCTCTGTTTCCAACTCTCTTCTCCATGTACTTCTTGGTCTTCCTCTGCCTCTCTTGCCCTGGGGGTTCCAGAACAAGGACTGCCTTGTAATGCTATCAACAGGTTTCCTCAGTGTGTTTCCTATCCATCGCCATCGTCTTCTTCTCATCTCTTGTTCCACTGGCACTTGTCCAGTTCTTGTCATCAGTTCCACATTGGTAACCTTGTCATAGCATTTTAATCCCTCTATTCTACGCAAGCACCCATTTATGAAAGTCTGTAGCTTTTTGGTTGTTGTCTTTGTTGTTCTCCATGTCTCCGAGCCATACAATAGGACTGACTTCACATTTGAGTTGAAGATTCTTATTTTCGTGTTCGATCCTATTTCTCTTGATCTCCATATATTTCCCAATGCAATGAAAGCTCCTCTTGCTTTTTGTATTCTTATTTTGATATCGCTGTCTGTCCCTCCAACTTTATCTATATTACTGCCAAGATATGTGTATGATTCTACATCTTGTATTGGCGTTTCTTCAAGTTCAACCCTGTGTATTTTCAGACCCAATTGCTGTGACCTCTCATCGAGTGTTTTCAATTTGTCCTGCATCTGATTACGGTTATGGGACAGGAGAGCCAAATCATCAGCAAAATCCAGATCATCCAACTGCTTAGTCAGAGTCCACTGGATTCCATTTCTGTTGTGTGTTGTCGATGATCTCATAACCCAATCTATTGCCAGCAAGAAAAGAAATGGAGACAAGAGGCATCCCTGTCGCACTCCTGTTCTTATCCCAAATGGTTCTGTAAGCTGTCCTTCATGAAGAACTCTGCACGTCATGTCTTCATAGGTTTTCTTTATTAAATTAATGATCTTCAGGGGAACTCCATAATGCCTCATCAATTTCCAAAGTGATTCCTTGTCCACACTGTCAAATGCTTTTTCGTAGTCCACAAATCCGATGTATAGTGGTGAATTCCATTCCAGACTTTGTTAAACTATTATTCTCAAAGTGGCTATCTGGTCTGTACATGATCTGTTTTGTCGAAAACCTGCTTGTTCATCTCTCAATTTCTTGTCTATGGACTCCTTTAATCTCTCAAGGATAATCCTGTTCAATACCTTTCCTGGCACTGATAGTAACATTATTCCTCTATAATTTGTGCACTCTTGTAAATTTCCCTTCTTAGGCAACTTAACCCGATATCCTTCCTTCCATTCTGCTGGTATCTCTTCTTTTTCCCAGACTTTACCAAGTAATTTATATAACATCTCTGTAGCCGTGTCGATATCTGCTTTGATGGCCTCTGCTGGAATGCCATCAGGTCCAGACGCTTTTCCATCTCTTAGAAGCTTTATGGCTTTCTTTATTTCTTCCTTCGTTGGTCTTTCACCGTTAATTTCTAGCTCTTCTTCTGCTGGCTGGATGTCCGGCGGGTTTTGTGGAGCTGGTCTATTGAGAAGGTCCTCAAAATATTCTGTCCACCTCTTCATTTGCTCTTGTATATTGCTGAGCAGTTTCCCATTCTTATCTTTTATGAGGCAACTTGTTTGCTTGTATTTCCCTGTTAGCTTCTTTGTGCTGCTATACAGTTCTCTCATATTTCCTTTGGCTGCAGCATCTTCTGCCTCTCTTGCCAACTCCTCAATATACTTCTTTTTACTTCTTTGTTTGCTTCTGTGTACACTTCTTGAGCCTTGGCTTTGGAACTTCTGGTTTTGCTTGTGTTTAACTCTGCTTTCTTGTTTTTTCTATCTTTTATCTCATTGATGGTTTCTGTTGTTATCCATGCTTTTTGTTGTCTTTCCCTTTTCCCCAGTATTTCTTCACATGTCTCCTTCCATACCGTTTTGACCTGCTGCCAATAGTCTTCTGTATTCTCTACATCTTCCAACTGTTGGAGCACTTGGAATTTGTTGGATACTGTGACCGCAAATTTGTCTCTTGTTTCTTGATTTCTTAGCTGTCCTACATTAAACTGTTGTCTATAATTTTGCATTGTTGCATATCTCTTGAGTTTCATTTTTACTTTGGCTATCAGAAGATGGTGATCTGATGCCACATCTGCTCCTCTATATACCTTTACATCCTGCAATGATGATCTAAACTTCTTCTTTATGCATATATGATCGATCTGATTTTCTGTTCTATGGTCTGGTGATATCCATGTTGCCTTGTGTATTCTCTTATGTGGAAACATGCTTCCTCCTATAGCCAGTTGATTTGAAGCACAGAAGTTTGCGAATAGTTCTCCATTTTCATTCATTACTCCTAGCTCATGTTTTCCCATGACTTCTTCAAATCCGGTGTTGACTGTACCTATCTTTGCATTCATGTCACCCATCAAAATTGTGATGTCTCTTCTTTTTACTTTATCCATAATTTCCTGTAGTTTAGTATAAAATGCTTCTTTCACAGACTCTTCTTTGTCATTAGTTGGTGCATAACATTGGATGACATTGACATGAATTTTCTTTTTAGCTGTTTTGAAAATAGCTGTTATTATTCTGGGTCCCACAGCTTCCCATTCAATGAGTGCTTTCTGTGCTTCTTTAGATAACATAAGAGCTACCCCTTCACTGTGGTGTGAACTTTCGTCTTCGTGTCCCGAGGACAGCACCAATTCACCTGTGATGAGTTTCTTCCTGTCTACCCCCTTCCACTTTGTTTCACACATTCCCAGAACCTCGATTTTGTATTCCCTCATTTCTGCTGCTACTTGTGCCACTTTCCCTTGTTCGTTCAATGTCCGAACATTCCAGGTGCCAAATCTGGAAGTTCTCCTAGAAGAAAGAAGGTTAGTCAGCAACACAGACTCCTTTCGGCTTTCTCTGTGTTGCATCATACGCCTCCCCGCGAGAGGACCTTCCCCTGTCTTGGATGGCTGTGTTTTATTTTCTTTATTTGACTTGTCCATATTTGTTGAAGTTTTTTGTGGTTTAAATTTTTTTTTACAGGATGGGGTAACCGGCCCCATGCCCAACCCTCCTTAGTCGCCTTCTACGACATGCTTGGCAGGGGACAGTGTTACTATTCTTTGCTCCCCTTTCGGGCCCCGGTAACACACGGGTGATTCACACAAACAGCATACATGTTTTCAGGCGTGTAGTACTTGAAATATGATGTGGGATGATGTGGTAAGTGTGGGTGTAGACGAATGCGTTTAGGCTCTTGGACAGCTATACACCGAACCCACTCACCCACATGCAGAAGTCAGTGAAGGTAGGTAATACTGCTGACGTTTCACAATATTTATTATACGACGTACGATAGTATGGACGACACAGTCAATGGCACAAGAATCATGGACATTATATGATGGTTAACACTTTGCATCAACTCAGATATATGGTGCCAACAATAATGGCCTGTCAATCTACGTTCTGCTTTCATATACTGAAGTTCTGGTACCCTGACAGAACCCGTCAGGTACCCCTTTTGCAAATATACCGCACAGGAAAGGCGGTTTCAATTGCCTAACAAAAGGCTGTGACTTCTTCTGGCATCACATGCCAGGCACTTCTTCTCATGAAGAATAAAGGCCGTAACAACGGGCCTCTATGGCGACAGCATCAGGCCGCAAGTAGCGGGCCTCAAATATGAGGTAACCTTAGTGTTTTATCTTTCCGTGTACATATTCCTGCCAATCCTACCGCTTGCATAGCGGGTTACTCAAGTAGATAACTTTCTCTGGGCTTCTAATGTTCAAAAGACAACTTGGTCTTGGTTCCCGTATCAAGCACCAATAATGGGGCTTTATATAACATATCAGCTGTGAGCTCTGTTCAACATGTCGCCTTAAGGTAATCAAATGTACTTCTCTAACCTAGGCATACGAGAAGATCAAAAATGACTCTATTACCTTGTTTCAGAATCCTATTAAACACTAAACACAACACTGCCATTCCTGGCATACATAATTAACTAGGGGAAGGAAAGATGACATCTCAGTCATACAATGAACTTCCAAATCCCCGAAAAGATGGCAAGGAAAAATCTTCGGACCTCTGTCCGATCACAACGCCCAGGGTACACTGCCAAGACGGAAGTCTCCCGGTCTTTGCGCCAAAACCTGCGCATGTGCAAACAAGCACAGACCTGAGCGAAACTAACCCAAGACCAGGGCGTTTCCTCAAGCGAGAGGCAAAGCCACTCCGTATATGGTCATGTGAATAGTGACTTAAGACAAGACGAATATATAAGACCTTCCCCGACACAGGTCAACATAAGACAAGGGGAAGATAACCAGGAATCAAACCTGTCACTAATCGTAAATCACCAGTTCCCTTTCTTAGACTATCAAAATAATTAACAGGTTGATGTCTTTAAACATATATGCCAAATAGACAGCAACACCAATCATTGTATATAGGGTAAATGAAAATGTCCAAATTGTGTGTGGGATGTTTTGTCGTTTGTTCTAAAATGATATATTCTTTATACATGATGTGTTGAAAGGGAGGAGGGGTGGTAATGGCTTGTGATACATGCGAAAGGTTTTTATGAGTATAGTTGTCAATAGCAGTTACTGATAGAACAGAACAGAATTATGTCTGAAAAAGAATATATTCCCAGTGTCAGAAAAGAGCACCGGTATCACAGTATAGTCACGGCTGTGAAGGTCTCTACTTCAGATAGTAATCAGATAAAAGTTAGAGCCTTAGATGCCACCTTCGCTATCTATGATAATCAACAATTCAGTAACCTCGAAATGCAACAATATAAAATTGATAAGTCAGAGGATTACAATTACTGAATAATTTATTAGGCCCATCTATCTTTTGTTTTCTTCTTGTGAAAATGTGAATGATGAAAGTTATGAAATTGGATGAATAAAAGATTAATTACAAAATTATTCAATAGTTGAGTTGCAATTATTAATGAAACAAAAGTCGTTGCTGGAATCTTCAAATGAACAGAATGTTCATTCAAATTTCCTTTATACTAAATTGTCACTTGTCTTGCCTATCTTCTAGAACAGTTTCTTTATCATAACACAATGTTTAATTCTCTGTTGACCACTCACAATGGCTGTTTGAAATGTCACACTGAATAATTAACATTAGGTTCTATGAGTGTCCTGTGGTTATACTTCACAGCAATATCAGTTGTAAGTCTTGTACCAGGCCACCCAGCACAGATGGGGCTGGATACTCGAAAAAGATGGCAATATATGGTGTTCCTGAGTTGGTCCAGGAAGGCACTATTGATCTATGATTCTAGACCTCTTCTGGAGTATGACACGAATGAACCTGGAGACAATATGTGACAAGTGGTTAGCCTTTGGCCATATGTTCTACAAGCCTACGTGTCCATGAATGAGAGTGTTCAGAATGTTTGCATGTATATGAATGATACATGGATCTGTTCTGATCAGGATAGCAAGACAAGACAGGTGTCTATCTGCATAAACATTCTAAAACAATACATGAATAAAATCTAATACATTTTATACATAATTATGATGCTACCTTCGCCTTTCACATTCTGGAGTGCCAAGTCCATTATTCCAATATAATAACTGTAAACTGGCCACTCTAATGACAATCCTGATAATCGTTGGTTTGCATCGAATTCCTGTACACATCTACAACTAAATTTCAGTTCAGTCCTCTGGTCTGATACTGATACAATTCTATTAAAATAAGCTGCAATAAAACAATTATTTATTTAGCATTTTAAAGAGTAACCCGTTAGCCGTAAGTAAAGCCTCTGATGTCGGTCAACAGCGCCAGACGAGAGATTCAGGTAGCCGAATCATAAGCTTTCATCTTGAGCGCTAGTTTCTGAATTCTGCGTTCTCACAGTAGCGTGAAATTAACAACATTAGAGATCAGAGCAATTTAATAATATATATACTGATGTGTTCTTAACCCAACTATCAGAAGTCAGTCAGAATTTTGAATATTCTAGCGCGCAGTCCTAGAACCCAATTCTTGTGGATATAGTGTATTAGTATTCGTGGAGAGTTTCATTCTGAATTTCTGGTAAAAGGATAATAGTGCTAACGATTTTAAAAAGTGATAGCTTTTAACATTTATTCTTCACTAGATTTTTCTCGCTAGTAAAACGAGTGAAATAAAGTAACGCGTAGCGATTTCATACCATATATTCTATTAAAATGTTAAACCACGCCACCCGCTACCCACATACCTTAGAAGGTAATTAGGTTAACAGTGTAGGCAGACGCGACACTTAATCTCTACAGGAGAGAGATAAACCCGACGGTTTCGCTGACCGGACTTATAGGCATTAAAGCGACTGATAGTGGGAGTATAGAAATACACGATATTTCATTGTGTATATTTGTTATTATAGTGTCTATTATTTTAATACCATACGACAAAACTAACGGACGCCGACAGTTTAACAGCTATTTAATGACAGGCGATCATTGTTTGGGGATCGCGTATGGAGAAATTAAATAATAATTAACATTGTACGCTGACCGCCGGTGCGAGCAGGGGCGGGCGAGTTAACATAACTCAGCCCGACCGAACTCAGCCGACACAGCAGTTTTCATCAGGCTGGCGCCTTTACCTTCAATTTTCTCCAAAAGTAATGCACACAGCAACTATTCCCTTGGAATGAATATAGCTGGTCTTATCCCTCAAAAAACGAAATCACTGTCATTACTTTCTGTCGCTCCATTCACTTGTACGACACACGAATCCATTGTATACTAACACACTTTCCCTTCCTCTGCAGATCGCCATTGTAAAACCGGTTCGTCAACAAGCGAGCTTCGCGGCGTTTGATTGGTTGCCAATTTCCCTTCTTTCTATCATAACAAGGCATTTGTATTTACATCACGCTACACATGGGTTAATATTTCTTCTACTATTAATTTGACATTCTTATTATGTATTTCGTCCGATTGACACAGTGGTTAGAGTGCTGGCCTCTCGCAGCAAAGTGCCGAGTTCGAATCACGGTACTGACACGCTCCAGTTTACCCAGCTGTAAATGAGTACCTGACTGAGCTAGGGAAGTATGCTTGACCTAGTATGGTGAAGCCTCTAACACTTCACTCCCCTACTGGAGTATCTGATCTACAGCTATATTTACCTTCTTTATTATGTTTTTATTACATCTTTGTCGTAAATTTAGATAGGTTTGAAAGCTATTTATGGTCCCGCCTGAGTAGAGTGGATGGTGATAAGTAAGTGAGAAATAAAGGTGTGAGAATAGATTTCACGAGTGGATAGTTTAAGGAGAAGATCTGTCTCTGGAATGAGAAATTTCTCTAGTCCAGCCTATCTATACGACTACAATTTAGTATAAGACAATCTTGCCCTCCATATATCTGTAAATATACGTTTAACTAGACACGCACACACAATTATGTGACATCAAGACACGCAAACGTGAAAAACTATGGTAAATTGGGTATGGGTCTTGTAGTGAAATGGACAGAGATACAACGGTAAAATATCTCCAAAGATAACATTTAAGGATAAAAACATAATGCGTAGGCTGCGAATAGTACATGATCGCCTAGACCGCGGGTCATCATCCTCCATAATAACTGACTTGCTAGACAGGAGGGGAACGGCGGATCAAAAAGGAAAAAAATATGACTGGAAAGATTGCGTGAGACTAGAAAGGCTAAGGAGACGCCATTGGGGGGGGGGGGGGGGGGGGGGGGGGGGGGGGGGGGGGGGGGGAAACGGAGAAAAGTCACGTTTCCCAAGTTGACATAAAAAGTAAGCAACTCGACAGAAGGGACCTTAGATATAATACGCCACAGTCATTTATTGGACGCTTTTGCGATACCAAGCCCTTGATTTGAATTCAGCGGCTAAAACGCAGATGTTTGGAATATTACAAAAATTAAAAAGTACTTTTTAATATTAATGTTAGGAATATAAAAATTAGCTGGCCGGATGGCCTATTCTGAGCAGTGAACTAATATGTTCTTAATTTTACAGACGGATAGATAATATTGAAGATAATGACAAAAGACAGTGTTGTTCACATCATCGACAGACTGTATTGAATCTAAAAGTGTCGCTAATTGCACAAAAAAACACGACCTCGAAACGCAGGTGTTCAAATTTACTTAGTATGGAGGAGAGGGTTTTTGGGTGGTAGCTGTGTCTAAATATAACTTTTAACGACAAAATTTTGGAGGGGAGAGAAAGGTTGGTTCAAAAATCGAGTACATTTTTGTAGAAACACAAGTAGAGACGGACAGACTAACAGATAACCATCCATACTTGACTGAAGCATGACTGAAATGACTTTATGGTAGGAAATTTGAATTTAAAATAAACCTAGGCAGTGATTGGCCACAGACAATCATATCATTAGCGCTCAGACGCGAAAGTGGGGCCATTCTTCAATAGTTGTTCAGTGATAGACACAGATTTTAAAGTGTGGTGATTTCCATATGAAAGAAAGTGTAATAAATTTAGGGACGCCATACTATAGCCAGCAGCTCAGCTGAGTTTTGCTAGCAATTCTGTGTTATTTATTCATAATCTGGTAAGATTGAAATTATTTCCTTATATATTTTGAATATTTTTTCATGTTCGAGTGATTTGATACTGCCATATCGAAATCTAGCCTTACAAACAAGTAGGGATTTGCTCTAGACCCCCCGCCCTAGTCAGGGTCTAGGGACCAACAATGTACATAAACTCCAGCAAGGATTATGCAAGACAGATCAAGTGTTGAGAATAATGAAACATATTACCTATCCTCTTTTAGGGCAGACAACTAATAAATATTTTTCAGAACCTATAGTCTGGGAGGATCTATCTGATGTAAAACCACCATGGTAAATGTGCTGTTTGGTCAGAGAGATCTGACCTGTCTGTATGATGTGGTTGTTGTGTCAGTGTTGTGTCCAGACGTGGGTAGAGAATAGATTTTGACACATGGCCCATACTTTGATTGCAGAGCTGTGAGTTTCTGTTGTCAACCAAGCAGTGTCTATTCAGTTGGTGACTTACTCGAGTGTATCTGTGCAGTACTTGTGACAGAGACCACCATTATTGCCCGCCAGCACGGAGAGGTGGGATCATCAGTTTTCAGCACCAGAGCTGCAACGACAAGATGAGTGAGCCTCTGGTCTGCTGGACATTCACCAACCCCGTTTAGTTACTAATACCCTCATAAAAATTCCCACCATTTTCTGGACACTGTGTAGTCAATATAGACAGGTGTGATGAGGCCACCCCAACAGCACAAACATTAAATATCCTCCCAAGTAGATGACTACTAGAACATTTTAATAAAACTAACTAGTATAGTACATATATATGTACACTATTGCATTTATGATATAATATTCCATGCATTTCTTTCATAATCTCTAAATCCTTTTAAGTTCTGGTCAACCAAAAAAATTGATCCAGAACAAAATAAATGTAATATAATTTTATCAAAAATTTTACACACGTGAGTTAGTTCAGTGTATTTTATCATTTATTAATATTATTAGTCTTGTTAAATATCTGTGGGTATATCTATAACCTATTACACCACACTACATAGCATAACCCTAGACACTTTACGTAGCCACATTCATTAAAAAAAATTAAGTGTGAGGTCGTAGTGGTAGCAAGAAAGGCCTTCTGACAATTCTCAACTACATTTTATCTCAGGAGCCTTCACAGCTGGCCTCATACAATTACATTTAGTAATATCAACACCATACAATACCATCAACACCACTACATAAATTGGGGTCTTGTCCAGGGATAATTAGCCCAACAGTAATATTAGGATCTCCTGGTGGGAGAAATAAAAGTAGGGAAATAAATTGTAAAATTCCCTTTAAAATTAAAAGTGTCCCTGCAGATAAAAGTTGGTGAATCTTCACAGCCAGTAATAATTAATTAGTTAACTGGTTAGTTAGAATTGGTTAGACTATAGTCATAAGAAGTACTTAGTGTATTTACTGGTTAGAGATTTATCTTGTATATTATTATATTGTCTAAAAAGTATGGCGGAGCTGGCAAAATTTAGATCAGCTGCTGTGCTCACCGCGAAGGAGATGGGAATGGATGGTCAAATTTTAATTCAATACGTAACGGCTGAATGTGATAAATATATTGAACGGGAAGAAAGGAGGTTAGCTGAAGAGAAGAGGTTAGAGGCTGATAGAGAAATTAAGAGGCTGCAGATTGAGGCAGAAGAAAAACGACAGCAAAGGGAGGCAGAAGAAAAACGACAGCAAAGGGAGGCAGAAGATAAAAAGGCCGAAAGGGAGGCAGAAGATAGAAGGTTGCAACGGGAGCACGAATTACGACTAAGGGAGCTGGAATTACAAGGCCAGGCTCCTGAAAATGGTGCCAGCCCTTTTGCCTCAGATGCTACGCCCAGTCTGGGAGCCTCAAACTCAGCTATGGGGTTTCATTTAGACCATTTTGTTGAAAAAGACGATGACATAGAGGGGTACCTAGGACGTTTTGAGTTATTAGCTACTACATATGGGTTAGAGAGAGAGAGGTGGAGCTTAAAGCTATCACAGGGATTGAGAGGTGCTTCTTATGAAGTATTTGCTAAAATGAACAGGGAAGACCAAGACAATTATGACATGTTAAAGCAGGCTTTGTTATTAAGGTACGAGAAGAATGGTGAATTTTATCGTAAGAAATTTAGAAATGCCAAACTGTTGTCTGGGGAGACATACCACCAATTCTCTGCCAGACTAGAAACCTATTTGGAGAAATGGACGGCTCTGGGGAAGACCCAAGATCTTAAAGAAATGATCATGATTGAGCAATTGAGAGAGTCCATGGCTCCAGACATGAGAAAATTTCTCATGGAACAAGGTGCAGAGAAGTTGGGGGAAATTTTATATGTTGCTGAGAGGTATCAGGCAGCCCAGGCAGAGGTAAGTGGTGCTAAGAAGAAGCACATAGACAATTTTAAAGCTCCACAGCAATTTAATAAATTTGATAATAGAGAGCAGGGAAATAAAGGTAGGACAAACTTTGAGCGGCCAAGAAATGACTATCGCGACAGAAACTCACAGTTCAATGACCAAAAGTTCAATGAAAGAAAACCGTTGAACCAAGGAAAAAGATGTGTAAATGGTGCAAGAAGGATAACCATAACACCGAATTTTGTAGAAGGAAACCTTCAAACATTGCTGCAATGAAGTCGGGGACGCAAAGATTAAAGGTTAATCCTAAGGGACAACAGGAACCTTATCACCCCCCAGTTTGTGAGGATGTTATTTGTAATGGGGTCACCATAAGGTGCCTTTATGATACAGGTTTGGATTATGATTCAGTTGTGAAGTCTAGCCTAGTGGACCCAAGTCAGTATAACACAGAAACAGTGGAAATACAAGGGGCGACTAAGGACATACCACTCATGACACTTCCCATCGCAAGGATAACGGTGAAAACTCGCTATGTTGAAGGAGAAATCAGAGCAGCAGTGATAGATGAACCAATCTACCCTCTGATATTGGGGTGTAGATACGTCTTCTTGGGGAATCCCGAGAAACCTGTGATCATGGCGACAGTGCAGACCAGGTCACAGAAGAAGGAGGAAGAAGGTGAACCTATAAATGCTCATCCAGAGGAGATGAGGAAGGCGCAGGCTGAGGATAGGACACTCAAGCCCTGTTTTTAAAAATATTGCCCAAATGCCACACACCTCCGAGCAAGGGGGAATATTTCATGAAGAACAAACTCTTATACAGGAAGGCCGGAACTGGAACAAATGGTCACAACCAGCTGGTTCTTCCCACTTCATATAGAGATAAAGTGATGGAACTCGGGCATGCGATTCCCTTCAGTGGTCACATGGGGATCAGCGCCACAGGACAGCGTATAGCTTGTCATTACTTCTGGCCAGGGATAACGGAGGATATAAAAAGATATGTCAAATCCTGCCCAGAATGTCAAAGGGTAGCTCCAAAGCACTGGACTGCTCCTGCAACGCTAGGGGAAATGCCCATAGTGGGAACACCTTTTGAGAGGGTTGCAGTGGATATTGTAGGACCTCTCACTCGGACCAAGAGGAGGAACAGTTACATCCTTACTCTGGTGGACACTTGTTCTATGTGGGGAGAGGCGGTAGCCCTGCCATCAATTGATTCAAAACATGTAGCAGAGGCACTACTTACAATATTTACCCGATTAGGATTCCCGCATCAAATCTTGACGGATAATGGATCTCAGTTCAAGGGGAAACTAACGGAAGAAGTTTTTAAGCTATTTCAAGCCAGCCACTTTCATTGTAGTCCGTACCATCCACAAGGGAACGGCCAGGTAGAGAGGTTCAACGGGACTCTCATTTCTATCCTGAGAAAGCTGGCACACGAAAAACCGGATCTGTGGGATCAATTCCTGCCCGCCGCATTGTTTGCGTACCGGGAGGTACCACATAGTTCAACCGGGATGGCTCCCGCAACTCTGCTAGTTGGGAGGCCAATAAAAGGTCCATTAGAAGCTCTATTAAGGACCTGGACAGATGAGAAGGCGGAAGAGACTGTTACCTCATCGTATCAATATGTGAACGAACTGACCACTCGTTTGAAAGCTGGATGGAAACTGGCAAATGATAATTTGAAACAAGCCAGGAAGAAACATGCAGCATATTTTAATAGGAAGGCAAAGGACAGGGAACTGGCAGTCGGAGAGAAGGTGCTGCTTCTACTACCCGGAAGCCAGAATAAATTACAAATTGGTTGGCAAGGTCCATATACGGTTCTAGAGAAGGTGTCTAGAACAAACTATAAAATTGACAAAAAGGGGAAGGAAAAAGTTTATCATGTAAACCTGTTAAAGAAGTATCTGGACAGACCACTCCAGGAAAGCACCCCCCTTATTGACCTTGGCTATTGCAACCCAGATGCAAAAAGAACCACTCACCTCACATGAATACCCATTACATCCTTGTGAAACAGCAGCACAGGTTCAGTAAGCACCTGACTAAAAACCAGAGGGAGAGAGTTCAACAGGTTCTGGAGGAACATACAGATGTATTAACAGATAAACCAGGCCATACAAATTTGCTACATTATGACATGAAACTGGTAGACTCAAACCCAATCTGTATGAGAGCCTATTCTATTCCGTTCGCGAAGGAGAAGGCATTGAAGGAAGAAATAGAGTATTTGTTGAAGGAGGGGATTATTTCGCACAGTGAATCATCTTTTAGTTCTAGTGTCGTTTTGTTGAGAAAACCGTCTGGGGAACACAGACTGTGCATAGATTACAGGAAACTGAATGCTGTCACAGAAGGACAAGTGGATCCATTACCAGACACAAAACAGTTATTTGCCAGACTGATCAAGGCAAAATACTTTTCAAAGGTGGATCTTAGTAAAGGCTATTACCAGATCCCAGTGAAGCCTGAAGTGAGACCTTATTTGGCTTTTAGCACTTCGGATGGACATTATGAATTCAATATGCTACCATTCGGACTGAAAAATGCTCCGAGTGTGTTTTCAAGGATGATGCGCAAATTGTTGGATCCCCTGAATAACCCATGTATCACGAATTTCATGGATGATATTCTCGTCGCCACAGAGACATTTGAAGAACACATTGAAGCTCTGGAGATGTTGTTTGATAGACTTCGGGAGGCGAATTTGACTGCTAGGCCAACAAAATGTTGTATTGGATGCAAAGAGTTGGAATTCTTGGGACACACTGTATATCAGGGTAATATGACCCCTGATCCTAAGAATTTGGAAAAACTGCAGAGAGCACCTAGGCCGCAAACAAAAAAGGACGTGCGATCATTCGTGTCTTTATGCGGATTTTATCAGAAATACATCAAAAATTTTAACGCTATTTGTGCTCCTCTGACTGATCTGACTCGCAAGGGACTTCCAGATAAAATTATTTGGACTGCACAATGTGAACTAGCGTTCCAAGAGTTTAAGGAAAAACTCACTAGCAAGCCTATTCTCAAACTGCCTGATTTGACACAGGACTTTGTCTTAAGAACCGATGCAAGTAATGTGGGACTCGGAGGGGCTTTGTTGCAAAGATCATCTTCACCTGATGGGGAACTTAAACCAGTCGCTTATGCAAGCCGCAAATTGAATAAGGCGGAACAAGGATACTCCACAAGCGAAAAGGAATGTTTAGCATTAATCTGGGCAATAAAGAAGTTTCAAATCTATCTGTATGGTAGGACATTTGTGGTGGAGACGGACCATCAGCCTCTCGTGTTCTTGTCTCAGGCTAAGCATGAAAACGCAAGATTGCTGAGGTGGTCTTTGTTGCTTCAACCTTATCAGTTTAGTATCCAATATATCCCAGGCAAATTGAATGTCGGTGCAGATTTCCTCAGTCGGCACCCCTGTGATCAAAATTAGAGTAGTGGCAACGTGAGGAGTAATTTTACCTATGTGTATCGCTGGTGTTGGAACTTGCCATAGGCATGTTTTCAAGTGGGGAGATGTGTAGTGAAATGGACAGAGATACAACGGTAAAATATCTCCAAAGATAACATTTAAGGATAAAAACATAATGCGTAGGCTGCGAATAGTACATGATCGCCTAGACCGCGGGTCATCATCCTCCATAATAACTGACTTGCTAGACAGGAGGGGAACGGCGGATCAAAAAGGAAAAAAATATGACTGGAAAGATTGCGTGAGACTAGAAAGGCTAAGGAGACGCAATTGGGGGGGAAACGGAGAAAAGTCACGTTTCCCAAGTTGACAAAAAAAGTAAGCAACTCGACAGAAGGGACCTTAGAAATAATACGCCACAGTCATTTATTGGACGCTTTTGCGATACCAAGCCCTTGATTTGAATTCAGCGGCTAAAACGCAGATGTTTGGAATATTACAAAATTTAAAAAGTACTTTTTTCTTAATATTAATGTTAGGAATATAAAAATTAGCTGGCCGGATGGCCTATTCTGAGCAGTGAACTAATATGTTCTTAATTTTACAGACGGATAGATAATATTGAAGATAATGACAAAAGACAGTGTTGTTCACATCATCGACAGACTGTATTGAATCTAAAAGTGTCGCTAATTGCACAAAAAAACACGACCTCAAAACGCAGGTGTTCAAATTTACTTAGTATGGAGGAGAGGGTTTTTGGGTGGTAGCTGTGTCTAAATCTAACTTTTAACGACAAAAATTTTGGAGGGGAGAGAAAGGTTGGTTCAAAAATCGAGTAAACATTTTTGTAGAAACACAAAGTAGAGACGGACAGACTAACAGATAACCATCCATACTTGACTGAAGCATGACTGAAATGACTTTATGGTAGGAAATTTGAATTTCAAATAAACCTAGGCAGTGATTGGCCACAGACAATCATATCATTAGCGCTCAGACGCGAAAGTGGGGCCATTCTTCAATAGTTGTTCAGTGATAGACACAGATTTTAAAGTGTGGTGATTTCCATATGAAAGAAAGTGTAATAAATTTAGGGACGCCATACTATAGCCAGCAGCTCAGCTGAGTTTTGCTAGCAATTCTGTGTTATTTATTCATAATCTGGTAAGATTGAAATTATTTCCTTATATATTTTGAATATTGTTTCATGTTCGAGTGATTTGATACTGCCATATCGAAATCTAGCCTTACAAACAAGTAGGGATTTGCTCTAGACCCCCCCGCCCTAGTCAGGGTCTAGGGACCAACAATGTACATAAACTCCAGCAAGGATTAGGCAAGACAGATCAAGTGTTGAGAATAATGAAACATATTACCTATCCTCTTTTAGGGCAGAAATCTAATAAATATTTTTCAGAATCTATAGTCTGGGAGGATCTATCTGATGTAAAACCACCATGGTAAATGTGCTGTTTGGTCAGAGAGATCTGACCTGTCTGTATGATGTGGTTGTTGTGTCAGTGTTGTGTCCAGACGTGGGTAGAGAATAGATTTTGACACATGGCCCATACTTTGATTGCAGAGCTGTGAGTTTTTCTGTTTGTCAACCAAGCAGTGTCTATTCAGTTGGTGACTTACTCGAGTGTATCTGTGCAGTACTTGTGACAGAGACCACCATTATTGCCCGCCAGCACGGAGAGGTGGGATCATCAGTTTTCAGCACCAGAGCTGCAACGACAAGATGAGTGAGCCTCTGGTCTGCTGGACATTCACCAACCCCGTTTAGTTACTAATACCCTCAAAAAAATTCCCACCATTTTCTGGACACTGTGTAGGCAATATAGACAGGTGTGATGAGGCCACCCCAAACAGCACAAACATTAAATATCCTCCCAAGTAGATGACTACTAGAACATTTTAATAAAACTAACTAGTATAGTACATATATATGTACACTATTGCATTTATGATATAATATTCCATGCATTTCTTTCATAATCTCTAAATCCTTTTAAGTTCTGGTCAACCTAAAAAATTGATCCAGAACAAAATAAATGTAATATAATTCTATCAAAAATTTTACACACGTGAGTTAGTTCAGTGTATTTTATCATTTATTAATATTATTAGTCTTGTTAAATATCTGTGGGTATATCTATAACCTATTACACCACACTACATATCATAACCCTAGACACTTTACGTAGCCACATTCATTAAAAAAAAGATTAAGTGTGAGGTCGTAGTGGTAGCAAGAAAGGCCTTCTGACAATTCTCAACTACATTTTATCTCAGGAGCCTTCACAGCTGGCCTCATACAATTACATTTAGTAATATCAACATCATACAATACCATCAACACCACTACAGGTCTGACCAACACACAAAGGTAAGTTCTTTTGTTGTTTATTATCATTAAACTCTACAACATCGAATATCTAAAGAAAGATGAAATAAAATCAGAATTTCATACATAGAAAATATCAGAGTACATGTGCCCTCCCCCTTATTGAGAAAGAAAGAACCCAACAAGTTAATAACCCCAAAGGTCAAAGGTTAGCACTATGTTACAGAATAGACAGTAAATAAAAGAACAAAGTTCCTACTAAATGCTATCCCGTAAAGTAAACATTATTTAAGCAAAGAAAATAAATGATGGTACAGGTTCTGTAACTAAGAAAATATTCACTCTCTCTGTCATACGTAGCCACATCAATCACGCTTACCCTATTCTGGTGATATCCCTTTGGAATTACAATAGTTCCTGAATAAATATGTATATATATATATATATATATATATATATATATATATATATATATATATATATATATATATATATATATATATATATATATATATATATATATATATATATATATATATATATATATATATGTGTGTGTGTGTGTGTGTGTCAGGGGTATTATCCAAGTCGGTCCCAGTCCACGCTCTATAACAAATAAGATTTTTAGGAGGGTGTTCAGGCTACTTCTTGGTGTGATTTTTATCGCTGCAACTTATTAATAACACCGGATTTTTGTCACACCATGTCGTACTTCAGCTGAATGCAAGAGACAAGAATATAGTTACTATGTGATGGGTAGGTAGGCAATGACGTAAAAAGAAGAGTTGGATGTGTGACGCCATAGCATCGAGCTGTGTTTCTATATGTGGCCTGTGTGTCAGCCATTGTAGTATTTATTAAAGAAATATGCAGGAGATTATGGTAAGCAATAGATGCTTTAAATTATAGGCAGCATACAGTGCCAGGATTAAAAATGAAGTTAATGCGGGATGGTAATTCCCACGAGAAGAGAAATGCGTTCTAAGAAATATGTTTTTTTTTTTTTTTTTTTTTCCCTTAACCAGCGGCACTTGGGCTTTCAGCCCTTCGGCCCAATGACATGTCATTGCGAGGCTGGGGAACCTGAGGACTTTCCTTCCAACCCGGTCAGGAGCTTCGCTCCTTCCCATCCACAGAGGGTTTATCACAGGAGCCGTACAGGCTATTCAGTCAAATTTCCGGCCGTAAACATTTCTTCAAACGCCGACGCCCGGGTTTGAACCATGAACACCTGGTCGCCAGTACAACGCCGAAGCCATTACACCAGCGCGGCTCCCAAGAAATATGTATAAACATTGGTTATGCCGGGACGCCACATTCCCCGCAGGTAATGGATTAATAAAAATGAACATTTGTTATACCGGGACGCCAATTTCTCCGATGATAATGGAGGTATTATATATGAATATTTGCTATGCCGGGATGCAATTTCCCCGATGATAATGGAATAAGGTATATAAATATTTGTTGTAACGGGACGCTAAATACCCCGATGATATGGAAAAATATTTGTTGTAACGGGACGCTAAATACCCCGATGATATGGGAAAAAAATGAATGAAATTATACAGAGGTATATTAAGAAGTTGAAGAATATAATTTAAGAAAGTCGAACTTAGAGAAAGCAAGACTAAAATGGAGGTGGAGCATACATGCCATTATTGTAATTGTGATGTTGAGAGTATGTACTTACTGTTTATTAAAATTTCGCAATATCGTCTAAGCCAAGAAGTTTCTCCAGTTAATACAAGTTCGTTCCAGCAGTTGTCAACGTTATTCAGTGTTTGAATATTTTGAAAGGAGAAAGGTTCAGACACGAAGGGTGATTATCATAATATTTGACATTGCAAACCAAATCAAAAGTAAGGAAAACCAAGTCAAAATACATGAATTATCAAATGTTTATTAACAACAATGAACCCTAGACCGAGCAAGAATTCGAGCAAATTCTCTGTCCCTTAACAGAGGGGGACGGCAAATTTGGTGGTGTATTCCTGGATCAACAAATGTCACCTCGAATAGTTAATGTAGAACCGAGATCTGGTATTCACCGCAAACAGTGAAATAATTCTTCCAGTATTTGAAAAAAACTCTAGTTGCTAAAAACTGTTACGATTGTTAATTGATGATGATGGTAAATCCTATCGGCTGGCTCTGTGGTGATTGCCGATTTTGAAACAGCGTAACTTGCTGGATAAATCCGATGATACGACTGTCAAAAGTCAGATAGAAATGTTATTGGTATTACGCCACGGTGGGCTGATAAAATTGAATGAATATCTGGGTATTTGTAAGGCCAGTTAACTTTACTATTTAATGTTTATGTGTCTCTTTGGCAAATCCTGTTCACAACTGAACTTGGTGACGCGTAATGCCAAGAAGAGGACAACATTAATCAATCAGTAGATGAAGAAAAGGACCAAAATAGACTACAATAGACCAAATAGACCGCTGGTCGACGTTTGATCAGGTCTGCGAGAATAGAGAAACATTATGAAAAAAATGCTACTATTATATCTCTACATATATATTCACGGAAGGGGACAAGACGATCTCTTATCCTCTCCGTCAGTCCTGATTAAAGTTAAAAGGCACACGGTGTCTTTAGCCTATCCTATCGCGCGTTGCTTAGCGAGTGCAGGTTTGGTTGAGGCATGCAGCCTTTCCCCTCCTGGCCCGGTCAACGATCAGCGCACACTGTCAATTATTATTTAATCATCCCTACGCACACTTAACAAATATCGCATGTCATTAATAGCTATTAGATTGTCGGCGTCTGTTTGTTTAATCGTATGATATTAAACACTAGTCACTTATATAATTACACAAAATGAAATATAACGTGAATTCTATGGTCCACTCTCAGTCGCGCCTATCATATAATATCCGTCAGCTAAACGTATCTTCTTTTGTGAGAAAGCGGGTGATGGAATTACATTAAACTGCACAACTGGTTTTAAAAAAATAGCTACGCGTTATTTATTTCACTAGTTCTAACAGCTAGAAAATCACAGGGAATTTAAGATGATAAAACTTTTAACACTTTAAAACGCATAAGCACAAATTTATATTACCAGAACATCAGAATAAAATCCGCACGAAGGCTGTTAACACACCTTCCACAATGGTTCTAGACGACGTGTTTAGACTATCCAAAATCCTGAGCAACAACTGATAACTGGTTTGGGAGCCACAGTTTATATACATCATGTTACTATGTTCTCTAGAGGATGTTAATTTTCACACTCTAGCGCATAGCAGAAATCAGGAAACTACGTTTTCCCCGATAAAAGGTTTTTACGGTGGCCCTGTCGGCGCTTGTCAATCGACAACAGAGACTTAAACCGCGTAACGGGTTCTAGTAGATTTGCCCGCTTCTGGAGATCAAAGAGTTGTCTCCCCCTGTATGTACGAACATCAAAGAGTACACGGGAAAATGTTTTTTCCCGTGCAACTACTTCAGAAGGGTCCGGTTTTTCTCCACGTGCGATCTGTCTGATATCCGATGATTGACAGATCAGCTGAGCAACTCTTTCAGTTGTTCTTTTGATTGTAAGCAGGTAGTGATCACTTCCAATCTCTGGCCCCCTCCAGACTCTAGCATCCCGGACATATTTGAATGAGTTCCTCCTAATAATGGCATAGTCGATCACTGACTTCTCATTCTTTGTTGGTTCACACCTAGTGTATGCATGTATGCGCTTATGGGGGAACGTTGTGTTGGTAATGATCAGATTCTGCTCACTGCAGAATTTAAGGAGTCGCTTTCCATTGTAATTGAGAGTATCTTCACCATATCTTCCGATAACTCCACCCCATCTAGCATGGTCATTTCCAACTCTGGCATTGAAATCTCCGAGCATGATAATTTCATCTAGGCAGTCATCCACTGTCCTTTGAAGCAGCTCGAAGAATTCCTCCTTGACCTCTGCTCTCTCATCCTCATTTGGCCCATACACTATGACCAGGTTGACTATGGTTTCTCCTTCTTTTAGTTTTACAACCATAATGCGCTCCGAGACAAAGTTCCATCCCTTGATACTATCTTTTTGGTTTTTGTCCACAATGCAACCCACGTCCCCTTTAGCTCTTTCAGGTGTGGTACATCACTGTAGAGCAGCGTGTTGCCATCGAGATCCATGACTCCTTGTCCTTTTTTCTTTGTTTCCGTTATAGTCAGGATTTCTAGTTTTGTTTTCCTCATCTCTTCCACCAGCTCTTCTTCTTTCCCATTTATACTTCTTGTGTTCCATAAGTCGTAGTCCGTAGTCCGTTCCAGTTCGTCGCCTTTAGAATCAGTCGGGTTTTCTCTCTTGTAGTTCTCGTAATCAAAAGTTTAAAGCAAACAGGTGATTGGCCTGTTGTGCCTTTGCATGGTGGAGGGGCTGCCTCCTTACGGCCTCCATGCAGGCCGCCCTCCTCCTTTTTCAGCCGGGTTTGGGACCGGCCTAGGCGGTGGAACTTTGCTAAGATTCCAAATATTATCCATAACGGAACCTTGTTGAGATAACAAATTTTATACCTGCTGGAACTTTGCGGAGATAACAAACATTATCCTTGTAGAACTTTGCTTAGAACAAACCTTATTACCAGTAGAACTTTGTTGAGATAACAAACCTTATCTCTGATAGAACATTGCTGAGATAACAAATCTTGTCCCTATTGTAATTTTGCAGAGATAACAAACCTTATCTCTAGTAGAACTTTGCTGAGATAACAGACCTTAACTCTGTTAGAACTTTGCTGAGATAACAAACCTATTCCCTCTTGGAATTTTGCTGAGATAACAAATCTTATCCATGCTAGAACTTTGCTAAGATACCAAATCTTATCCCTACCGGAACCTCGTTGAGATAACAAATCTCGTCCATGCTTGAACTTTGCTGAGATAACAAAGTTTATTCCTAATGGAACCTTGCTGACATAAAAACTTTATCCGTGCTAGAACTTTGCTGCTAAGATACTAAACCTTATCCCTTCAAATATGAAATCAGTCATGACTTTCTGCTAGTCCACCGCTCTTGTGCACTCTGAAACAAAAAAGACTAAAGAAATATCTTATTACAACAGAGACAGCTTCAGAGACCAGTCTATTGATTACCTTGTCAGTGAAGAGTAATTGTTTAGCTGTGTCTAGAAATTCTTTCATTACCAAAAGTAAATTGCATAAATTATCCCTGCCCTGAAGTCTTCTTTGATCATCTACAAAGAAACGCGAAAACTGAAATTTGCGGCACGCTAAGACTGTCAAATCGTTGCGTAATGTAAGTGAAAGCGTGATGTTAACCTTTTTAATAAACATAAATAACACATAAGGAAGGGAAACCCGAGGCCTGTAAACAGTAAATTAATATTAGACAAACATAAAGGTATGTTTTCAGGCACTCGTAAGAAATAAAGAAGTAGAACACTTGGACAACAGAAAAACAACAGACGTGAGTGGCTTACCCAGGGTTCGAAGTGTAGGTACGGGGTTCGAACCCTGGGTAAGCCACTCACGTCTGTTGTTTTTCTGTTGTCCAAGTGTTCTACTTCTTTATTTCTTACGAGTGCCTGAAAACATTCCTTTATGTTTGTCTAATATTAATTAACCTTTTTAATAATCAGGTTCAGGAAATCAAGTGAATTTCTGTTAACCCTTTGAATTACAACCTTTCACATTCAGTTATACCCTGTGGCAGTTAATGCCCGTTGAAGTCATCCCCAGGGTAATAACTTTGTGCAACCGATACTGCCCAGTGGGCAATTTTGTTTTCTTAATTGATCTGGATTTCAAATCAGTGGAAAATAAAGACACCTGAAGAATTTGAGGTGGTTATTGCCAACGCACGTTTGTCAGTCTCGATTAGTAACATTACAAGCACGAATATCTCTGAAAATAATGACGGGAGAAGATTTAAAGCCACTATCTTAAACTTTCATCATCTGTAGCACAGACTGACAAGTTGGAATAATTATATAGAGTGAAATTTGACTAATTCTTTAATAACTGGTTGGGAGCCGCGGTAGCGCAGTGGTTAGTGCATTGGCTCCTAGCTCGGTGGTCCATGGTTCGATCCTCAACTGGGGATCAGTTGAGGTGGGATTTTTTAGACCGCAAACGGCTACGGGGTAGACCCAACCTCATGAATTGGGTCCCATAGCAACTGGGGAGGCTAAGGCGGCCGGCGGGATGCTGACCACATCACCCCTAGTGTGCCGGTGGTCACGAAAATATGGGTCTTACAACATATTTCCAATACGCCTCAATGGGCGTGTAACGGATCCTTTACCTTAACAGCTGTTTAATAACATTTTAATTGTGTGTGTAAATGTATGGTTATCTTTAAAATACTTTGATAACCTGTATCCTCAATATGTACTTTAAAATTGTCTCTGTTCTTTCCTCGCGTGAGTGCTTCAGAAAATTGACCATGGGCAAAGACTGTGTCTAGTAGGAATAATCCTGCATGATCAAATGATTGTCTTTGTGCTTTGTTGAAATTTCATAGAACTTTGTAATATTTTTTCGTGGCACTGATAGTAACATTATTCCTCTGTAATGTGTGTATTCTTTTAAATATGTTCTTTTAGACAACTTGGCACAGATATCCTTCCATCCATTTTAGACAACTTGGCACAGATATCCTTCCATCCATCCGTCTCTTTCCCAGACTTTACTAAATAATTTGTATATTATCTCCGAAGTGGTGTCAGTATATCAGATTAGATGGCCTCTACTGGATTGCCATCTGGACCAGCAGCCTCTCATTCAGAAGCGAAATGGTTTTTTTTTTTTAATTGTTAAAATTGAAGTCTTATGTGATCATTCACTGTTAACTTGTAGCTCTTTTTCAGCTGATTTTGTGAGCTGATCTAATAAAAATTTCTTCGAAATTGCGCAACCAAATGTCTTCATCTGCTCTTTATTGTTTCTAAAAAAATTTCCATTCTTGTCCTCAATGAGGCAATTTTCTTGTTTGTATTTCCCTATTAGCTTCTTTGTGCCCCTCATATTTCCTTTGCCTGCAGCTTCCCCTCTCTCTCTCTCTTGCCAACTCATAAAATATATTGTATTTCCTCCTGTCTGTTCTGATGTTGTTTTCTGTTTCATTGTTTGCTTTTATGTATTTTTCATGCGCAACGGCTCTGGAACTTATGGTCTGGTGATATCTATGTTGATGCTGCTTGATGTATCATTTCAAGGGGAAACATGGTTCACCTGAAGCACAGAAGTTTAAACATCGTTCTCCCTTTTCATTCTTCGGCCCAACGCTATGTTTTCCTATGACATCTTTAAAGCCACAAGTGTCTGTTTGTAAATGAGCATTTGGGTCACCAATCAACATGCTTTTGTCTTCACTTCTCTTTCTGTCCATGATTGTTTGTAGTCAGGTGTAAAATTCTTCTTTCACACTCTTTTTTTGTCATTGGTTGGTGCATAACAGTGGATGATGTTTACATTTATTTTCTTTTTCAGTGTTGCAGTTATGATTCTGGTTCCCACTTCTTCCCATTCTATGAGTGCTTTCTGCACTTCTTTAGATAGCATTAGAGCGACCACCTCACTGTGACCTATAAAGGAAATATAGCCTACAGTAATCTGACAGCCTTTGTGATACCGTTAGCGTTCTATGATTTGCTAGCAAAACAACGCATTTTTCTGCCTGTCATACTCACACAAGCTTATTCTTCATCCACGCCTCTTTTCCTTGAACATAAACAAACGAAGTTGTTTACCAACTTTCGCGACCTGCCAGTTATAACAGGGAGCGAATCAGGTTTGTTTATCAAGTTTCTCACGCGAGCTGATCTGTCAATCATCGGATACATGACAGACCGCACGTGAAAGACATCGGACCTTTTTGAAGTAGACGCTCGGGCAAAAATATTTCCCCGAGTACTCTTTGAAGTTCGTACACAGAGGGGAGTTAACTCTTTGATCTTCAGATACGGGCAAAATCTACGAGAACCCCGTTACACGGATTTAAGCTTCGATGGCGGTCGAACACCTGAGACAAGCCGACCGTAAACTTTTATCTGGGGGACTCGTGTTTCTGTTTCTCTGCTATACACTATAGTGTGAAAAGTAGTATCATCTATAGATCAGAGCAACCATGATGATATATAAACTGTGTCTTCCTAAATCAGCTACCAGTCGTCACTCAGAATTTTTGGAATAGTCTAAGCACGCAGTAGCTAGAACCATTTCGCTAAATGTGTTAATGGCATTCGTGGGGATCTTTTCATGAGGATTTCCTGGTAATAGAAATTAGTGCTTAAGTGTTAAAGTGTTAAAGCTTTTGCCATTATAATTCACTTAGAGTTCTAGCTGTTAAAACCAGTGAAATAATAACGCGTAGCTATTTTATACCAGAGGTTCAGTTTTAATGTTAATTTTACCACCCGCTTTTTCACACAAGAAGAGACGGGTTTAGTTGACTGAGTATATGCTAGGCGCGACTGATAGTGACAGAATAGAATTCACGTTATATTTCATTTGTGTATTTATAGTAAGTTACTATTATTTAATACCATACAATGATAAACAGAAGCCGACAGTGTAATAGCTATTAGCGACAGGCGATATTTATTTAAGTGCGCATATGGATAATTGAATAATAATTGACATTGTACGCTGATCGTTGACCGAAGCAGGAGGGGTAGAGCTGCATAACTCAGCCAAACCTGCAATCGCTAAACGACGCGCGATAGGACAGGCTAAAGTCACCGTGTGCCTTTTAACTTTAATCAGGACTGACGGAGTGGATAAGAGATCGTCTTGTCCCCGTCCGTGTGTGTGTGTATATATATATATATAGCTATATAGAATAGTAGCACTTTTTTCATAAATGTTTTGTTTATTCCACGCAGACCTGATCAAAGGGCATCCAGCGGTTTTTTTTTCATCATTTACTGAATGGTTAATGTTGTCTTTTTCTTGGATTGTGCGTCCCAAAGTTCATTTGTGAACAGGATTGGCCAAAGAGACAAAGAAACATTTTAACTTATACGTTTAATTGGACTTACAAAACCCAGAAATATTTTGTTCAATTTTATCAGCCCACTGGGGTGTGAAACCAATAACATTACTCCCGACTGTTGACAGTCGTATCCAAGTGGATTTTTATCCAGAAGAGTTACGCTGTTTCAGAATCGACACTCACCATAGAGCCAGCCGATAGGATTCTTCTTCTTCTTCTTCTTCCATCCTTAGCCACCGACCGTCAAAGCAGTCAGTGGCCATTACGCCTAGTGGCGTCTTAGCGCAACAGCAGATAGGTTTTCTTTGCCATTGTTTCCCATCACGCCTAGTGGCGTCTTTAGGGCAATGGCAAATCAACCCATTTGCTGTTGTTTCCGTAATCGAAGTGACTGGCAAACGGGTGATCAGCCCGTTGTGGGCCGATAGGATTACCATCATTTATCAGTTGTAACAGTTTTTTTTTTTAGCAACCAGGTGTTTCCCAATACTGGAAGTATTTTCCTCTGTTTACCGTGAACACCAAGATCTCGGTTTTTCTACACTAACTGTTCGAGGTGACATTTGTTCATCCAGGAATAAACCACCAAATTTGGCGTCCCCTCATTAATCGTTGTCGTAAATTTATTTTGAGAGAAAAGAGTCGTAGAAATAGTGGTCCGGTTTAGAGTGGAAAATGATGATGGAAAGCTTAGTGATAGAAAATGTAGAGATTTAATAGTTACTTCACAGCGTGCTGGAGGAGAGTAAAGACAGACTTATTTACGACAAATCGTGTCTCTCAATCTTCTCTTTCACTCTCCTGGTCAAACAATTATTTGCCAGTTTTCCAGACTCGCATCTGCACGCTCACCGATTCGGTGTTTTCAAACACACACACGACGTTGATACAAACTATATTAAACGAAAAGGGGAAATGTTGGGCTATGGGTATATCCAACACACAGAACTAAATGAGTTTATGTGATTTTATTCACTTTAAACATTAATCACTAAAAATATCAGATATTACATAAATTATCATAAGTACACAAATGCAAATAACAAGTTTGGGAGGGGTGAAGAAGATTGGTATCGGCTAAGCCCTTCCCGCTTATTAGACAAAGACAAACCCAGTCCAGAGATAGATAATATCAGGAACACGGGTACGTTAACCTAACAGTAAAGTTAATTACTCTGAAAGAGGTGTTACCAAGTTAGGTATAAGAAATAGAAAAAAACTTGTTCTTCCCAGCTGTTCTTCCCTTTACTAAGCAAATGGAAAGGAGGTGGTTTTAAACAGAGTTAACAAATTATCAACTATCCCACTTAAAGGAACAATGTAGGGAATACAGAAAAGATATATGTTACCAGGTAAGCAAGTTAACAAAATGGTCACACAAAAGAATTAATTTCCTGTCATTCATACACGCGCTAGCAAAGGCCTTCACTCATCTTGCTCTCACTTACCGATTGTGAAAAAATCTTGCACTCCATAGAATAACACAACAGCAGTTACACCTCAACTAAATGTATGAGTGTTTGTTCAAGTTCTAGCCCCAGATTATCGGGTAGGCGGTCAGCACATAAAAGGATCCCGTAATCGCTGGAAAATGAATCTGTAGTTGTGTCTCTTTTCTTAATAACAGTTTCTATGGGAGGGCACGGTCTCTGATACCGGGGTGAGGATGGTGTGGTCTATTTGACTATGCCGCTGATAATAAAATTCTTACGCGTGCTGGTACACTTTATCCGTGAGGTATGGTTTAAGTCCAGTGAGAAAACTAAGTCACATCACTGTTCAGGAAATTATGAATTATCTCTCTGTGTCAGTAAACTAACAAAGCTCGGGCCAGTGTTCTTCTTCCCGTTACGACTTAAGTTGTTTGATGGTGCGTTAAATTTGTCTTTGGGTGTGCTTTCTTTGCTATAAGTTAGATAGCGGAATTCCAAACATAGAATCGCCTCAAAGATTAAAAATTTACACAGTCTCAACAAGTTCTGCGTCAGGGGAACTCTACACACTGTTTATGCTTTGCTTTGCTTAGATTGATTTCTTTATTGCTTTCTTAATGCTGGGATCGCACAGGTTACGATCACTCTGTATGAAAGAAAAAAAAGACATGTAATATACCGAAAACAAATAACCTTCTAAAGCGCGATGAATTTCCCGTTAAGCCTATTATATATATGCTCGCGTATTTAATTATGTATTTAATAAACACTGCGCGAGTTCTAGTGGTTAAAAAACACACATCTATAAAACTAGGACTTAACTGAATTTATTAATTATAAATTCCTTCGCGACTTTAAAAGTTAATTTAAGCATCTATTATCTTTTGAAATAATATAATAGATAGATCATTATATTTAAAACTGGAACTCTTGAGATGGTTTAATTAAATAGATTTAAATTAACACAGAATCCCTTTAAATAGAATGACTGAGCTAGACCACTGATCACTTTACACAATATATATTACCGCTTTGCACAGAAATAGAAATCACTGCAAATATATATAAAATCCAGGGGAAAATCTATAACAAGATTTCAATAAAGCTAGTGCTTCTGTAAAGATCTGGCCAGCGAGTGATAACGTGTCTAGTTCTACATGGTCTATTTAGCTAAAATGAAATGTAAGTTGAGTGGGACATGATAAACTTGACAACTTATTTGATCTCACGAACTTTTGGGGATCTGACCGCCAAATCAAGAGAAAAAGCCGCCCCCTGGTCTTCGTATCCGCTCGCTGCTGCCCGTTTCGCTTTCCCCCGTTCGCTCGGTTCCTCGATTGACACCGAGACGCGAAATTAGCGGCAAGCAACTGCGTCTCGTATCAGGGAAAACTACTGTCTTTGATAGCGCCGATAGTCTCCCCTAAGATCCCTCGGTCTGTCTCTTTGATCTCGTCGCTGTATCCTACATGAGTCCCGGTGGAATGCGTTCTGGCAAACGAAAAGTTACAACAAATGTTCAGGGGTTCTAATGTTATGAAAAGCTAAAGGTCCCTTTAAATCATCCATCATATCAGGGAAAATTCACTAGTCAAACTAGACGTACGTCACAATCGTCCCCACTTTTAGACATGAAACCATTTTTCATGTTTTCATTTTTGACAATGGAGGTGACCTGATTGGTGATTTTAGGATGAGTGGTATCTTCAGTTTGCTCTTCTTCCTCTGTAGACCAGTTTCTACTCAGAAAATCAGCCCCGACATTCTGTCTTCCCGGAATATATTCCACTTTGAAAGAATAGACGCTTAGAAGGAGGGCCCAACGCATGATCCTAGCGTTAAATTCTTTATTGGCACCAAGAAATGCTAACGGAGCGTGGTCTGTTTGCACCGTGAACGATGTACCATAAAGAAACTCATGATGGCGTCTGATACCGTCAATCAGAGCAAGACATTCCCTTTCAACTACGCTGTAGTTCCGTTCCGCTTTATTTAATTTCCGACTGCCATAGGCAACTGGAAATAGCATGTTCAGGTCACTGTCATCGGCTTGAAGCAGTGTTGACCCGATGCCCTGACCTGACGCGTCGACTCTCAGTACAAAAGGTTTCTTGAGGTCAGGCAACCTCAAAATGGGGTATGCAGACAACTGTCCTTTCAAAGTGCTATACGCGTGTTCGCACTTTTGATCCCATATGACCTTATCAGGACAACCTTTCTTTGTGAGGTCAGTCAGAGGTGCCGTCAGTCCGTTGAAGTTCTGGATGTACTTCTGATAGTATGCACATAGCGATATGAAGGAACGTACGTCTTTCTTCGTTCGGGGTCTTTTTGCTGCCACTATTTTCTCCACGTTCTTCTTAATAGGCCAACTGCATCCGTGAGAAATAGTGTGCCCCAGGAAGTCTAACTGTTCAAACCCGATGAGACATTTGCTAGGTCTGGCTGTGAGACCCGTTTCCTGTAGTCTCCTGAGGAGCATAGCAACCGTAGCAATATGTTCTTCATAGGTTTCCGATGCAATTAAGATGTCATCCATGAAATTATGGATATGGGGACTTTGCAAAGGTTGTAGAAGCTTCCTCATCATCCTGGTGAACACTCCTGGTGCGTTATGCAAACCGAACGGCATCACGTTAAATGTGTAATGTCCTTCACTAGTGCTGAAAGCTAACAAAGGTTTAATTTCCTCCTTGACTGGTATTTGATAATAACCTTTGCTGAGGTCAATCTTGGAGAAGATCTTTGCTTTGCTGAGCTTGGTGAACAACTCAGAAACAGTTTGGAGAGGTTCGGGCTGGAATTCCGTTACAGCGTTTAGCAACCTGTAATCAATGCACAGCCGAACTTCCTTATTGGGCTTCTGCAACAGCACTACACTCGAGCTGTAAGGAGATGTAGACTCACTGATAATTCCTGCCTGACGCAGCTTGTCTATTTCTCCGCGAAGTGCATCAGCTTTAGCGTACGGGATGGGGTAAACTCTGGTTTGAACAGGGGTCTCGTTTGTTAATTTCATATCAAATTCAATGAGATTTGTTCGACCAGGTACATCCGTTAAGACTGCACTGTACTGTTTTAGTAGAGCCCTGGTTTCTGTTTGTTGTTCTGGTGAGAGATTGTCGCCGAACTTGACATCTTTAAAGGATTCTGTGGGTTGCAGTGGATACTCCATGCAACCATCATCATCTTCCTCGTCTTCCGTTGCTATGGCGACAGCCAGGAGATGCTCGGAGGATGGCACCGGTCTTTCCAAATATTTCTTTAGCAGATTTATGTGGAAGACCTTCTCCTTTCCTTTGATGGAGATCTTGTAGTTGGTACGTGAGATCTTTTTAAGGACGGTAAACGGTCCTTGCCATCCGATGCGAAGTTTATTGCTTCCGGTTGGAAGTAGCAATAGGACTTTCTCCCCTGGTTGTAGTTCTCTCTCTTTTGCAGCTTTGTTGTATCTTTTAGTAATTTTAGCGCGGGCTTTCTTAAGGTTGGTAGTAGCTAGATCCCATCCTAGCTTTAGCCTTTCCTTAAGCTCAGATACATACTTGCTTGCAGAGACGACTGTCTCGTCAGCCTTCTGGTCTGTCAGGGACCGAAGTAAGGCTTCTAGTGGCCCCTTAATAGGTCTGCCAAATAAAAGTGTAGCTGGCGCAAAACCCGTAGACGCTTGGGGTACCTCTCGGTAGGCGAATAAGGGAGCCGATATATATTGGTCCCAGTCTTCCGGTTTCTCCTGACCCAGCTTACGTAACATCATGGTGAGGGTACCGTTAAAACGTTCCACGAGCCCATTTCCGGCCGGATGGTAGGGACTTGTGTGGATATGTTTGGCCCTCAAGATCTTAAAGATCTCCTCCATTAACAGGCTACGGAATTGGGATCCATTGTCCGTCAAAACTTGTTGAGGGAATCCCAACCGTGTAAAAATTTGCACAAGGGCTTCTGCGACATGCTTGGAATTAGTGCATGGTAGCGGTACGGCTTCGGCCCACATAGTGCAAGTGTCAACTAAGGTCAGGATGAACCTGTTCCTTCTTTTGGTCTTTTCCAGAGGACCAATAATGTCGACAGCAACCCGTTCAAATGGAGTCCCTACTATTGGCATTTGCCCCATAGGTACTGGGGGTGTCAAGTGCTTGGGTGCTACCCGTTGGCACTGGGCGCAGGATTTCACGTACCTGACAATGTCAGAGTTCATTCCTGGCCACCAATAGTGGTTTTTTTATTCGCTGAATAGTGGCGTTTTGTCCCATGTGTCCGCTAAAGGGAAGAGAGTGCCCCATTTCTAAGATCTGGTTTCTGTACTGCGTCGGTACTAGGAGCTGGTTATTCCCCGTGTCCGGGTTGCCCGTTCTACGATACAATACACCATCCTTAGAAAAGATGTCTCCGTTGTGTCTGGGGTCCTTAGCCATGGGCAGTTTTTTTAAAGCAGGGCGCCAGAGTAGGGTCCTTTTGTTGCGCCTCCTTCAGTTCATTCGGCAACAAGTTTGGCGCAGGCTCCCTCTCCTTCTTGGCTTGCCCTCTTGTGGTTACCGCTGCCACAATCGGCTCCTTAGGTCTCCCAATGAACACATATCTACATCCCAGGATAACTGGGTAGATCGGATCATCCATTATGGCCGCTTTAATAACTCCTCTGACAAAGTCAGAGTGTATTTCTACCAGTGCGATAGGAAGCGTCCTGGGTGCATCACTCCTGAAAACTCCACTAAGTTTGACGGTTTCCTCTGTCTCCTGACCGGGTTTGACTAGGTGCCTAGCGACAATACAATCAAAACTTAATCCAGTGTCAAAAAGACAAGTAGTAGAGGTACCGTTCAAAATTACAGTTCCTCGAGTTGAGGGTCGGTCCCCCTCAGGTTGAGAATCACTGACATTGACTCTACCTTTCGAGGCTGTATGCAAACATCCAATGCGGTTTGCACCGGTTTGTTTGCCCTGATCAGACGTTCCTGGTGTAGGGGTCTTCCCTTTTCCTTGACCTTGGTGGCCGCGCTGCCACGTAGGCTTGTTGGGTTGATCAGAATTGTTGTTGGGGGGGTATCGGGTTTTGTAGAATTTCGATTTTTCCTGGGGAGGTTTCTGGGTATTGTTATCTCGTTGGTTATAATGTTGAGAGGAAGTGGAAGAATAGGATGCCTGTTCTAGATTCTGTTTTCGAGATGGCTCATCGGTGGGTTTACGTTTAGTGCTGGGAAGTTCGGCCATTGCATTGCTATAGCGTTCGGCTTTATTGAGTATGTCTTCAAGCCTGACTGCCCCCTGTTCAGCCAAAAATCTACGAGTTTCATTCGACAAAGTGGATTTTATCTGCTCCACAAGAACAAGTTCGAGGAGTCCCTCATATGAAAGAGGTAGGTCAGATAATTCAATGCACTTTGTCAGATAACCCGTGAGACGTGAAGAGAACTGGGGAAATGTTTCCGTGCTCTCTTTTCGGCTGTTTCTGAACAACTGCAGAAACTTTCGGGCAGTCATCTCAAACTGCTGTAGTAAGGCCTTTTTCAACATGTCGTAATCATGTTGATTCGGTCCCAGCTTTGTGTACACGTCATAAGCATTGCCTTTCAGTGACGTTGAAAGTTTGAGCGCCCAGCGGGTACTCTCTAACCCATAAAGATTCGCGAGTCTCTCGAATTTTTCTAGGTAGCTGTCAATTTTTTCGTTAGGGCTAGGAAAAGATTCTAAAGAAAACGACATAGCAGTTAATTGGGCAGATTGAGTACTGGAGAGGTCCATTGATTGAGACTGGGGCGAAGACGGCTCTCCGTTAGTCGAAGTAGAGGCGCCCCGACTCTCTAGAGCCTTAAGCGCCAGTTGATGCTGTCTTTCCTTGTCTCTCTCTCTCTCTCTGCGAGTTTCCATCTCTGCTTCAATTTTCTTCTGTTCCAAAAGACGTTCTTCCGCTTCTTTCTTATCTGCCCTCTCCTGGGCTTCTCTCCTCTCTGTTCTTTCTTTCTCTTCCTTCCTCTCAGCTTCGGCTCTCTGTTGCTCCGCCTTCCTCTCAGCTTCGGCTCTCTGTTGCTCCGCGTCATATATTTCCAATTCCTGGTTAATAAACGCGTTTGCAGCTTCTGCATCTAATCCTGCCTCTTTCGCTTCCAGCCTCAAGATGGACCTCATCTTTATCCTCTCTGCCATTGTTAAAGAATAAGATGAAGTATGCTTAGAGAACTAGTAAGAAGAAACGCGAAAGGGAGGAACTCTGAACCGCTACGAGAAAAAAAAAACACAAGTACAAATTTACCTGTGTTACCTCCTACCTGTACTGTGCAAACTTATCGCTGCTATTATCTGGCAATTAAGGCTCTAAACGCAAGCGACTATGCCACTAAATGGTAAGTTACACTGGAAAAGAATCTACTTTTACTAACAGTAGAGAAAAATTTATATTAAAACAATTTAAAAGGAAAAAAAATTTTTTCCCCTAAATTTTAAATCTCTGACAACAAACTCCGTCCCTAAAGTCAATTATTGAGATGAGACGTTGTTAACTTAATTTTTAAAAATCAGAACAATCCGTCTTTAGCTAAGCTCAACTCTTTTTGACTTCAAAAACCTTAGTGACTGTAAAACAATCACGCAATCCCAGCAACTTTTATAAAGAAAGAAATATAATTATCTCCGCCAGAGGATAATTAAAATAGCAAATATATTTGTTTATCTGTACTTTCTACTGCTGTGGAGAGAAAACAACCTGTAAATATGCTGTGTGGACAACCCAAATACTTAAAGAACGTTTGTCTAGGGGTGTAATTATTTATTTATTTCCCTAATTCACAAAGACAAATCATTCACACTCTACCTAGTTAGACCCAAACTAAATCAGACTCAAAATATCTTTAACCCGGCTATGCGATTGCCTCAAATGTAGCTCAAGATCCCAGAACCAGCCCACAAATATGTGTGCATCAAATGTATCTCAAAATTATCCCAGACGAGCCGGCCAAATATTGTCGTAAATTTATTTTGAGAGAAAAGAGTCGTAGAAATAGTGGTCCGGTTTAGAGTGGAAAATGATGATGGAAAGCTCAGTGACAGAAAATGTAGAGATTTAATAGTTACTTCACAGCGTGCTGGAGGAGAGTAAAGACAGACTTATTTACGACAAATCGTGTCTCTCAATCTTCTCTTTCACTCTCCTGGTCAAACAATTATTTGCCAGTTTTCCAGACTCGCATCTGCACGCTCACCGATTCGGTGTTTTCAAACACACACACGACGTTGATACAAACTATATTAAACGAATAGGGGAAATGTTGGGCTATGGGTATATCCAACACACAGAACTAAATGAGTTTATGTGATTTTATTCACTTTAAACATTAATCACTAAAAATATCAGATATTACATAAATTATCATAAGTACACAAATGCAAATAACAAGTTTGGGAGGGGTGAAGAAGATTGGTATCGGCTAAGCCCTTCCCGCTTATTAGACAAAGACAAACCCAGTCCAGAGATAGATAATATCAGGAACACGGGTACGTTAACCTAACAGTAAAGTTAATTACTCTGAAAGAGGTGTTACCAAGTTAGGTATAAGTGATAGAAAAAAAAACTTGTTCTTCCCAGCTGTTCTTCCCTTTACTAAGCAAATGGAAAGGAGGTGGTTTTAAACAGAGTTTATGTGGTGAAGTGGGATGTTATAAATATTTATAGGGGACTTAGTGTACTGACTGAGATCAGCTGTGAAGGTATCTATATCTATTAAGAGTAGTGTATTATAGATAACCTTACTTGCTACCACATATCTATATATCTCAGTCAGAATTATTCTGGAATAGTGTGATGCTACGTTATGTGTCTAGGGTATGTGTATGATGAAGTGTAAGTCACAACAACAGACAGATAAACAATTTCATTTAATCCACTACTCTTGACAACACTGTGACACTCACATACATATAACACTCTATGAGAATATCTTAAGGAGTCACTGATAACTTTTCAAATAACAATATGTATTCATTGTTATCATAAAGGTATATGTGTCCTGATTCAAATACAAAGGAACCAGGAATCACAATCAATTTTAATTACAAGTATATGTACAGACTTTATCAATATGAATATTGTAGTGACATATATTATTAAAAATATCCTATGTGTGTCAGTTGTGTAGTAGTAATATGAGGTAATACTGGTTTTGTTTTGTTCAAGCTCTGTTGGTATTTGTCATCATGACTTCAATAGTTTGTCTTTTGGGACTAGTATTGGGGATGTTCTCAGTTCCTGATATTAAGACAATTAAATTCCCCTCTGAATGTTATTTTTACAAAGTCATTTCAAGATGAGGGGACATAATGTTGAGCTCAGCTGGCCAAATCAGCTTATCTTGCGTGATGGCGGCAGGAAGGGACTCCTCTGCTCGAATTCTCCCCTGGGCTCTGGAGACACCTCACTGATAGCTAAAAAGACCAAGGAGTATGCTGTCCGACTCTGGATTCAGCAAAGCTCTGACCAGGTGCTGCTCAGTACCATCAAGACCACGGTCCCTGTAAACAAGAAGGATGTACCTTCTACTTCATAACTAACTTATACTCTCTTTTTACACTGATCACAATACATCACAAACATTGAGTTCAGAGCGTTAGGCCAACTGTCAGCTTCATCTGAAATACTTTATACCAGTATTTACCTCCTTAATGGTTACCACGCCTCTGCACTTCCAGCATTATTTCTTTCTAGTCAATCATCCAGGTGTCAGTGTACTATTTGGCCATTTCATGCCGTTTTACTTCCCTCCGACACCCTCTGTTCAGGCTGGAGCATATTATAGGCTTTATCTCCTGTTTGCCACTGAACTACACATATATATACAGGCATAAATTAACAATTTACATTCAATTTTCATTAAAAGATACTGAATGGTTCAAGCTTACCACAATTCATAGAATAAACACAGATACGTTGATTAGCAATGAATTCTGGCACATTTACTGGCACAAATTCCCATCTGCTTATGCTCCAGGCTTTTATTTAGCAAAAATATGAGCTGGCTTCAACGCACTGATGCTTTATCAAGCTTATTTAAACAAGTGGTTTCGAACTAACGCTCCTAAGTGATTATATCAGCGAGTCTGGCCAATCGAGCCACGTTTCGACAAGTGTTTGAAAAAAATGTTACCTTCCTACGTCTCCCTAACAACCAAGATAGTATTTATAGCCCGACCAATCGTGGTTAGTCTTTCATTTGTTGCGCTCCAATCAATTTGGAGTTTACGTGGTAGGCTATTTCTGTAACGTAAGGTTTTTTCAAACACGTTATAAAAAAATTTTATGAGCAGAAATGATTCCATGTTGTCAGGCATCCCCACTATTTTATTTTGGTTATAATTTATTAATTCCTGGACTATTTGCGTAACGTTTTACATATTCTTTGTCAGCAAGCCCTAAGGAACCCAAATATCCAAATTTAAAAGAGCTACGTGGCTGCGTTCAAAATATGCAATTCCTTCTACCTCCTGTTTCGAAGATGTGCTGTCTGGGTACTGTAATGTTTTCAAACGTAAACCCATATAATGTTATCTTTCCTAATAAGCGTTTTTTATGATTTTAAAACCTAACTCTGGGAAGGGTAGTGAATTTATCACTGTCCGTCCGAAAAAGTTAGTGCTTGTAGCCTAACACGCGTGATAGTAGTAATTGTGTATCGCGCGACGCGGGTTGGGGGTGGCATTAATAGCGAGACGCGTGTTTAATTTTGCATGCGTTCGGCTTTATTCGCCCCTCTCTCTTTCTATTTGAGTCCATCTGTTCGTTCGTTTTGGTAACGCAGTATAATTAATGTTAGGATTAATTTAGGTCATTACGCAGTCTGCCTCTCAATGTTTTTCCAAGAAATACAGCACACGTTTCATTGAAGAAAGCGGGTATAATACAGTAGGCTTTTACTATCAACGTGAAAGCGTTACAATTTGCAGACGAAGCAAAAAACAAGGGGGATTTCGAGTACCTTCTTTGTGACAGCACTGTTATTTTACCATTGCTCTTTTCTTTATTAATTTTATTTGTTAGGCTTCATATTTACCTAATAATTTATATATGTGGATTAGAATATTCCACGACACCTCCCCTCTTAAAACAGACATTATATGTCAGTCCTTTATTCTATATACACATAGAGAAATTTATTATTAGTTCTGGGGTTTACGGTGATTCTCATCACACGGATGGCGGCTTAAAAAATCCGCTCCCAAATTTGTTTTTCCAGATATATACTCAATGCTAAAATTATATGGAGCCAAAAGTAAAGACCATCGGAGTAACCTGGAGTTCTCATGCCTAGCCTGTGCTAGAAACGATAAAGGTTTGTGGTCTGTTTGCAACTTAAATGCCTGCCCATATAGATAAATATTGAATTTCTTTATTGCCCATATTACTGCAAGACATTCTTTTTCGCTAGTTGAGTAGTTGATTTCAGCTTTATTCAACTTTCTGCTAGCATATGCCACTGGGCTTAATTCCCCATCCAATGCATCTGATTTCTGTAGTAGAGTTGCACCTAACCCAATATTACTTGCATCCGTCCTTACTATGAATTCTTGACTTAAGTCAGGTAATTTCAAAATGGGTTTACTTGTGAGCTTTTCCTTCAATTCTTGGTAAGTCATTTCACATTGTGGTGTCCATGTAATGCGATCTGGATGTCCTTTACGTGTCAATTCAGTTAACGGTGCACATATGGAATTAAAGTTTTTGATATACTTCTGGTAGAAACCACATAATGAGACAAAGGATCTCACGTCCTTCTTGGTTTGTGGTCTCGGGGCTTTCTGTAGTTTCTCTAAATTCTTTGGGTCAGGGGTCATGTTTCCCTGATAAACTGTGTGTCCCAAAAATTCCAATTCTTTACATCCAACGCAACATTTGGTTGGTCGGGCTGTTAAATTTGCCTCCCTAAGTCGATCAAACAGCATGTTCAGAGAGTCAATGTGTTTCCTCAAATGTTTCTGTTGCTATAAGGATATCATCCATAAAATTTGTTATACAGGGATTATTCAGAGGATCCAATAATTTTCTCATCATTCTAGAGAAGACACTAGGCGCATTCTTCAATCCAAATGGCAATCTATTAAACTCATAGTGTCCTTCTGAGGTACTAAAAGCTAGGTATGGTCTAACCTCAGGCTTTACTGGAATCTGATAGTATCCTTTACTCAGATCCACTTTTGAGAAATATTTAGCTTTATTTAGCCTGGCAAACAGCTGATTTGTATCCGGCAATGGATCCACCTGTCCTTCTGTAATAGCATTCAGTCTCCTGTAATCTATACAGAGTCTATGTTCTCCAGAGGGCTTCCTTAAGAGTACAACACCGGAAACTATACGAAGACTCACTGTGCGAAATAATTCCTTCCTTCAATAGATAGTCTATCTCTTCCTTCAAAGCTTTTTTCTCCTTAGCAAACGGAATCGAATATGGTTTCATACAGACAGGTGTGGGTCCATTCAGTTTCATATCATATTCCAATAGGTTTGTATGCCCTGGTCGGTCTGTTAACACCTCTGCATGATTATTTAGAACCTGTTGCACTCTCTCTTTCTGAGTTTTCGTTAAATGTGTACTGATTCTCACCTGTGCTGCTGTCTCACAGGGGTGTAATGGATATTCAAATGATGAAAGTGGTTCCTTTTTCATCTCCATGGCGATGGACAAGGTCAACAAGTGTGTCTCCTCCTGATGTTCTCTTTCCAAATATTTCTTCAGGAGATTCACATGATAGATTTTTTCTTTCCCCTTCTTATCTATCTTATAATTTGTTCTAGACACCTTCTCTAGAACTGTATATGGACCCTGCCATCCAATTTGTAACTTATTCTGACTCCCGGGCAAAAGAAGCAGTACCTTCTCTCCCACAGCCAAATCTCTGTCTTTCGCCTTCCTGTTATAATAGGCAGCATGTTTCTTCCTGGCTTGTTTCAAATTTTCATTGGCAAGTTTCCAGCCAGTTTTTAACCGAGTGGTCAGCTCATTCACATATTGGTATGAAGATGTAATGTTTTCCTCTGCCTTTTCATCAGTCCACGTTCTTAACATAGCTACATATGGACCTTTAATTGTGTGGACCTATTTGTCCATGCACCGATATGGTCTCTTCCACTCGAAGCTCTATAGTGATGATTTTTCTTCCCAGAATTATCATTCACAAAACGACCGCTACCAATTTTTCTTTTGGGGCTGTCTCCCCTCTTAAAATTCTTGATGAGAGATTTCCTCTCTACATCCTCTTCCTCCAGTTTGTTTAAGTCCGATTGAGGGATTGTCGGCTTATCCTGGGGTAAGACATCCTTTTGCACTCTCCGCATAGTGGCCATTGTAAAACAGTTAAGTGAAGCTTGTCCGTGAAAAGGGGCTTCCCATTCCATTTGGTCCACTTTATCAAATCTATTTTTCTTTTTATTATCAGGCCTAATTTTGCCCCGGGGCGTGTCCAGGTCCTGATCCATGTTCCACTTGTGGGTGTTCCCTCATGTGCTATGCTACACCTTTCTACAAAATTCTCAATGTCCCATCTTGCTTTGGGCCAATAATAATTGTGAGCCACCTTTTGAATGATGGTACCTATCTTCTCATGGTCCCCATCTGGTTTCACATGTAGGCTCCTTATTAAGTCTGCCCTATATCTTTTTGGAAGAACCAGCTGTCCGTGACCTTTGGATCTAGCTCCAGTCTTCCTATACATCAACTTGTTTTTCATGTAAAAATCTCCCTTGCCTGGAGTTGTATGACAAGTTGACAATTTTCTGAAACAAGGCTTGAGTGTTTTATCCCCAGCCTGTGCCTTCCTCATCTCTTCTGGAGTGGTATCCAACATAATATCCTCCTCCTGTCTTGAGGTCGACCTGACCTGAAGGGTTGCCATATACACAGGTTTCCTTCTGCAACGGTCAGTGTCATGATTGTCCATCTGACAATTTTTACACCACCTTTTTCCTTGGTTGAAAGATTTTCTTTCATCATATTTCCTTTCATCGAATTGTGGGAATTTATTTTATGTTCATACCGTGGCCTATCAAATTGGTGCTTACCTTTATTTTGATCCTTAGGATCAAATTTATTAAAGTTCTGTGGTGCCCTAAAGTTGTCCACCTGTTTCTTTTTATTACCTGTTACCTCTGCTTGAGCTGCTTGATACCTTTCAGCAACATTTAGCAACTCATCCAGCCTCTCTGCACCTTGTTCCATGAGAAACTTTCTCAGGTCTGGAGCCATGGACTCTCTTAATTGCTCTATAAGGACCATTTCCTTAAGATCTTGGGTTTTCCCCAGAGAAGTCCATTTCTCCAAGTATGTCTCTATTCGTGCAGAGAACTGGTGATAGGTTTCACCTGACAGTAGTTTAGCATTCCTAAATTTTTTTCCTATAAAATTCAGCATTCTTTTCATATCTTAACAAAAGAGCCTGCTTTAGCATGTCATAATTTTCCTGATCACCTCTGCTCATTTTTGCAAAAACTTCATAAGCTGCCCCACGAAGTCCCTGAGATAACTTTAAGCTCCACCTTTCTCTCTCTAACCCATACGTGGTAGCTAATAGTTCATACCTATTTAGGTAGCTCTCTATATCATCGTCTTTCTCAACAAAATGATCTAAATGAAAATTCATAGCTGAGGTTGAGGCTCCTTGGCTAGCAGTGGCATCAGAGGCAAAGGGACTGGCACCATTTTCAGGAGCATGGCCCTGAAACTCAAACTCCCTTAGTCGTAATTCATGTTCCCTTTGTAATCTTTTCTCCTCCTTTTCTGCTTCCCTCTCTGCAGCTAATCTCTTCTCTTCTGCAGCTAATTTCTTCTCTTCCCTTTCTGCAGCCTGTCTTCTTTCCTCGGCTTCCCTTTCTGCAGCTAATCTTTTGTCTTCTCTTTCTGCTTCCAATTTCTTAGCCTCTTTGTCAGCCTCAATCTGCAACCTCTTAGTCTCAGCCTCAGCTTGCAACCTCTTAGTCTCAGCCTCTAACTTTCTTTCGGCCTCTTTTTCTAATCTTCTTTCTTCGCGTTCAATAAATTTGTCACATTCCGTAGTGACATAGGCAACCATAACTTGCCCATCTAATCCTAACTCTTTTGCAGTCTGTACAGCAGCAGATCGAAACTTGGCCAGGTCCGCCATTGTCTATCAGGTAAATTTCTACAATGTCTACCCAACAATTTAATCTCTAAATATATCTAATGGACAACACAGGCACCGTGAGCTCAACCTTATTTAATTCCACCCACGGATACCTTTTAATTCTTATATTCCCTGAAGTGAATTACCCCCAATATTTTTAATAGGGAAAGATTCAAAATCCCAAGAGCGAGACCCCAATATATGTGGTGAAGTGGGATGTTATAAATATTTATAGGGGACTTAGTGTACTGACTGAGATCAGCTGTGAAGGTATCTATATCTATTAAGAGTAGTGTATTATAGATAACCTTACTTGCTACCACATATCTATATATCTCAATCAGAATTATTCTGGAATAGTGTGATGACTACGTTATGTGTCTAGGGTATGTGTATGATGAAGTGTAAGTCACAACAACAGACAGATAAACAATTTAATTTAATCCACTACTCTTGACAACACTGTGACACTCACATACATATAACACTCTATGAGAATATCTTAAGGAGTCACTGATAACTTTTCAAATAACAATATGTATTCATTGTTATCATAAAGGTATATGTGTCCTGATTCAAATACAAAGGAACCAGGAATCACAATCAATTTTAATTACAAGTATATGTACAGACTTTATCAATATGAATATTGTAGTGACATATATTATTAAAAATATCCTATGTGTGTCAGTTGTGTAGTGGTAATATGAGGTAATACTGGTTTTGTTTTGTTCAAGCTCTGTTGGTATTTGTCATCATGACTTCAATAGTTTGTCTTTTGGGACTAGTATTGGAGATGTTCTCAGTTCCTGATATTAAGACAATTAAATTCCCCTCTGAATGTTATTTTTTACAAAGTCATTTCAAGATGAGGGGACATAATGTTGAGCTCAGCTGGCCAAATCAGCTTATCTTGCGTGATGGCGGCAGGAAGGGACTCCTCTGCTCGAATTCTCCCCTGGGCTCTGGAGACACCTCACTGATAGCTAAAAAGACCAAGGAGTATGCTGTCCGACTCTGGATTCAGCAAAGCTCTGACCAGGTGCTGCTCAGTACCATCAAGACCACGGTCCCTGTAAACAAGAAGGATGTACCTTCTACTTCATAACTAACTTATACTCTCTTTTTACACTGATCACAATACATCACAAACATTGAGTTCAGAGCGTTAGGCCAACTGTCAGCTTCATCTGAAATACTTTATACCAGTATTTACCTCCTTAATGGTTACCACGCCTCTGCACTTCCAGCATTATTTCTTTCTAGTCAATCATCCAGGTGTCAGTGTACTATTTGGCCATTCCATGCCGTTTTACTTCCCTCCGACACCCTCTGTTCAGGCTGGAGCATATTATAGGCTTTATCTCCTGTTTGCCACTGAACTACACATATATATACAGGCATAAATTAACAATTTACATTCAATTTTTCATTAAAAGATACTGAATGGTTCAAGCTTACCACAATTCATAGAATAAACACAGATACGTTGATTAGCAATGAATTCTGGCACATTTACTGGCACAAATTCCCATCTGCTTATGTTCCAGGCTTTTATTTAGCAAAAATATGAGCTGGCTTCAACGCACTGATGCTTTATCAAGCTTATTTAAACAAGTGGTTTCGAACTAACGCTCCTAAGTGATTATATCAGCGAGTCTGGCCAATCGAGCCACGTTTCGACAAGTGTTTGAAAAAAATGTTACCTTCCTACGTCTCCCTAACAACCAAGATAGTATTTATAGCCCGACCAATCGTGGTTAGTCTTTCATTTGTTGCGCTCCAATCAATTTGGAGTTTACATGGTAGGCTATTTCTGTAACGTAAGGTTTTTTCAAACACGTTATAAAAAAATTTTATGAGCAGAAATGATTCCATGTTGTCAGGCATCCCCACTATTTTATTTTGGTTATAATTTATTAATTCCTGGACTATTTGCGTAACGTTTTACATATTCTTTGTCAGCAAGCCCTAAGGAACCCAAATATCCAAATTTAAAAGAGCTACGTGGCTGCGTTCAAAATATGCAATTCCTTCTACCTCCTGTTTCGAAGATGTGCTGTCTGGGTACTGTAATGTTTTCAAACGTAAACCCATATAATGTTATCTTTCCTAATAAGCGTTTTTTATGATTTTAAAACCTAACTCTGGGAAGGGTAGTGTATTTTATCACTGTCCGTCCGAAAAAGTTAGTGCTTGTAGCCTAACACGCGTGATAGTAGTAATTGTGTATCGCGCGACGCGGGTTGGGGGTGGCATTAATAGCGAGACGCGTGTTTAATTTTGCATGCGTTCGGCTTTATTCGCCCCTCTCTCTTTCTATTTGAGTCCATCTGTTCGTTCGTTTTGGTAACGCAGTATAATTAATGTTAGGATTAATTTAGGTCATTACGCAGTCTGCCTCTCAATGTTTTTCCAAGAAATACAGCACACGTTTCATTGAAGAAAGCGGGTATAATACAGTAAGCTTTTACTATCAACGTGAAAGCGTTACAATTTGCAGACGAAGCAGAAAACAAGGGGGATTTCGAGTACCTTCTTTGTGACAGCACTGTTATTTTACCATTGCTCTTTTCTTTATTAATTTTATTTGTTAGGCTTCATATTTACCTAATAATTTATATATGTGGATTAGAATATTCCACGACAGTTAACAAATTATCAACTATCCCACTTAAAGGAACAATGTAGGGAATACAGAAAAGATATATGTTACCAGGTAAGCAAGTTAACAAAATGGTCACACAAAAGAATTAATTTCCTGTCATTCATACACGCGCTAGCAAAGGCCTTCACTCATCTTGCTCTCACTTACCGATTGTGAAAAAATCTTGCACTCCATAGAATAACACAACAGCAGTTACACCTCAACTAAATGTATGAGTGTTTGTTCAAGTTCTAGCCCCAGATTATCGGGTAGGCGGTCAGCACATAAAAGGATCCCGTAATCGCTGGAAAATGAATCTGTAGTTGTGTCTCTTTTCTTAATAACAGTTTCTATGGGAGGGCACGGTCTCTGATACCGGGGTGAGGATGGTGTGGTCTATTTGACTATGCCGCTGATAATAAAATTCTTACGCGTGCTGGTACACTTTATCCGTGAGTTATGGTTTAAGTCCAGTGAGAAAACTAAGTCACATCACTGTTCAGGAAATTATGAATTATCTCTCTGTGTCAGTAAACTAACAATGCTCGGGCCAGTGTTCTTCTTCCCGTTACGACTTAAGTTGTTTGATGGTGCGTTAAATTTGTCTTTGGGTGTGCTTTCTTTGCTATAAGTTAGATAGCGGAATTCCAAACATAGAATCGCCTCAAAGATTAAAAATTTACACAGTCTCAACCAGTTCTGCGTCAGGGGAACTCTACACACTGTTTATGCTTTGCTTTGCTTAGATTGATTTCTTTATTGCTTTCTTAATGCTGGGATCGCACAGGTTACGATCACTCTGTATGAAAGAAAAAAAAAGACATGTAATATACCGAAAACAAATAACCTTCTAAAGCGCGATGAATTTCCCGTTAAGCCTATTATATATATGCTCGCGTATTTAATTATGTATTTAATAAACACTGCGCGAGTTCTAGTGGTTAAAAACACACATCTATAAAACTAGGACTTAACTGAATTTATTAATTATAAATTCCTTCGCGACTTTAAAAGTTAATTTAAGCATCTATTATCTTTTGAAATAATATAATAGATAGATCATTATATTTAAAACTGGAACTCTTGAGATGGTTTAATTAAATAGATTTAAATTAACACAAAATCCCTTTAAATAGAATGACTGAGCTAGACCACTGATCACTTTACACAATATATATTACCGCTTTGCACAGAAATAGAAATCACTGCAAATATATATAAAATCCAGGGGAAAATCTATAACAAGATTTCAATAAAGCTAGTGCTTCTGTAAAGATCTGGCCAGCGAGTGATAACGTGTCTAGTTCTACATGGTCTATTTAGCTAAAATGAAATGTAAGTTGAGTGGGACATGATAAACTTGACAACTTATTTGATCTCACGAACTTTTGGGGATCTGACCGCCAAATCAAGAGAAAAAGCCGCCCCCTGGTCTTCGTATCTCCGTTCGCTGCTGCCCGTTTCGCTTTCCCCCGTTCGCTCGGTTTCGATTGACACCGAGACGCGAAATTAGCGGCAAGCAACTGCGTCTCGTATCAGGGAAAACTACTGTCTTTGATAGCGCCGATAGTCTCCCCTAAGATCCCTCGGTCTGTCTCTTTGATCTCGTCGCTGTATCCTACATGAGTCCCGGTGGAATGCGTTCTGGCAAACGAAAAGTTACAACAAATGTTCAGGGGTTCTAATGTTATGAAAAGCTAAAGGTCCCTTTAAATCAAACATCATATCAGGGAAAATTCACTAGTCAAACTAGACGTACGTCACAATCGTATTTGTTAGAGGATGGACTGTGGCCAATTTGGGAAATATACCAGACAATTTGTATATTCAGGAACCATTGTAATTCCAAAGGGATATCACCAAGAATAGGTAAGCGTGATTGAGTGGCCACTGTATATTAGAAAGAGTATGACAGAGAGAGTGAATATTTTTCTTTGTTTCATGAATTGTATCATCCTTGATTTTGCTTAAAAAATTGTTTACTTTACTGGGTAGCATTTAGTAGGAACTTGTTTCTTTACTGTCTATTCTGTAACATAGTGCTAACCTTTGACCTTTGGGTTATTAACTTTTTGGGTTCTTTTCTCAAGAGAGGGAGGGCACATTTATTCAGTTATTTCCTGTGTATGTAAATCTGATTTTATTTGATCTTTCTTTAGATATTTGGTGTTGTCAAGTTTAATGATAATAAACAACAAAAGAAACTTAACTTTGTGTGTTGGTCAGACCCATACCCAATTAAACATAGTTTTTCACGTTTGTGTGTCTTCTTGTCACATAGCTGTGTGTGTGTGTGTGTAGTTAAACTTATATTTCTATATGAGGAGGGTAAGATTGTCTTATACTAAATTATAGTCGTATAAATAGGCTGGACTAGAGACATTTACTCATTCCAGAGACATATCTTCTCCTTAAGCTTTTCACCTGTGAAATCTATTTCTCACTCCTTCTTCTCACGTACTTATCACCATCCACTCTACTCAGACGGGACTATAAATAACTTCCAAGCCTATCCATACGACACTCACCATGGTGTAAGCTTTGAGCTTCATGTCCTTAAGGCAGCACAATTTCCTTTGTGCTGAGTTTCCGTCTGTCTGCCCCCTTCCACCCTCTTTCGCACAGTTCTAGGACATCGATCTTGTAGTCTCACATTTCTGCTGCTGCCTGTACAGTTTTCCATTGTTCATTCAATGCACGAAAATTCCAGGTGCCTGACCTGGAAGTTTTCCAGGTGCCTTACCTGGAAGTTTTGTTAGTAGAAAAAATGTTAGTCAGCAACACGTACTTGTTTGGGCTTTCTCTGTTGTTTCATGCGCCTCACTGCCTGGGGACCTTCTCCTGTCTTGGGTGGCTGAGTTTTATTTTCTTCAGTTGAACTGTCCATGTGTTTGACGTTTTAAATTTTTACAGGATGGGGTAACCGGCCCCTTGCTCAATTCCCCCCCTTACCCCCATACCCCCCCCCCCCCCCCAGTCGCAGTTTACGACATCCATGGTTGGTCACAGTGTACTATTAATTGCTCCCCTTTCGGGCCCCGACAACACACGGGTGCCACAGGAACATACAAGTTGACTGGATATTTTCATAGAAGAAAATAGATGTCAATAGGCCAGACTTCTTTTGGCCTTCTCTGAGCTGCGCAATGAGCCTCTTTAATGTGAGAGGGCCATAATAACGCTCTCATTTTCATATTTATGTGTTTAAAACCCGGAGTGTATAGCTGTGTTTTTGCCCAGTATAAGTTTTACAAGAACACCGGTAAATAGTCCTCACCTCGTCTACGAGAACCAGATGCCTGATATTACTACGCGCGCGCACCATGCTGTGAGTAATTTGGTCAAGCAGCCCATATAAAGAGAGCGCGCCACCTAAAAATTCCATTTATAACTAACAATTAATCCTCCAGATCTGAAGGTCGTTTATATTTGGACATGCGCCCTAATAGGTTGAACGGGACGCGCCTCGCCAAAACGAGGCAAAATTTTATTTTTTTTTAAAAATTCCATTAAAGAAATACAAAATTATTGACTACTCATAGTGGAAGCAAAGACAAAGAAGTAACAAACAAACACAAAACAAGACTTAAAAAGAAGAAATACTAATATAAATTAAAGCCATCAACTGCAAAAGACAATAGTTATCTAAATACAAAACCAACAATAAAACTACATTAAATACCCTAATTATAACCAAATCTTAGGTTGAACAGGGTAGACCAAGATGGTGGAAGAGCAGAGGCAATAATGGTCAGCTGTTAAGTGCACTCTCATCTTCCTCATCACCTTAAAAAAAAAAAAAAATTCCTTTTCACAAGAGCGGCCTAGAGAGAACAAGCGACGAGATACACGCAGCCGGTAGAAGACTGATGGACAAAGAAACCAGAGCACGCGAGCTATTATTGTTAGCGTATTTCGCAGAGATTAGCATTAATGTGCTGTAGTTTTATTATTAGTATTCAGCGTGACTCAGTTCTAGTGTTTAATAGAATAGATAGATGTTTCCAACGGAGATTTCTTTTAGGATATTATAATTAGTTTTAAAGTTATAGATGCGTGAAAACAATGTGTGGATAGGTTTTATTAGTCGTGTTAAGTCCAGATCACGGCTGTAAGGATATAGTAGGAACCTATTTCATTCATGACCGGGCAGAAAAGCGAAAATAGTAGGAACCTATTTCATACATGGAACTGGACAGAAATGATATCAGGGACTGAAATTGAGATGGTACGTATTAACTGTTTGGCAAGATGGCACCCGGAAGCCACGTGTTAATGTACATAAAGATGGCGCCTGTGAGTCGGCATTAACATTCTTAGTTACCACGTGCTATAGGCCCATTGATGTTAAGCTATTTATTATTTGAGAGCGCAGTGGGCTAATTATAACGTTTGTTAGCTTTGTTAGTTCAAGAGTTATTTTATTTTATTGTTTGATGTAAAGGTAATTTAGTTAGTGTATTTCACGATAATTGATTATAATTCTACTGTATATTTTTAGTGGGTTACTTTGAAGTGAGAATAGTTATTTAGATTTCTGGTGAGCGCAATGCCACTCCTTTGTGCTTAAGGCACTTTGAGACAGAGGTGTTTCTCTGTTTGCTCCTTGTGGAACATGGAAACACCAATGCGGCTGGTGTCCATCACAAGCCTACGAGAAGCATTTATATGTTATTGCAGTGGTCATATACGACACGCTTGTTGCCAGGCGCACCAGTCATCACATACGACATGCTTCCCAATGTAGAAACGTATATTGATGGGGATCGGTTGCGAGGTGGTAGCTTATTCTCATTAAGGAGAGTAATGCTTGTACATATCGTTTAATATTATTTTATGCCCATGTTATTATTATTTAATTATTGTGATGTGTAGGGTAGTTTATGAGAGCACGTGGGTCCACTTGGGATAAATTATGTCTCTTCCTGCTCCTTATGGAGCATGGGGCCACCAATGTGGCTGGCCTCCGCATGAAGCCCGCACAAAGCATTCATATGCTCTTGGCGTAGTAGTTTCGGTAGCAATATATGTTACATAGTGAGATTGCCAGCCTCATGCACAACACCACACTAGTTTCAATGGATGTCTTGCATGAGCGTGTGTGTGTGTTTGTGTGTGTTATAGTTGAATGTTTCAGGTGGCGTGGAAAAACGGGCTGTGAAGCAGGTGAGAGCATGGTGTTTATCATTTTTTTAATTTATTATGATTTTAACTAATCGGTGCTTTGTTTGCGTTTCAGGTTAGCAATTGAGCACTGGCTGGGTATTTGTTTGGTGTTTGTTTGGTGTTTGTTTAGAGTTCGTTTATTATTATAGTTGCTTTTTTTCTCGGCTGAAAAAAAGAGGAGGGCGGCCTGCATGGAGGCCGTAAGGAGACAGCCCCTCCACCATGCAACGGCACAACAGGCCAATCACCTGTTTGCTTTAAACTTTTGATTACGAGAACTACAAGAGAGAAAACCCGACTAATTCTAAATGCGACGAACTGGAACGGACTACGACTTATGGAACTTGGAACACAAGAAGTATAAATGGGAAAGAAGAGGAGCTGGTGGAAGAGATGAGGAAAGCAAAAGTAGAAATCCTGGCTATAACGAAAACAAAGAAAAAAGGACAAGGAGTCATGGATCTCGATGGCAACACGCTGCTCTACAGTGGTGCACCCACATCTGAAAGAGCTAAAGGGGTCGTGGGTTGCATTGTGGCCAAAAACCAAAAGATAGTATCAAGGGATGGGACTTTGTCTCGGAGCGCATTATGGTTGTAAAACTAAAAGAAGGAGAAACCATAGTCAACCTGGTCATAGTGTATGGGCCAAATGAGGATGAGAGAGCAGAGGTCAAGGAGGAATTCTTCGTGCTGCTTCAAAGGACAGTGGATGACTGCCTAGATGAAATTGTCATGCTCGGAGATTTCAACGCCAGAGTTGGAATTGACCATGCTAGACTGGGTGGAGTTATCGGAAGATATGGAGAAGATACTCTCAATGACAATGGAAAGCGACTCCTTAAATTCTGCAGTGAGCAGAATCTGATCATTACAAACACAAAGTTCCCCCATAAGCGCAGACACTAGATGTGAACCAACAAAGAATGAGAAGTCAGTGATCGACTATGCCATTGTTAGGAGGAGCTCATTCAAATATGTCCGAGATGCTAGAGTCTGGAGGGGGCCAGAGATTGGAAGTGATCACTACCTGCTTACAATCAAAAGAACAACTGAAAGAGTTGCTCAGCCTAGGAACTGCCCAACATCACGCAAGAAACTAAGTAAACGAACGGAAGAAATGAGCATTAAGACCTACAAGCTGAGAGAGCCAGAAATTAAGACCAGATATCAGGGGCTTATTGCTACAGCGGTGAGCAACACAGAAGAACAACCTGATGACTTGGAAACCCTCTGGCTTAAATTCAAGGACATCATAAAGACAGCTGCTGCAGAAGCATGTGGTGAAGTCCGACTTGGGAACAAGAGAAAGAGGACACCTTGGTGGACAGAGGAAGTCAAAGAGAAAATAAGAGAGAAGAAAATGGCATGGAAACAATACTTATGAGCTAAAAACACAACAGGACAAATGGAGAAATATAGAGAATATGTGACACTCAGAACAGAAGCAAAGAACAAGGTGCTAGCAGCAAAACAGAAGTCCTGGGAAGAATTTGGAGAAAAGCTAGAAAAAGATGCACAAGAAAACCAGAAATTGTTCTATAAGACCCTAAAAAACATGAGGAAGGAAAAACAATGCCCTCTCAAATTTATAAAGGACAAGCAAGGCAAATTGCTTACTGCCCCGAAGGAAGTAATGGAAAGATGGAAAGAATATTTCTCAGAACTCCTGGATGGTGAGCATGGTCAAGCATCAGAAATGATAACCACTAGCACAGAAGAGAAAACCAATGATGGTGAAGATGACATAAAGATGGAAGAACTGAAGGCAGCACTGGAGAAAATCAAGATGGACAAAGCAGCAGGGCATGATGGTATAACACCAGAAATGGTTAAGTACATGGGAGCATCAGGCGACCTATTACTCTTAAGGGTCCTACAGGCAGCGTGGTGCAACAAGACGATACCAAAGGATTGGGAGATTGCCATCATAACACCAATTTTCAAAAAGGGTGACAATCGACAATGTGGAAACCATAGAGGCATATCCCTTCTCAGTGTCCCTGGTAAAATCTACTCTAGAATCCTAGAGCAGAGACTCCGACGCCTAACTGAGCCACAATTGGATGAGGTGCAGTGCGGATTTCGAGCAAACCGAAGTACTCAAGACCTAATCTTCAAACTCAGACAGCTGAATGAAAAGGCTCTTGAGTATAAGAGTGAGATCCTTCTTTGTTTCATAGATCTGGAAAAGGCGTTTGACAAGATCCCCTGGAGCAAACTTTGGGACTGTTTGGCAAGGAAGAATATTCCAGCACCTCTGATTCATGCTATACAGAGCTTCTACAAGTCTTGCAGAAATTATGTGAGGACAGCAAACCATAAGTCAGAAGAGTTCAGGACCACCACTAGTGTAAGACAAGGTGATATCCTGTCACCTTATCTTTTCATATTCCTCATGGCCGATGTCATCAAGGCATGTAAGGAGAGAACGAGAAAGTATTCAGTGGGGTACTGGAAGATGAGACAGGTCTGTATTTCAGAGCTGGCATTTGCTGATGATGTTGCTCTGACTGCTAAATCAGAGGCACATCTCCAATCCAACCTGCAAGTCTGGAAGGAAGAGCTGGAGAAGAGAGGGATGGTCATAAGCAGCTCTAAAACAAAATCCATGGTGATATCACGAGAAGAAAGAAGACATTAGATTAAGCTGGGAGAACAGGTCCTGGAGCAAGTTGACCACTTTAAATGCCTCGGAGCTATTACAGATCGAAAGGGAGGCATCAAAGAAGAGTTGGCCACTCGAAAAGCAGCAGTTGGGAGACTTTTTCAGGCTATAAATCGAGGATTTCTCAGCAAGAGAGAGGTTGGTAAGAAAACGAAGATGACTGTATACCGCTCCACAAATGTCCCAGTCTTGACATATGGATGCGAGTCATGGGCAATGACTACAACCCACAAAAGCCAGATCCAAACCTCAGAAATGAGGTATCTGAGGAAGGTGGTTGAAGTAACAAGAAGAGACATGGTTCGCAACCAGACGATACGTCAAGGCCTAAAATCCCACCCCCTGCAGACCCAGGTAGAACAGTCCCAACTAAGATGGTTTGGCCATGTCTGCAGAATGGGAGAAGATCGGCTGCCGCGACAAGCATGGGAAACAAAGAGCCAGGGATCCAGACCCCCCAGGATGACCCAGAGTCTGCTGGGAGGACAACATTAGACAATCTTTGAAGGACCGAGGACTAGAATGGAACCAGGCCAGGAGGAAGACAGCCGATAGGATAGTCTGGCGCTTTCTCTTCCAAATCTCTACACCTCACGGTAGAAGAGGAACGACTAAGTAAGTAAGCTTTTTGTCACTGAGAGGGTTGTATAAATAAATACAGCCCCTGCCTTAGAATCAGAGTTTTATTGTTGTTCGGGTCGGGTGCGAGTGTGCAAGAAAGTGATCACATATCACAACAGCATCAACATTTCTCGCCCACCCTATCACATTAATGTAGGATCTTCTTCCGTCTTTAGATGGCCAAGTAGATTTTAAATTATTTGATTTGATCGAATTGACTTGTTCATACTTCCTGAAGCGATGTGTTTCAAAGATTCAACAGGACATGGCAGCCGACCCATGCCCAACCCTAGAAAATCGCCTTCTGTGAATTGCTTGGCGGTTTACAGTGTTACTTTTCTTTGCTTCCCTTTCGGGCCATGGGAACACGTGGTTGGGGCATAGTTACGGCTTTTAACAAAAAGTTTATTTTGTATCAAAATGAAAAATCTCTCACGAAGTGTCTCCATCTTGTCGTGGTGGCGTGTATGTTTTCATGCCCTCAAGAGCTAAGTCAGACGCGGGAATATGTTGCTCACGTTTTTATTTCCTGGTAATATAATCAGACAAACGGACATTTCAATTACGAATTTCAATGAAGATTTTAAAAATATTAAAGCATCCTGGGGTATTTTGTTAAATCTGGAGTCGAGGTGACATATTTAACATTTCACAGAGTTCTTGAGTTGACTGAGTTCTTTGAATTGATGGAAAGCATGATGCCAGTGGAAGGCGGGAATGAGTCTTTCAAGAAATGAGTCTTTCAAGAATGTCCACCGGAAATATCTTTAAATGATCTGCAAGCCGAACTTTTAGGTCAGGGGCCGGGGAGATCTCTCGGTCACCAACGCGAAGCTAAGTAGAGTACCCAGCGTGGGGACAAGTCACATTACCTATCCCATCCTGCTCTGTGGCTACAAATGGCGCCTAAACATGGGATGTTATTGGATAGTCGGGTGTGGCAAAACGGGAATTATAATGATAAATGGTTTTAAGCTACGTTCGTACTAATGGTGAGAAAAAAGAGCTTTTCACATTCTGATGAAGATCACTGACTCGTGACGTCCTGTCTCATGATCTTAATCCAGTCAGTGGCGTAGCGAATGGGAGGACAGGCAGGGGTGGGCGGCCGCCCCGAGCGCCACACACAGGGAGGGGGCGACAAAAAAGTTGTTTCTCAACGAACATTTATGTCCTATGAAAACACACCGAATCTTTTCTTTCTCAGAAGAATTTTGTTTAAATTTTCGCCTTCGAATCCAAAACGTATTTCTTTGGCAGATTCGTGAACTTATTCTATTTCAACAACTGCTTTGGAATTACTTTCATTCGTGGTGTCTTGCGGAAATGATATATTCCCAAATTTACGCATAGCATTGCAAATTCTGCTATCGATTTCCACTCCAGTAGCTAGTTGTGAGCGTTCTTTTAGTAAACTAAAACTAATTCTTTCGTATTTACGAACGTCTATGTGACAGGAATATCTGAGTGATCTTGCACTTCTTCGTATTGAAAGAGAAACTGTTGAGAACATTGATGTTGATCACATAATTGATCAGTTCGCAGGAGTGAAGGTAAGAAAGATCAATCTATGGTAGAAAAACTGATATCTGCGGTGTACTGAAAAAAATGTGACGTCATACCAAAAAACAAAAAATACAATTGAGGCTCACTTCTTTCAAAAATGATGTCGGAACAAAATAGATTTTGTAACCTCTGTCCTCATCATCATCATCTCAACCCGTAACCCGTCATGGGTCGTAGGGGTGCCATGGTGGAAGCATCAGCAGAAAGGGTCCTCCACTGCTCTCTATCCTCGGCAATGCGTACAAGTGTGGAAAAACCGTGCCCTGCCCATTCTTTGATGTTATCAGCCCAGGATTTTCTCTGCCTTCCTCTTCTCCGTTTACCTTCGACTGTTCCCTGGAGGATCGTTTTCGAAAGGGAGGTATGACGAGTTACGTGCCCAAACCAGGCAAGCTTTCGACGTTTCACTATTGACAAAAGTGGTTCTTGGTGGCCTGCATACGTGTTTATCTTCTCTCTAACATAGACATTTGTTTTATGCTCTTTATAGCAAATGTCCTCATAGTCTACTTTTATCCACAAGAGTTCACAACATCCGCATGGACGACAAATATTCAGATTATTATCGCAGCTTAAATATCGGATAATTGTTATAACCTTTAAATGGTTTAAAATTTATTAAAATTATTTTTTTATTTTTTAAATATAACGTAATGCACATCTTGAAAAACAAAATTCAGACTAAATAAACTGTATTCTTAATTAAAATAAGATTTAAAACAAAAAATAAAGCAGTAACAAGTTATCACCATCCCGACAACAGTCCAATGAGATCGTATACATAAAAGTTTAGCAGGTTGAACCCACTGACCTGAACGTTTACAATTTCGTGTTTATATGGGAGAATGTAAATGCATTTAGTTGGGTACAGCAAAGGTTAGGCCCATGAAAGGGAAGATCTTTGTTAAAGCCTGATTAATTCAAAACTATTTTTTTTTTACTTCTCTTGGGTTTTTTTCTTTGTAATACTGAAAATGTAATCAAATGTAAATTAGTTCACTAGTGTAGACAAAACAGTCTTTTTTCGAAAACTTCTTCAAATGCCATGCCAGCTGGTTTAGGCAATTTTCTGTCAATAATTTCTTGTGCCAAGTGTTTTTTGTAAATGATGTTGATGATTTATTTCACTGCCACGATATCCCACTATCCAGTATCTTTTCTCCTTGTCGTTATCTACCTTTCTTTTCGTCAATCTGTTTTGTCATGATATATGCCAGGTTTCTGCTACTTACAACATGCCAAAAGACAGTGGATTGTTTCAGGACATTCTCATTGTTCTGTTTATCTGTTCAAGGTATTCGTAACATTCTTCCGTAAAACCACAACTGTGTGGCCCTCATGGATTTTCTACCAGCTTTACCGTGAGACCACCCTGGCTATCGAGTGCTCATTTGTGTATTATTACTGAGGGAGCGGCGCCTAGTATTGGTGCAGCGACAACATAGTCTAAAAATGGAGCATGCGTAATAACCGTAAGAGCGTTGTAAATCTATTTATGTCTTTCGATTTAGAGAAATTTAAAGTCTGATAAACACAATCTCACTTTATACAACTAAAAACCATGGCTATTTGCATCTTGTCAATGCCTTGCAGGATCGGGCTGTGCATAAGACTGAAGAACTCCCTTCATCGATCCCGTTGATTACACTGCCGATAATAAAAGACACTACAGAATAAAAGAATGCACGCTGTTTCTAACAGGAATTTAAGTAAATGCGAGGTGCTCCGTTCATGTAGCTGAAATTTAGGTCGAAAATAAAAACAAATAGCAAATTGTATGCATTATGGTGTTTCATATAGAATTAAATAAATATGAAAATAGTTAAAATATTGGAAAATTGTATGAGTATTCGCTTATTTTAGCTTTTTGTAATTACCAAGTAAACGCATGAATTCGCAACTCCCAGTGATAACGTTGCCACACGAGAGAGCACGCGACTGGAAACTAGAAATGTAATGGAAGACACATCCATTATTTGTGCACATCTCTTAATGTTGTTGATCAGCTTTCCTTAATTGAAACTCTATTATCGGTTTCAGTGCCAAATTTAGCGCAGATTATGTCATAGCGGCGCCAAGTATTGGTGCAGCGACAACATAGTCTAAAAATGGAGCATGCGTAATAATCGTAAGAGCGTTGTAAATCTATTTATGTCTTTCGATTTAGAGAAATTTAAAGTCTGATAAACACAATCTCACTTTATACAACTAAAAACCATGGCTATTTGCTTCTTGTCAATGGCTTTTAAATGGAAGTACTGACGTTTTCATCATTGCTAGAAAAAGCTGGCCATCTAAATGCGTAGGTCAGCTGATGAAATTGATATTACAACAGCAGAGAGAATGTTAGGTATAATTATTTTCATCACCATCAGCTGTCATCTTCACAACGAAGGTTGGCTGTAATGAAACTCCAACGCCTTCTGTCTCTCGTCTTGATGATGCACTCTGATAGACTCTTTCCTGTCCATTACTTGATGTTATCTTCCCACTTAAGGGGAGGAGCGCCAGGCATTTCTCGGTTGAAATCGAAAAAATTAAGAATTTGGGATTAGTCCATTTTCTGATACTTTAGCATCTCCCGAATCTAAATATAACAGAATTAAATGTCAAAATGCATTCTAACAATATGTATTTTGACTTTGAAAAAGGTATGGTACGGACAGATTTTCTCAAACTCGACAAAATATGTCTAATTTAGACCAGTTTCTTTCATAGCAACCAAGCTTACACCCCTACATATTATGCATCGTTGAATTTGTCCAAATCAACACTTTACTGTAAGCAGGTCCTTATTTCTGGATTCCAAATGCCAGATAGGAAATTTATAATTTCAAAGTCAACATTTAGGGTTTCCCCTCGATTCTAAATTTTTAATTGGCTGTGCGCGTTCACGTGACCGGCAACGACAATATGGCCGCGTGTTTACGGAATCTCAGTTTTGATTTGTTATTGATGTGACAATGCCTAAAAATACGAGATGCTCTCGTTACCTCCAACTGGAATAGGCCAGAGTTAGAGATGGAAGCAAGACTTATCCTACACTGCAGGTAAAACGTACTTATTGTGACGATATAATGGTAAAAAGTGGGACTTTAGTACTCAGGCAAGGAAGGTTGAAATAAAGCACAACGGACCGTTTGTTCGATGTGGCCTTTGACAAGAATTTAGAGACGCAGTAAACGGGAGTAAGGGTTAGGCTTAGTGGTTGAAATGAAGCAGACATGACCGTCTGTACGATAGTTCCTTAAATTAGAATTCAGAGATGCAGTAAAAAGGGCTAATGGTTACGTAAATGTATCCTTAACCTAACCCTAACGACGTTGGCGACTTACTGGGATGACATCTAAGAAGACGGCCCACAGTGACTCATTTCAACCAGGTTTAAGAATCTTAAACTAACCCTAAACCTTACGACGTTGGCTACTTACTGGAATGACATCAAAGAAGGCGGCCCACTGTGCTTCATTTCAACCACCAGGGAGTTACATGAACTAGCTATTACGAGTAGTAGACAGTCAATTAAAAATCATCACGTTTTCCTGAGTTTACAGAATAACGGGTGACTTCTCATAATTCAGTACATTATCATGATTCTTGTAAGCATAGTGCATATTTGTTTCCTCAATTTAATGTTTGTTTCTTGTGTATTTTTATTGACATGTCACAGATGCTTATGTGTTATTTAAAAAATGCCTGCCAGACATGTGCAACAGCTGGTTCTTGGTACCAGAAGAAAGATTGGAAACTTCATCAAGTGGAAAGTGAAGCAAGGCTGTAATATACATTTTGAAGGTATTTACTTTTGAAACTTACTTTATGTTTCCCCTTGCCTAAGCATAGACATTCATGTAATTTATTTTGATCTCCATAAATATCAAGTTTAGAAATATATTTCATTACTTACATGTATTGTTTTGCTTCCATTGTACTTTAAGGCACAGTTTATTAATGCTTGTTTACATCTTTATTTGAAATTTTACTAATGTAAACATTTGCCTCTTTCTAGGAAGTTCAAGTGTCATGGAAGCTGAGGCAGGTAGTGATTTGTGAAGCTGTTCTCTGACGCGACAGAAATTTTGCTACACCGTGTAAAGTGATTGTGATAGCAAAGCATTCAATCAGATCATAGCAATTAAACCATATGGCCCTAATATTGCTGAATTTAATCAAGGACCTGAGGCTGCTATATTTTTCAAGAAAGTCCTGGGGCTGAACAGTGGAAAAGAGGCTTGTCGACTGGCAGGAGCAAGAAAGCGTTAAACGTCTGGTGCTCAGCTCTAAAATGGCAGAAAACTGCACTAAGAAAATGAAGGACATTTAGCACAAATCTCAACAGAAAGCCAGACAAGAAACTGCAGAGGAAGCTGGATATGCTGCCGGTATGTTCTGCATGACTAGTAAGTTATTTTATTTTGCTGCAGTATTACATACTTATTTAATTATATTCTAATTATAACGAAAAATGTGATTTTAAAGAAATCATTATTCTCATACTAATTTTCTTATAACTTCCACACTTACGTATTAATTGACATAGGAATTGGCACATATATTTGCCCATAATCTTTTAAAACTGTTTATGTGAAGGATTTTAAGTATCTGATCAAACTTTTGGTTAATTGACAAAAGTAATGTAAAATTTAGTAAAATTTGTTACTATTTTAGACGCTATTTTCAAAGTCCTACAACTTTTTTTTGTATTAAAGTTATCAAAAATCCATCACTGGAAAAGTTTTAACATATAATGATAAACATTGTGTTCATATTTAGTATTCATAGCTTAATAAATAAAAAAGCTTTAGCAAATTGAAATAGAACAAAGAATCCAATATTGCTCAGCTCTAAAACGGCAGAAAACTGCGCTAAGACAAGGAAGGAAATTAGGCACAAATTTCAACAGAAAGCCAGATAGGAAGCTGCAGAGGAAGCTGGATATGCTACCAGTATGTTCTAAATGACAAGTAAGCAATTTTTCAGGGGCAATATTACAGACTTATTTAATTGTAGTCTATTTATGGAGAAAAATGCGATTTTCTCAAAATCTAATTTTCTCATCCTAATTTCCTTAAAACTTCCACACTTATGTGTTAATTGACATAACAATTGGCACATATGTTCCCCATAATCTTTTAAAACTTTCATATTGCTGGATTTTGAGTATCTGATCAAACATTTGATTTATTGCAAAAAGTAATGTAAAATTTATCAAAATTTGTTACTTTTTTTAGACACTATATTCAAAGTCCTACAACTTTTTTTGTATTAAAGTTATCAAAAATCCACCAATCGAAAAGTTTTAAAATATAATGATAAACGTTGTGTTCATATTTGGTATTCATAGCTTAATAAATAAAAAAGCCTTAGCAAATTGAAATAGAACAATAGAATCCAATATGGCCGCCGTTTCTATGGCAACCAGTAGTGCAGTGCCATAAAACTCTTCATTTTTCGTATCTAGTATTGATATAGGTTAAGTCTGTGCATTTTCATTGAAATCCAGCAAGTGATAACGAAAATAGCATTTCAGTGTAGCTCCTCCCCTTAAAGCGCTGTCTTCCCCTTGCACGTTTGCCTTCAACTCTCCCTTCGCTTATGGTCTTCTGCAAGGTGTTATATCCTTTTACGTGGCCAAAATATTTTAGCTGCTTAATTTTGATCTCCTTCATTAGTTCTCTTTTTTACCTAGGTTTTCTAGGACCTCCTTATTTGTTTTCATCTTTGTCATTGAGATTGCGCCCCATTAACTTTAAATACACACACAGAAGCATTACTCACACACACGTATACGAGAAGGCATTGGCGAACTGGGGATGGGGTGCGATGCGGCCACCCGCCCCGGGTGACAGCCAGGAGGATGGTGCTATCGGACTCTCATATGACAGTATTATACTGTTTAAAGTCTACTTGCAAGCATAAAATAAAATATTTTTTGTGGTTTTTATGGGAGGTACCAAAGAAAGGATCCGCCCCAGGTGTCAAATACTTTAAGTGCTCCCCTGCGAGTCTGGTATTGAGTTTCCGCGTTGTTTCATGAGGTTCGGCTTGAATGTAAACGAGGTATGTCGGACACGACTTTTCCGCCTTCATAAATCAAGAAATAATTTTTAAAAACCATATCTGGCTAAGGCACAACAAAATGATCTAAAGATCAGGGAAATTCTTATCTACCGGTACATTGTCTCAGACTCAGATTAACAATTTAAACTATACGCCTATTCTACATTTTTTAAACCCAATGTTTATTTAATAAGTTTCATGAATAGATCGTTTTACTAATAATACTAAAAATAAAAATAAAATAAATACCTACAACAACAAAACAAAAAGAAATAACTGTTCAGAAAGTTTAAAGCGTTTTAGCAGTGGAAGTACCTGCCAGATTGGCGTGTTAATACAACGTAACAGTGAAAACTATTTCAGCTGGGTAATTTTGACGAAAATTAATCGCAGGCATAACTTAACAGAAACAATAACACATCACTGGACAACAGCCAAAATGTATCAGAAACAAAAAGTAGCTATTTTAAACTAATTTGGACATGCTGATCACCAATATGAACTTAAAAATCGCGAATTAGCTCTAGTTTTCAAGATCGGGGGGGTGTGTTAAGTAGGCTGGTGGCTTCACCTTCCCGACGCGAATGACCCAGTCCTTTTCTTTTCTACAGCCCTGGCGCATGATTCCCCACGAGACGGATAGCCTTGAGCGCCAATTGGATGACGCAATCTGTAGCAGTCATTGCAACCACATTTCCTCCTTGTTGTGACGACACGTCTGTACGTGTCCTTTTGTGTGATCTCTCACACCTTCAACACTCCGGCAGTATCCTTTCTTTTTCTTCATTTTTCTCTCAACGCTTTTATTTGACATAAATCATGCCTTTTCATTCGTTATTTCTACTATTTTGCTCTACGCTGGACATAGCATGGTGAATTCTCTAACACGCCACTCCCCTATGGCAGTATTTGCTATGGGAGTAATGCGTATCTTATTGTTTCACACTCCACTCCCAGACTGTTGTTACGATTCACCAGGTTTGGTGACCCGGCCAGCGATAATATTTTATCGCCTAATCTGTCTGAACACATGTGGAAACGTGGCCGTCAAACATTTGACCCCATTGGGAAGCGGCTGATCGTGTTGACACAAGCCGGTTTGTGATCAGATGAACGAAGACCACATGGACTGTTCACACATCTGTCTGGCGTAGGCACGCAGATTATTCTGATAAACAGAGGTGCGCCGGAAGTCTTAGGTAACGATATGACGTCCCTGTGTAAGAGGCCACGCGTGAATATTAAATTTAACATTTTCAAATACGCGTGGGATGAGTAATGATAAATTTCTCCACCCAAACAGTGCTAGATAGATTGGATTGGTTCGCCAGAATATACTATGATTTGATTGGCACTTTCGGCGGAAACACAGCTGAGATTTGAAACTAAGGATTGTGAGATATAATCTAACAAACTCGGAGTCACAGCACACAACACAGACAGACTGCATCGCAGCGTCAACTAAATACCTCTACAAGCCAGAAGAAAGAGGATAGGACTTACAATTCCACAACTATAAGTACCAGATCGAGTATTGGGCAACTTTGGAATTCACAAGTAAACCCGCCATTTTAATACAAGACTGGAAACTTGGGAATTCTATCACAAGAAGTCATAAGAGGAATTATAGATTTCCAGACCAAGTGTTTCACCCATCATAAGAGGAATTTTTCAGACTTAAGTGATTTGAACAGCATCTAACTACAGGGCTGTGGGTCCATTCTAAATCTGTGCCAGGAGACGTGTGTATTCCAAAAATTGTGGGTAAGTGTAAACAAATTATTTACTAATGTAAATTCTACTATAAGTGGTTATGTATGAGGCTGGCAACCTCAACATATGAAAATAGTATATTCATGAACCACTACTGCAAGAGCTGGTGATTGTTTCTGACTAGTCGTGTGGGGAAACCCGACAGCAGAGATGACCTAAACCCCAACGAGAGTAGCGACGAGTAATGAGTGATGATTACATCACATGTGCCTAAAGTGTATAGAATCATTTTGTGAGATTTATATACCTTCTTGGGACCTCAAGACGCAGCAATAGAGACCGCAGTCAGCGACTCCTAGCTTGACTGCCTGCGTCAGGACCAGCGAACCAGAGCTGGTCAAGACCGCACTCCACCTCCACGTGGTGGTCCTGGAAACAGTCTACAGCTGTGCAGTCTGGCTGAGCGAGTGTGGATCGAAATGGGAAGGCAAACCCGGTCCTAAAAATGCCGTGCAGAAGTCGGATGTGTCGACCGAAAGGTGCAGATATCACAGCTTAGGCGTAAACAGACACAACGCAACCACCGTCCTTTTCAGGACGAACGAGGAAGAAGAAGAAGAATATACCTTCTTAATTGTAATTCAGGCAAATAATTATTCATGCACTCCAGACGCAATTTCCTGGTTGACACCCAGAAGGATATTGGTGAATTTTCATCCTATTCCCTGAGTTACATTGTGTGCTCGGGAATTTAATTCTTCTGAGAGGTTAACATTCGTGGGTGGAACGCACAAATGTACTGAGGCATTTGTTTATTTCTAATTTGTCACAGTTCGTGGTTACAAGATATCAGACTTAAGTACTGAAGTTCCTACGCCACTAGTGTGAGAGAAGAGTATCACCACCACCCGCCTACAGTGGACGAGTTACGTGGAGAAGTGTACTCATCACCAAAAGAAGTGACGGAAACCACAGCTGCATGACTTAGCTGGAGTTAAGTTGTGTGTAACAAGCTACAGCAAAAATACAGACAGTGTTAGTCACGCCCTACCAAAGCCTCAGTGAGGAAAAATTTAAAATAACTTTCACCCACTTTAATCCTTATTTTAACTTGTTGAACTAATTGACTATTACATTTGTTGTATGTTATTTTACACTAAACAATAATAGTTGATTCAGTTTATTTGTACGAAAGCAAACGTATGAGCCAAGTTTTCTTGATAAATATATATATATAATAAATACATATATATATATATATATATATATATATATATATATATATATATATATATATATATATATATATATATATATATATATATATATATATATATATATATAGAGCCATTAATTATAAGAGGGCATTCGTTGGATTATTCCAACTGGGGGCTTGACGGGCCAGAATCATAGCATAACCCCTTCACAAAAGGCGACGGACCAGATAATAAGTTAACAAATTTGTTCAGCCCTTAAGCAGCGTTTTGTTCTTGACTTCTGGGAATATCTTGTGAAGGCTCCCCTAAGGTAGAAAAGTCATTCCTCTTCTATCTACATCTTTGCCAAGAGTAATCTTGCGCGAAGATAGATACCTTGGACGACCTACTTTTAGATACGCTTGCGTTGTGACCATTAGTAGAACACAACTGCAAAGCAAGGAGAGGCAATCCCGTGACACTTGTCATCATTTGTGTTGTGGATTCTGTGAGTGCAGACATGTCGATCAAGATGCCTCGTGAATGTGTGAACAGTGAGGATTATTTTTGCTATTATTTGCGGACAAATAACTTTGCTATCACAAAGGCGACCCATTACACCGATGATAAATAAGGTTTACAGCCTTTTTTTTTGGTTTGTGAGATCGGTGACCAGGACCGGTATTGGGCCCCACACATATGTTGTCAATTCTGTGCAACGAATCTGCGCTGCTGGTTGAACCAAAAAGGACGACCGATGCGTTTTGCAGTTCCAATGGTGTGGATGGAACCGACAAACCATCTTAATGATTGTTACTTTTGCATGACTCCTCCATTTGGACATGGTATTTCTAAGAAGAAAAAGCGGCCTGTGACCTATCCGAATATTCTCTCTGCTATGCGGCCAGTGCCTCACGGGGAAGGACTTCCTGTTCCGGACCCACCAGAATCGTATACTCTGGATGATGAAGAAGATAATAAGGCTAGTGGACATCCGTCACCTGTGAAAGCATCTACATCAAGAGATCCTGATTTCGTGCCTATTGAAGAGTCTGCACAGCCACATAAAATTACCCAGAGTGAATTGTATGATCTAGTGAGAGATCTGGAATTGCCAAAAAATAAAGCAGAGCTGTTGGGGTCCAGACTGCAGCAATGGAATCTTCTAGAAGAGAATGTGCATGTGTCTGTGTTTCGTGCTCGGCAAAAAGACCTGCTTCCATATTTCAAAATGACAGATAACCTCATTGCTTGCGTTGATATAGTGGGTCTGATGGCAGCACTACACATCAACCACAAAGACTAGGATTGGAGGCTGTTCATTGATTCGTCCAAGTTGAGCTTAAAAGCTGTGCTGCTCCATAATGGTAACGTTTTACCATCGGTTGCACTCGGGTATGCAGTCCACATGAAAGAAACGTACAACAACATGAAACAACTGTTACACACCATCAACTATGACAAGTATAAGTGGCAGATTTGTGGTGACCTGAAGGTCATTGCCATCTTGATGGGGCTACAGAAGGGTTACACAAAGTTTTGCTGTTTCCTCTCTCTATGGGACAACCGTGCCAGAACTTCCCACTACAAGAAAAATGATTGGCCCCAACGACTATCACTTGAACCGGGGAAAAAGAATGTACTTAACGAACCACTTGTAGAATCCCACAAGATCTTGCTCCCTCCTCTCCACATCAAACTTGGACTAATGAAGAATTTTGTAAAGGCCATGGATCGAAATGGGGCAGGATTTTTATGCCTTCGTGATAAATTTCCAAGACTTAGTGAGGCCAAAATCAAGGAAGGTGTATTTGTCGGTCCACAGATACGTCAGCTCTTCCGAGATCAGCGTTTTGGTGATATCCTCACAGGTGATGAAAAGTTAGCTTGGAATGCTTTCCAGCAAGTGGCCACAAACTTTCTAGGAAACAATAAGGCTGACAATTACCAGGAGCTTGTAGAAACCCTCTTGCAGCGCTACGAGATGCTATGGTGCAACATGTCTTTGAAATTACACTGTTTACACTCTCATCTAGATTTCTTCCCTGCTAACTGCGGTGCTGTCAGTGACGAGCATGGGGAACGATTTCATCAGGACATTACTACCCTCGAAAAAAGGTACCAAGGGAAATGGAATGCAGCAATGCTAGCAGACTATTGTTGGACCCTTGTGAGAGATGCTCCAGAAACTCATTACAAGCGACAGGCAAAAAGGCGTTTCTGTGAATCATTTCCGCTATGAGCATTTTTATTATATGGTATGTATATGCAAATGTGTAAAACTTGTTTTATAGATATTTTAAAAACTAGAGCTAATCTGGTGTTTTAACGGCTATTTTCATATTCAGCAGCCCAAACAAGATAAAGGTAACTTGGTTTAATCTCAGATACACACAAAAAAAAAATCAAAATTTGTTGTCCAGAATACATAACACAACATAAAAACTGCCTGGCTTGCCGCCAATATTCAGGATTAACAACCCTCGAAGGGAGAGTAGTTAGATATATAAAATTATGCAGTGAACAACACTGGATTGCAGTAATATTATCGCTAAGACGCAGAAACGTACAACTCACTTTACGACAACTTGGTCTTCGTCTGGGTGGACACACACACATATATATACTCTCGAGTAAGAAACGGCAAAGGCAGCGAGGAAGGATGCTGGTCACCCCACCTCTTAAATGTAAGATCTAGTATAGGTGAAGTCTCTAACCCTTCAATCGTCTGCTGCAGTATCTGCAATGGGACTACCTTTTACCTTTGTCAGAAGTCAAAGTTATCTCCATAGTACAGTAACACTTTGCCCACATCAAGTTTCTTCTCGGATCGTTTTCATAATCCCTGTCTTTGAGACCGCAGCATGAAAGTGGTACATGAAACATTATTGCTCCGAAGTTCTAAACCTACCGCAGACAGATTATATTAGAAAAATTGTGACGAAAGGTTATTATCTGGCAACTTATTTTTTTTTTTTTTTTTGTCCGTTCACCAATTGATGTTGAACTTAAAATTTTTTTTCTTCTAAAAAAACTACCTGATGTAATGAATTCATATTTTGCATGTAGTCGTATATTATCCATGACGTTACAAATATGTTGTTGTTAAGTCAATATCAATTCTGCATTCTTCAAAACCGTAAATTCCTTTGATCTTTCCCGAATCTTACAAGAAGCACGGCTCAAAAATTAAATTTTACAATATACTTCGTCATAAATGTAAAAAGTAGGATCAGAGGCGTATCCATATCTGCTCACCGCATAGGAAACAGCTATAAGTAGTGATACATTTAAATCTGAAACGTGGGGGTAAAAAACTGTATTCAAAACTATATTGTATACGACACGGTAAATTTTACATGTATACCTGCACTATTTCTTCGTTTTTTGGAGGAGCATAATTACAGAAACCTTCAAATATAATACTGCATGCAATATATAAATTCATTACATCAGGTAGTTTGTTTGAAAACAAATTTCAAAGTTGAACATCAATTGGTGAACGGACTATATAGTCCGTTCGGAAATTCGTGCCCACAGAAAGTGTCAATTTTCTCCAAAACTGTTTGTTGTATGGACATGAATTTTTGCATGCAGTCTTAGATTTACCATGCAGTTAAGATTTTGCGATCATTACATCCACAGCTGTCGCGAAATTTGCAAAACGGCGATTGTCTATGATCGTCTTGGAACATTTGCTTAAATCTGCTTCTTCTTCCGTCCTTAGCCACCGACCGTCAAAGCAGTCAGTGGCCATTACGCCTAGTGGCGTCTTAGGGCAACAGCAGATAGGTTTTCTTTGCCATTGTTTCCCATCACGCCTAGAGCCGTCTTTAGGGCAACGGCAAATCAACCCATTTGCTGTTGTTTCCGTAATCAAAGTGACTGGCAAACGGGTGATCAGCCCGTTGTGCTTAAATCTGCATGTAACATTAATTCTTACAGTAAATCACAACATTTGTGCGACAAGACGGTTCAAAGGCGTGTCCTAAATGTGTGATTGGTTGTTCACGTGATTTTGATACGAGGAATGATGTTCTGATAATGAACCATGATAGCAGTAAATCATCAGGAAGCTATGACGAATCGTAACTGTTTATGTGTTATTATAGATTGGCATATGAAATTAGTTTATCACAAACGAAGGAATGCGATCGACGTGCCTCATTCCGAATCGGACGACTCCAATAAGTTCACAACAGTTATTGGTTGGATAAACTGCAAGCCATCTCGCTGCCAGTGTGGTGGGTTTTGATGTTAAACAGTTAAGTATTAATTGTCTGCAGATGTGAGGTCAGCTACGCAAGTCCCCGAGTCTAATTGTTGATGAAGTTGTTCTCAGGTTACCTGTCTGCTACCACCCTACGACCTCAATCTGCTATATATTTTGAACCTAATTAATTATATGTTATGGTGTCCTGGATGTTTATCTGGGCTAAGAGTCCCATAGGGTATAATGTGGCAATGTAATGGGTTAATAAAAATGACTATAACTACTCCTATAACTTAATGAACAAAGTAATTTAACAAGTCGCTGGGTAAATTTTAATGAAATTCTTTTTTACAATTTATTTTGCAATGTATACTCAATGGCTGGGATACCCACGGACTGTTTAAAACTCAAAAGATAATGCAATTATTTAATCAAAGTAATTTAAAAACAACAACTGTGTCTGTTTTACTTCGTTAATATAAATTGTTCACCCACCCACCTGACTGGAAGTGTTTCTGATGAAGCAATAACTCACATAACTATGCGTATGGACACGCTTAGGAAAAACGACTGTTATCATCATGTCAAGAAAACTGATTGATATAATTAATGATGGAGAGTATGGTTAAATGAACTAACACACGCCGTGGACAATTGGGTTTAACTTTGAGTCGTAGAACTTGTGGATTCCTTCTCACAACCACCTTCTTACCCGACTGCAACGTCTGAATACTGCTTCCGACTCTTTAGAATAAAGGCAAACAGGTAGTTTTTGCCTCGAGCTTGCAGCTTCAGGTAGTACGTATATTTTGGTATGTGGCTCACGGATTGTTTCAAGATGGAACCCTGAAATCAGAGGATTAATGCCTCCTCAGTACATCATACACCTATCTCCATCTCTAAACAATTAAACATTATCAACATTTTCAAGATCAGTGAAGTTGCTAAATAAATAGCTATCGTTCCTATCTGATTTGGTGCCCTATTCATCATCAGGTAATCTTCAAACATTCGTTTGATACATTCCTTGTCATAGAAGAAATGATAGTTAATTATATAGAGTCATGTGCAAACACTGTGACTTTGCTAAAGACGGCCAGTGGTTTGCTGGTCTTACATCATAATAATGTCATTTTTTATTCCCAACTATGTCTTTTCATTCACTCCCACAGTTTTAAGTAAGCCTGTCTGGGCTTTACTACAAGGTGATATATCTTTCCTAATAACATTTGTGGTGGCTGACACAAAGGTTTTTAGTTTGGCGCTTTTCATGTTTGTAGCCTCTACCCTTCAATAATACATACACATTCAATAATACAAATACATATCAATAATAAGGTTTACATAAATGTTTATCTTACCGCATCAATGAAATAATACACAATTTGTAGGTTAACCGGCGATCAATGGGCACATTCAGATCGCCACTGATGCAGAACAGCGAAGGCATTGGTCATTTATTCCCTGCGTCTGAAGCTAACACTACTTGTGAGATTTTAATTTTCGAATGGCAACTAATGCTGGTTTCAAATCGTTTTTATCACTCCTCTTAGTCTATTTTACCACAGCCAATCGAATTATGTTATGCCCACTAGCCTCTTTTTTTTCAAAAATAACTTACACTTTCAAAAACGTACCGTTACTTCCCCCTTTTTCCCCTACGGGCAAAGTTGAGTGAGGACTACAATGCGTATGTCTCTGTGTCTTCTCTTTACAATATTCTGTTATTTATTATCTAAGCGTTTTTACTGTTAAGATATTATAACATTATTATGGGTAGTATTGTTTTCTAATAAAGACAAATAATTAGCATTTTATATTTGTCAACTGTCCTTGCTTTTATTTTATTATTCAGCTAGGTTTCATTGGGCCACCCTTTCTCTCCCCTTTTTTTATTTTTTCATTTCACAGTATCACACTGCATAAGCTTATCTTTTCAAATATGCCTCCATGCAAATCCCCCACTGTACATTTTTCTCTCTCTCTTGCTCGTTTTCAAACGAAAGCGCAACGCGTTAGGATTTTCATCAAAAAATTTTTACTATCACTGTATACAGGAAACGCGAGCCTGTCTGTGTGTTTTTATACTAATCGTCTCCTCTATCTAAGTGGTGATACATTCAAACTGTGCTTCCTAATGAACGGGTAGGGCAAGCGGTGGCGTTTTTCCTCTCATTTCCAATAGCAGACACTACTGCTTTATTAAACTTTTACTTTTTGGGGTGAAAAAATATGGCCCCTTAGCAACAGCGTAACTAGGGCCAAGTAGTTTTAATATCAAAACTCCCATACCAATTCCATTCGCGTTTAGTGTTAAGGAATAAGCAAATCTGTGACGTCAGATGTCGCCCTGTCGTCCCGTAGTTTGAAATTTAAAAAAAGAAAAAAAACCCAACACTTGTCCAAGGTTGCATTTTACCTTTTCCTCAGTTTCATTCCTCCCGTTTCCTTTTATTCTCTCTCACGCCGTTTTGTAAACTAAAATATGCCTTTTCGGATCTGGTCCCAAAAAGCCGTGTATTTTTACAGGAAATGTGGTTATTGCGGAGAGGGTAAAAAGCCTAACAGTTTTCTGGTGTATCGTTCACTAATGGCGTACTGCATTTGTTAGAACCAAAACATGGACGGCGGGCTATTGGTGACGATGTTGAACACAACAACTTCCCTATTTTCATATCTCTATAGTTTTTGAATTTATAAGCAGTAATATTTTATCTATTTGATCGGGGTATCAGGGATCTTTACTACCTAATCTCCCCCATCTTTTTGAGAACATGCTTTTTCTGAAAGCACGTTTATATTCCGTGTGATACACATTAGATCAAATTAGCTCACTAGTCCTGTTGTGAATATCCCTGATTTTCGTTCAACAAGGGTGCCTATCTCAAGAAATCTGATCCCACTTTTTGCGAACCAGGATATGTATTCGATAGTAAACGAATAAGGGTTGGATGAAGCAACGAACACACCTTAATGAAACGAGCGATTGCCATGTTTGGCCTGTGCCAAAAATATCTTAATACGACTGGTGGTCGTGTTTGTACCACGAATGTTCTAACTACCATAAAGATAGATCTGGACTTCTTTATAAGGCCATTCTTTATAGCCCAGGACTAAAGCTAGAACCTTCTTTTTTCACTTGTTTGAATAGTTTTGTTCCTCTTCCGCTTATGTTAAAATAGTTTAAATTAACGCAAAAACCGGCTTGGCATAAAGCAACTAGAGGGTTCAATTTCCCACATCTGCTGGTGAAGTGGAGACCTTTGGAACAAAAACAATGTGGCCCTAATCCTCCTACATTACTTGCGGTACGTTTCTTACACACACAATCATCCTGATCTATCAAATCAAGTAAATTTCAATATTTAGGATTACTAGTGAGTTTTTTTTTTTCTTTTTTTTCTATATTCCTTTAAACTCAGTGTAATGCCAAATTCCGCACTGTATTCTCTTCGTACGCTTCGCACTGTGCCGACCAATTAATTTAAAAAAAAAAATAATTAAGGTCCAATGTTGGCCATACCGACGATTAACAATACGGACGACGGGACGCGGTTACAATAAATTTAAAAACGTGTGACAGCGCGTTAAAATAAAATCCGCCAGAGGCAGCCACATAATAGAGTTAAAATTTTTTAAATGGTACTTTTTTTGGTAAAAACAAAACCCACACAACAAAAATGACAACCAAAGGATCTCGCACCATCCTTCTTAGTATGGGGTCCTCGGTGCTGTCTATTGACATAATTTAATACAGGTTTCTTGGGGTCAGGGTCATGCTCCACATTTGCTCACCCCTGATGTAAACCGTATGTCCCCAAAGAATTCGAACTCTTTTGCAATCACAATACTGCATTTTTTTGGTCTTGCAGTCATGTTTGCCTCTCTATGAGATCTATCGAATAAGCATATCCCAAAAAGAGTTAAAAACATGTTCTTCACATGTTTCAGTTCTTCGATGGAGGTTACTCATCCATGATATCGTAATGCATGGATTTCATGCAGGGGATTCGTACATAATTCATCGCATCATACTAGAAAACTCATCGGGGCATTTTTTCAACCCAAAAGGAATCATGTTGAACTCATAACATGACCTTCCGAGTGCTAATGGCTCTAATCCAGGTCCGAACAATCTTCAGGCTTTTACTGGAATCTTCATAATAGCTCTTTTTGATCTTAGCATCGACCTTTAGAAAACACTATTTTGCCTGGTTCAGTCCTGGCATAATAGTTGATTTGTATTTCGGGTAACCGGCTCCGCCTGATTTTCTGTGACTAGCTTTACAGTTTCAACTGTAATCTACTACACAGTCTTACTCGTGTCCCTACAACTAGGGTCAACTCGTAAACAATTCACACGAGGAGCTTCTAAGGAGATTCTCCCGGTGATCGGCGCTCGTTTCCCGGGCTTTTCGTGACGGGTTGAACTGGAGCCAGAGGGACATCTTACAACCTCGGGCTGCCAGGTCGGAGTTGGGGTGAGATGTTGGGAGAGATGTCTGAGGGGGGTCACTCGGCGGAACACTCGGCTTTTAGGTCAGGGCTGGATTGATTATTCCACACTAGTTGAGTCGTGGCCCCGGTCTTCAGTCACGTTAAACATTCTGCTCCGGGATGTTTGTCGCCTGATTCATGTGCGAATCCGCTACCTACTCGGGATTGTTCGTCAATGTGTGTACATGGGTCTGTGGTCCTCGTGCACGGGGTGTTTCACTCAGGATTTTGTTGGCCGGGTCCACTCGGCCGTGCGACCGCGACGGACGCCGTGGTTGTTTTTTTTCTTCTCCGTTGGCGTAACTAACAAAAACAAGGTAATTAATCTATGTCAACACTCTCGAACTATCGGTATTATGTCTTTCCTCGTGAAAATACGTCTGATAGGTGGGTTTCTACATCGTTTGATCTTTCTCATTTCAACTTTTTATCTATTCTTTTTTTTAGTTCTGAGGACCATCCTTGTTTATCGACAACGTGTACCTCGGAGACTCGTGCCATCCAATTTGCCACAGTCGGTGGTATGACTCGGGCGGGTTACCGTACTTCGAAGAAGCTACTAGTGAAATTGGATCTAGAGATACACCTTTTAAAAAACACACCCCTACGGGGGGGCGGACTACGGCTTAACACACATATCATCTCATTCATTCCACTACCATCACTCCTACCTTTTACCACACCGGGCCCAAAATTCATCCATTCTTCTTTTCCAATATAACTACCTCACCGACCCCCCACACCATCGATACTACGACACAAGAGCGCACAACACTTTCTCTGTCGTGTCACTAGCGCTCACCCTTCTCTCCACCCACCCGTCCGCAAGAGAGATAGCCTTCATAACACTACATCGTAAACATAGTGACTCTCCACACCCCCCTACATTCTACGCACGTCTATCTGTTACCAACTTCACATACCCCCCGTACGGGGGGGGGGCTTACCAAAAAATTACTCGCATATTAACAACGCGTGGACATCCTAGCGGCGGCGAAACATATTGTGTGTGTGGGGGGCGTGCATACTCCGGGGAACACACTCGGCACTCAACTCGAGGGCGGAACTCTCGTACCAAATTCTAAACATCGAGCACTCGGCGGACTATCGCTCTCAACTACTCATATTACTCGCAGAAGTTACTCAAAATTCGGGGACTCGGGACTCGGGAACTCGCCCGCCCACCAACTCCACCCTCGGACCCCCCCCCCACCCTCCCACTTTTTATCGTGCTCTGAGACGCGCTTCTCATATGTTAGAGCCGAGAGATCCGCCACTCGCTACGCGCTACGCGTGTATCGAGTGTAGGAATGACAAAAGACAGTGTAGTCACATCTTCGGACTGGACTGTATTGAATCTTAAAAGTGTTCGCTATAATTGCACAAAAAATACAACGACCTTGAGACGCAGGTGGTTAAAAATCTTGACTTTTTGTATGGAGAGATAGGGGGAACGGGATATTGTGCGTGTGGCGTGTGGTTCTAAAACTATAAAACTTTATTAACGACAAAAAATTTTGGTAAGGGGGAGAGGAAAAAAGGTTGGTTCCAATAACTCATGTAATTTTTTGTTGGAAATGCACAAGTAGAGACGGGGACAGACTAACACAGGATTAAACATTTTCCATATTGTGACTGAAAGCATGACTTGAAATGAACGTTAGCGGTAGGACATTTGAATTTGACATAAGTATAAAACCCTAGGCGTCAGTGAGTTGGCCAAAGACAATCATATTATATAGCGCTCATCTTCGCGAAAGTGGGGCCATCTTCACGATGATTGTTGTTCAAGTGATAGAGACAACAGTATTTTAAAGTGTGGTGATTTCTCAATATGAAGATAAAGTGGAAATAAGTTTAGGGGACCCCATGCTTACTAGTAGCCAGCAAGCTCCTGCTGAGTTTTTTGCTAGCAGATTCTGATTATTTATTCAAGATCTTAAGATTAAATTATTCCATATAAGTATTTTTGATGAAATGGGTTTTCATTGTTCGAGTGATAGTGCGATACTGCTCATACCGAAATCATAGCACTTACAAACATAGTAGTATTAGCTTCTAGACCCCCCCCCAAAAGTCAGGGTCCTAGGGACCAACAATGATAGACAATAAACCGTCCTAGCAATGGGTTCAACCCAGGACAGCTCAAGTGTTTGCGAATCTAAATGAACAATATTATCCTATATCCGCTTGTATAGGGCAGAATACTAATAAATATTTTTTTCAGAACCTTATAGTCTGGGAGGATCTATCTGATGTAAAACCACCATGGTAAATGTGCTGTTTGGTCAGAGAGATCTGACCTGTCTGTATGATGTGGTTGTTGTGTCAGTGTTGTGTCCAGACGTGGGTAGAGAATAGATTTTGACACATGGCCCATACTCTGATTGCAGAGCTGTGAGTTTCTGTTGTCAACAAATGCAGTGTTCTATTCTCATTGGTGACTTTACTTCGAGTAGCCTGACTCTGTGAGAGTTCCTTGTGGACAAAGGAGACCACCCATTATTTGCCACGCGCATCACGGAGAGAGTGGGGACCACCAAGATTTCAGGCACCATAGCTACAACAACAAGAGATGAGTGATGCCTCTGGTCCTGCTGGTCATTCACCAACGCTTTGGTAGTGTACTAAATCACCCATAAAAATTCCCACCATTTTCTGGACACTGTGTAGTCAATATAGACAGGTGTGATGAGGCCACCCCAACAGCACAAACATTAACTATCCTCCCAGTAGATGACTACTAGAACATTTTAATAAAACTAACTAGTATAGTACATATATATGTACACTATTGCATTTATGATATAATATTCCATGCATTTCTTTCATTGTCTCTGAATCCTTTTAAGTTCTGGTCAACCTTAAAAAAAATTGACACAGAAACAAAAATAATAGTAAAATTTATTACTATCATAATTATTTTACACTATTGAGTTAGTTTCAGGGCTCCTCCTGATCAGCACTCAGGCCAGTGCCAGATGTTCAGTGGAGCGGCTCCTCTTAACGCTAGGATGGCCGCCCCCCCAGTGTGTCAGGGTCCAGGTGAGGCAGTTCGCAGTCCCCCCGCTTCTTGTCACCGCACAGTGCAGGGGTCCCGCGCTCCCGGCTACCAGTGTGTTCCCCTCCCACGATGCTGTGCCTGGGTCCAGTTCGCCGGTCACCTTGTCCCGCCAAGCTGGGGTTTGCCTTCTGTCGTCTCACATCAGCCGGTGGCTATCCCGGCTTTCCCCCGCCCACATGCGTGGACCCCTGCCTTTCCTCATGCACCCTCAGTTCCGGTCCCGGCGTTGCCAGGTCTGTTGTCGCTTTACTGCCACCTCAGCCTCCAGTCCAGTGGTGGCCCCAGTGTCTCTCATGTCTGTGTGTTTGTACCCAGGCTTACCCCAGTGCTCCTGGTCTCTCCCCATTTTGCGGCTTTCGCTTACAGTCTCCCGCCGATAGCTGACTCCACTCCGGGCTTGGTGACTGTGTTGGGCACCCAGCCGTGTACCCTCCTTTCGTTGCCGCTGCAGTCAGCTCTCCAGTTGGCTCCGCGGGCCCTCTGTGTTGTTGCCATCTCCAGTCTCATTGTCAGAGACCCTTCAGCCCCCCTCACCAGGTGCAGTGTGTCCCAACCAGGGCTTTCAGTTGCCCCAGTTCCCCTGTCGAGTGTCCAGTGGTCGCCTCATCACAGGTGTTCACCGCACAGTCTCCTTATCTCCCACCCCAGATTTCCCATCACTCGCGACCCCCCAGGTTTTTCTCCCACTCGCTGTAGCCCACCCTGGCAGTTCAGGCACAGTCATTCCGGGTTTCCAGTCCAGGTCCCCCCAGCCCTTCCAGGCTGACAGGGTGCTGACCCGGCCCTCCGCGATATGCTTAATGGCACACCTGTCTAGACCCTGCCTTCTGAAAAGCGGGCTGTTGCAAGGAAATGAGAATTACATGGAAGAATGATTGAACAAGGGAGTTGAATACACATGTACAAGGAGGGGCGGAACAGGTAGTCGGTAGACTGGTTAATGGGATAATAAGTACAGGATGGAGAAACTGTGGGAGAGTCATTAATTACGCCTGAGACATGGCCTGAGACCATGGTATCGGCAAAGATGTAGGGGACTGGTGTTGGGAGAACTGACAATCAAGAGGGGCGACTGCCCAGAGGGGAATACTATGACTAACACTGGCCAGTCAACCCCAACACGAAGCACCTCTTGCCTGATGCCGCACACAGTGGACATACTGATGGGTAATGATCACCACCACCTGTTCTAAGAACTGGATGGTGGCAACGAAGGCAAGCGGATCTGGAAGACATGTGCAGCGGCTGGAGCTAAGTTCCCGCAACCCAGGCACCGTAGCCTCTCCAGCGTTCGGTTCAATACCAGCCCAGCCCGAGCTGCACACGCTCAAGCTATAAACTTCTGGATTGGCAAGTGGGCTTTAAAGACGGGGGGACCTGCGACGCCAAGCTCGTGCCAGTGCACCGCTTGTAGCACGTCGGCCATCGCTCCGCTACAGTTTTCCTCCAGTTCCCCACACCACGCGCCTTCCCCACAGTGTTCATCCCTCACCCAGTTTGTGCCACCCTTGCAGTTTGCAGTTGGGGGCCAGTGCTATCGCCGGGGTTTTCCCGTCCTGCCCCCACCGTCAGACGTCTATTTGTCTCTTTCCAGTCGTGCCACAGTCTCCTTCCCCAACCCGTGATCCCTGTTTCCCCCCTGTATTGTTTTGCCCCTCCTTTGCAGTGTGAGGGCCCCCCCCCCCACCCCCCCGCTTTACTTCCCCAAGTTCAGTGTTTTCCAGGCTTCCCTTGCCGCAGTTGTTTTTCTTCCAGTTTTCTGTACCCCTGTGGGTACTAGTTGTCCCCACCCGATGGAGCTCAGCGCAGGGTCCCAGCCAGTGTGCCACTCTTGGCCATTTTTCGCTGTGTCCGTGCTGTCCCAGTACCTAGCCGGGGCTACGCGTTCCAGGTTTTTGGCACTCTCTCAGTTAGGTGGTTCCTCTTCTGAGTCGGCCTCCTAGTGCATGGGCCTGAAGACCTCCCACTTCCAGTTGCCCGCTCCCCCACCACCCAGGGACAGTCACTCAGCGGACTCCATCGCCAGTTTTGTACTAAGCGTGCAGTTAGCATGGTACTCGTCGCAGTGGACCCCTGTGGATGCGGGGCCTTACAGGGAACCCACCGGGGTGCGTCCCATCTGGCCCGTCACCCGTCCCCTTTTTTCCCGAGTGTCCAGGTCATTCGGCATTCTTCCGTCATCCCACCCCCACCGCATGCCGCCTTGGGGCCAGCCCCCAACCCCTCCTTTCTGTTCCCTCACTTCTCACTCTCCCTCTGTGTTTGCTGGCCTCTCGCTTCATTTGGACCATTCCTGTTCCCGCGCTCCTCGCTGCCTTCCCTAGCCCTGCCCCAGTTCCCCAGGCAGTGTCTCCAGTTTCCTCTAGACCGTCCACCCTGCATCCCATCACCCGCGCTGCTTCATTTCAGCCCCGCCAACATGCAGCCTGTCCACCCTCGCCATCAGAGGAATCCAAGGCCCGTGTGACGATGTTGCCTATCAGGTGAGCAACGACAGGTGTTTGGCCTGCTGGTCCTACCACTTCCAGCCTCGAAGTTGTCATTACCTAAGGGCATACAGTGTGGGGTCAGCGGGGGCTGTTCGTTCGGTCACCGCCTCCCTCGTCAGCAACGCAGGTTTGCTGCGCTCTCGCGGTTTCTTTCCCCAGTTCGCTCCTACGATTTCCATACCCCCAGGGTTTTTCCCCGCCTTCAGCCCCAGAGTCGTTTAGGGGCTTCACATACCCTCTTACCCAGTTCCGCACAGGCACTCCCAGCCAGCAGCGTCCCCCGTGTTCTCAGTTTCCTCTGGTCATTTGTTTATAATTTGTGTATTTATTATTAATAGTGGTAAATATCTGTGGGTATATCTATAACCTATTACACCACACTACATATCATAACCCTAGACACTTTACGTAGCCACATTCATTAAAAAAAAATTAAGCGTGAGGCCGTAGTGGTAGCAAGAAAGGCCTTCTGACAATTCTCAACTACATTTTATCTCAGGAGCCTTCACAGCTGGCCTCATACAATTACATTTAGTAATATCACCATCATACAATACCATCAACACCACTACATAAATTGTGGTCTTGTCCAGGGATAATTGGCCCAACAGTAATATTAGGATCTCCTGGTGGGAGAAATAAAAGTAGGGAAATAAATTGTAAAATTCCCTTTAACATTAAAAGTGTCCCTGCAGATAAAAGTTGGTGAATCTTCACAGCCAGTAATAATTAATTAGTTAACTGGTTAGTTAGAATTGTTTAGACTATAGTCATAAGAAGTACTTAGTGTATTTACTGGTTAGAGATTTAGCTTGTATATTATTATATTGTCTAAAAAGTATGGCGGAGCTGGCAAAATTTAAATCAGCTGCTGTGCTCACCGCGAAGGAGATGGGAATGGATGGTCAAATTTTAATTCAATACGTAACGGCTGAATGTGATAAGTATATTGAACGGGAAGAAAGGAGATTGAAAAAGATGGCTGAAAGAAAATTGGAGTTCTGACAGGTTGGTTGAAGAGAAGAAGTTAGAGGCTGAGACTGAGCAGAAGAAAAAACTGACAGCAAAGGAGGCTGATGAAAACGACAGCAAAGGGAGGCAGAAGATAAAAAGGCCGAAAGGGAGGCAGAAGATAGACGGTTGCCAAAGGGAGCACGAATTTCGGACTAAGGGAGCTGGAAATATTACAAGGCCCGGTCTCATACACATTTCATCCCAAAT
>JAMPIV010007217.1:0-87147 GCA_024509875.1 Oreohelix idahoensis | reverse complement strand
AGAAGAAGAAAATAACTAATGCAAAATAACTTACAATGCTACTGACGGACAAGAAACAAATGTCCAGTGTAGAAGAGTCAAGAAGAAGATGTTGGCGATTGGATAACACACCAGTGGAGGAAACATTGTGAGCATTTCAAGGTAGTCTGTTTTGGAATCTCCATGGTAATAGAAAAAACAGAAGTAGACCGACAACACATGGAAAGAATAATTGGAAAATCAACAGACATTGAACATACATGTAAGACATGGAACGACCTTGAGCTGATAGCATGCAACAGGAGGACTTGGCATGCGTTTCTTGAAGACTATGCTCTGTGGCTACCTAAAGGGTAATAAAACAGTATACGATATTGGTTTGATGAAAAGAAAATCAACCCAAACTTACCGTTATTCGTTTAGATTAAAAACATAGACCCCGGAGGTCAGTTTCAGGGGAACTGGAAGTCGGTTTGTCGTTTGCTTCATGACTTGACGGTATATTATCTCCCACCTCTCTGTCCAAGAAAAAATAGGACCTGCAGTATATTGCATTTTGTGGTAATATTTAAAAATATGTTTTAAACGTATATGTATGTTTCCTTAGGTATTATAATGATACTTAGATACGCTGTTTTCTTTATAACTAGATGTAACCCTCTTCGGTCATGACTGAATATGAGAATGCACAACTGACGTGATAGTTCTCAGCTTCATTTTTCCTGGTTGTCCTTTCGGCGAGTTCTATTCTTATCTGCCTGTTGTGTGAGCTTCTTTTCGCCCAATCTGAGGTTGCGCCGTAGGGAACATTGCCACTTAGTACGATCGGCAGCTTTACCCTCCCAGGCTGCTGGATATATGTCCAATGCCTTCATGTCTCTCTTGCATTCATCTCTGAACCTCACCTGCGGTCGCCCAACTGTTCTCTTGCCATCTGCTAATTGTCCGTAGAAGATATCTTTTGGGATGCGACCATCATCCATGCGGCGAACATGGCCAAGCCAGCGAAGTCTGCGCTGTCTAAGAAGCGTATACATACTTTGAAGGCCAGCACGTGACAACACCTCGACATTTGTCACTTTATCTTTCCACGAGATGCCGAGGATGCGGCGTAGACACCGCAAATGGAAGGTATTGAGCCTTCTTTCTTGCTTGGCATAGGTCGTCCAGGTCTCGCTGCCATGTAGGATTGTGCTGGTGACGCAGGCATTATATACCGCAGCTTTGGTCTTCATTGTGAGTTTAGAGTTTCCCCAAACACGCGATGTGAGGCGGGCAAAGGTAGCTGCAGCTTTGCCAATGCGGAAGTCGATTTCTGTATCCAGTGAGAGTTTGTCATTGATGGTAGACCCTAGGTATGTGAAGTGGTGCACCACTGCCAATTCATAGTTATCGATAGTGATAACTGGTGCAGCACCCACATCCTGACTCAGCACATTCGTTTTCTTCAGACTTATTGTGAGGCCAAAGTCCTTGCATGCTTTAGTGAAGCGATTCATCAAGCTCTGAAGCTCCTGTTGGCTTTGAGTGACGACTGCAGCATCATCAGCGAACAACAAGTCTCTTATAGTGACCCTTCTGATTTTTGTTTTTGCCTTCAGCCTTGAAAGATTAAACAGACGGCCATCTGACCTAGTGTGAAGGCATATTCCTTCAGTTGCATTCTGAATGCATGTTTCAAGAGTAAGGCAAAGAAGATTCCGAAGAGGGTCGGAGCCAGAACACAGCCTTGTTTAACGCCACTTCGTATATCAAAGGGCTGTGACGTGCTTCCAGCATATTGGACTGTTCCCTTCATGCCGTCATGGAATGACTTTATCATTTCCAGCATTTTAGAAGGGCAGCCTATTTTCAGGAGGATTTTAAAGAGTCCATCCCTACTAACCAGGTCGAATGCTTTTGTGAGGTCTATAAAGGCGATATATAATGGTCTTTTCTGCTCTCTTGATTTTTCCTGAAGCTGGCGGAGAGAGAAGATCATGTCTGTTGTTGATCTGCCAGCTCGGAATCCACACTGTGACCATCTGGTATATATGCGCTCAGCTAACTTGTGTAGTCGCATTAAGATGGGACTTTGGCAAAAACCTTACCAACAATACTAAGAAGAGAGATGCCTCTGTAGTTATTGCAATCACTTCTGTCTCCTTTATTTTTATACAGTGTTACAATCTTGGCATCTCGCATGTCTTGAGGAATAGTTGTCTCTTCCCAGCACTGGCACAGCATCCTTGCAGGGGATGTAATAGCGTGCTCTTACAGCATTTGATTAAATCAGGAGGAATCCCATCACTGCCTGGTGCTTTGCCAGAGGCCAAGCTATCAATGGCCTTGCTGAGTTCCTCTAATGTTGGTTCGGCATCCAGCTCCTCCATAGTTTGCAGACTGTTGACACCATCAAGGGCTGCAGGCGTAGCGGTATTGTCTCTAGCGTAAAGCTCAGAGTAGTGCTCGACCCACCTCTCCATCTGCTTACCCTTATCGGTTAGCTTCTCTCCGCTGATGGTTTTTAGCGGTGCCGTCTTACTTTTATGGGGGCAAAGTGCTTTCTTTATACCGTCATACACTTGTATAATGTTGCATGTTTGCGCTGCGATCTAGATGATCTCACTGAGCTGCAGCAAGTAGTCATTTGCAAAGCGTCGAGCAGTTTGTTGAACTTTGCTTCTCGTAGCCCTCAGGATCTGTAGGGTTCTGGCACTCGGTGAACGTTTGTATTCATTCATAGCACTGCGCTTAGCTTCAATGACAGGTGCCATCACATCTGATGAAGCATCAAACCAGTCATTTGACTTCGCTGTTTTCTTACCAAAGGTGGCAAGTGCAGTACTTTGAATGGTGTTCCGTAGATGCTCCCAGTTCTCTGTAATAGTATCACCATGCTGAGGGCTACTGAGCACTTTCTCGAAGGTCGCAGTGAATTGAGCGATCATGAAAGGGTCTGACATCTTGCTGGTATCAATGCGTGGTTTCCCTTCATGTCTGACACGATAGAGTTTTCTTGGTTGTGCTCTGATTTTGCAGCAAACCAAGGAGTGATCTGTATCACAGTCTGCACTATGGTACGAGCGCGTGGAGAGCACAGACCTGAGGAGTGGCCTTCTGACGAGAATCAGGTCAAGTTGGTGCCAGTGCTTGGATCGTGGGTGTCTCCATGACACCTTATGCTGGGGGTTTGTCTGAAAGTAGGTGTTGGTCACGCAGAGGTCATGGTGGACGCACAACTCTAAGAGCTGTTGTCCATTTTCATTCATCTTGCCAATACCAAACCTGCCCAGACATGAAGGCCATGAAACATTATCGGCACCCACTCTAGCGTTAAAGTCACCAAGGAGAACAAGCTGTTCTTGCTAGGTATGCTTTTGATAATTGCTGTTAGATTCTCGTAGAAACTCATCTTTAGCTTCTGAGGCAGAGTACAGAGTAGGAGCATACACACTGACAAGGGTGATGGGACCTGTGCTAGTTTGCAGGCGGAGCGTTAACAGGCGTTCTGATCCATTCTCGCCTGGTTCAACCATTTTAGTTAGCGATTTTTTGACCGCAAAACCTACTCCGTGTTCTCTAGCTTTATTAAGATCTTTCCCTTGCCAATAAAATGTGTAGTCCTTCTCGCTCACTGTTCCAGAGCCCGCCAGGCGCGTTTCCTGAAGTGCAGCTATATCCACCTGAAGTCGTTTAAGCTCATCATTAATTATGGCTGTCTTACTTACATCGTTTTACATCCTGTAGGTTTTCGGATAGTCCAGTCAACATAGTCCGGACGTTCCAGCATCCCAATCTGAGAGTTTGCTTATTTCTATTTTTTCGATAATTGCTTGGTGCAAAATTTTCTGTCCACAGTTCGGGTTTGACCCTAATCCCCATGCACCCAATGGGGAAAGCAGTCAGTGGCGGGACAACACCTTATTGACTGGGGGCTGCCCAGCTTGAAGCGGGCGGTAGCTGTCCAGTGAGATCCTAGAACCTCTCCCACTGTCGGAAGTAGCCCCTGGCGCCATGCCCTACGCCAATAGGGCAAAATGCTTATAACCGGTAACTGCTACTTCCCGTGTTTTGCCGACACCTATAGGGTGAAGCTGGAGTGTCCTCTCCAGGGCGCGAGCTTGGGCACAGTTATATGGAGATCAAGCTGTTGCCCATGCAGCATGTTCCCCCCTCTCCACACAGCCGGTAGATCCAAAGGAACGGCAGTAGCCGATACAGTTTGGTACCAGCCATGTCCATTACATACAGCAATATGGGAAATGTTTACTTTCAAAACAGTCACGCTAAGCCTTCCTTTTGTATTACACGCACATAAAAGTATATTTTCAGGCAGTCGTGAATAATAAAGAAGTAGAAAACTAGACAACAGAAAAACAACAGACGTGAGAGGCTTACTGGGGAATCGAACCCAGGACTTTCCGTGCGGCACCCCCGCCTAGCTATGGAAGCGAATCACATTATTCTCCCTGCCAGCTAAGCACCACAAAAATGATGCTTCGATGACAGGGGTTATTAGTGCGACCCGCAACACATAACACCGGAAATTTACCTAGGGGAATCCAGCCTTTCAATGACGAAATCACTTCTGATGTTCCCCTATTATACAGTATATGTCAGATTACACAAAACAAAGACCTTAATACTGTGTCTAGTAAATGATAGAAGACTAAAAACAGTAAGTACAGGACAGAACGAACGAACGAACGAACTTCATTTTCAAAGTGTTGAGAACTGGGCACGCAGGCCCGTCTGACATTCTGCCCTTCCTTTCTCTCATCTGTCATACTGAATTCATTTATTCTCACATGCATTTTACATATCAATTTCAAGGAAGAGAGGTGTGACACAATGTGGCGACTCCTCTCGATCTCTGCTTCACTACGGCGGTGCTCAATTCATTAGTTGTACTGATTTAATTGAGTGCTTTTCAATAGTAGCACCATTTCTTTCTGATGTGTAGCAGATATTTTCTCATTTTTAAATATTCTTACACTCCTCTCAGCGATAGTCGTCATGTCTGTGTGTTTACCTGTCTATCCCTGCGGATAGAGTAGACGGTGATGCAAGGTTGACCGACAAAAATCCTATTGTACTACAAGGGTGCGACTGTTACCGCACGTAAATGGCCAAGCGAGTTTACTTAGCGCTGGTATGGCTCGTGTGACCGACTAATTATTGTGGTGATAAGACACAGCACAGATGGTCAAACAGGGGTTTATGTTTACACAAGGAGCGCCGGTCAAGTATCGACCTGGTGGGATGACAGACACACCTGAGCGGAAATGTTTTAATATTTCCGGGTAGATGTAAGAAGTTATATGTAATCATTGACGAGAATAGTTGAATGCCACGATTGTCAGATATGGAAAACGTGACCTTAACATTACGTTCAAAATTTTACCATGTCGGAAATATTTTGAATTTTCCCACGGGACATGCATGATTGAAAGCGATGTGATTTTTACTTAGCTTCGTTACAAACAGAGCGGGGGAAGACAGTGAATATAACCTGACACTTCAGTCAGTCAAATTTACTATGAGAATTCACTTGCCAAGAAGACTACAATCAGACTTGCCAGAAATTAGAATTCAGCATTGTTGTCCCTATCTGAATATCTTGTGAAAACTGACTTGAGATAGAAGTGTCGTTACCCTTCTATTTACAAGTCTGCCAAGAGTAGACACCGTTGACGACCCATTTAGATACTCTTGAGTTTTGGCCAATATTGGACCACTACTGCAAAGCAGGGGAGGCAATATCGTCACAAGAGGGTAGGTTTTGGTATTGTGTAAACGTATTAAACACATAAAGAAGGGAAACCCGAGGCCTGTCAACAGTAAATAAATATAACACACACATAAAGGTATGTTTTCAGGCACTCGTGAATAAGAAAGAAGTAGAAAACTAGACAACAGAAAAACAACAGACATGAGTGGCTTAACGGGGAATCGAACCCAGGACCTTCTGTGCGGCACCCCCGTCTAGCTATGGAAGCGAATCATACTATTCTCCCTGCCAGTTAAGCACAACAAAAATGATGCTAACTGCTGACGATTTTTTGCTTCTTTATCTATGTCGCTTCCTTTTTCCATGTGTTTTTTTTTTAGTCTGCCTCACTCTCTCGCCCTTTAAATTTCTGCTACCCCCAGTTTTCCTCAGCGGTACGTATGCAGAGATAAAAACAATAATCATCAATAACTGTAGAGAAACTAGCTTTAAGGAGCCACTCACAGTCCCGATACTATAGAACCGTACTATACAAGAAGAGATGAGTGATAAAATTCAGACTAAGACCCGGCCATTTCAGATAACATCTGTTCAACAAACTAAATATGGGTCTGACAGATATGTGACCATGTGGGAGGGAAACAAACAGACAGAAAAACATGTACTCAAACTTTCGGCTCCCTAAAATGAGTAGTGGCAACTCTAACCCAGTTGAGGGAGAAACTGTAATTAACTAGGAAAGCCTGAGACGGACTGCCAAGTTTATAAGAGAGATAAATGTGGTTATCTGAGAGCGAACGACAAAGAAAGATGTGTTTCTTATCCAACGTCAACGTGGCTTCTTAACCTCTTGTTCCGCAAACATTTGTTGTGGCTCTCTCCATCAGTTTCCCACTGGTGATCTTGTCGTACCCTGACAGCTCCTTCCGTTCTGCGCACGCACGCAGTATGATGCATATTACTAGCTCATTAGACGAGAACAAGCGGTAATCTTCAGACACCGCACATGTCACAACAGATTGGGATATCACCTATTCAGCAAGCTAAAGATAGGAACTAATGATCAGTGTAACTGTGGCACTGATAAAATGACTGCTGAACAAAGGTGCCCAACATATGAGGAACAGAGAAATCACTTATGGCCATCACCAGCATCTTTCCTGGAAAAACGCTATGGTGATACAAATAGTAGTCTAAAGCTGTCACTTCTCTCTTGAGTCCTGATATAACCAACAGCTCAATGTATATGGTAGATGATTGAAAGAGGCGTGCTACAAAGAAAAGTAGCAAGCACCTATAAAAAAAAGTTTTAAAAAATCACTTCTTTCTTTGAAAATATTCAAGAAGACGTTCAACGAGAGTGTATGATGAAGATGATGATGAAGAAGAAGAAGAAGAACGACCTAGTAACCTTAGGGTTATTAACATTCTTGTGATAAACTACATCTGTCATTCCTCCAAATAGTTTTCCAGTGTTTTGGCTCAATGTCCATGACTCGCGTGCATACAGTAATGCTAAATGTTAGAGAAAATCGGAATTCTATGTCTTGCAGTCAGTGAAAAGAATTTATTGCACAGAAATATTGTTATTTTTTACTTGGTGTATTCAGCTCTTAATTTAAGTGAACATTTGCATCTGATGTAGTCATGGAGCCTTAGTTTTTGAAAACGTGTATGTGTTTCAATGTTATTCCTTTTCGTATTATTCTGCATTTAAGTAAGGTTCTTTCCTGGAAGATATCGTTTGTTATTGTGTTCTTGCTGGTCAGTCTAAACCCTTCTGGTGCACTTTCTTTTGCAACTTTATCTAACATTTATTTAACAATGAAAACGGACAGTGTAACAGTATTAAGGTCTTTGTCTTGTGTGGACTGACCTATACTGTATAATAGGGAAACAACAGAAGTGATTGCGTCATTAATAGGCTGGACTGCCCATGGTAAATTTCCGGTGTTATGTCTTGCGGTTCGCACTAATGACCGTCATCGAAGCATCATTTTTTGGTGATGCCTAGATGGCAGGGAGGATAGTGTGGTTCGCTTGCATAGCTAGGCGGGGTTGTTGCACGGAAGGTCCTGGGTTCGAGTCCTGGGTAAGCCACTCACGTCTGTTGTTTTTCTGTTGTCTAGTGTTCTACTTCTTTATTTCTTACGAGTGCCTGAAAACATACCTTTATGTTTGTCTAATATTTATTTAGTGTATCGATTACCTTAAAGAAAATCACTTCCCCAGAAAACGCCACCAAAGTAAATGGGAGCCCAATAGAGTTAAATATATAAGCAAGCTATATCATCTGACAGAAGCTGTATCTTACAGGTGAAGAACAGAACAGCCCAGCAAAATGGAAAGTTCCATGAACTGAATAGTCTTTTATGCAACAGATCTTTCTCAATGAAAGTAAGAAAAAGTTCTTCAGTGCTCTTTAGAACCAAACCTGAAATAGGGAAGCCAGTAAACAAATATGAAACTCCATGGAGGCCATAAACATGAAGTGTTACGATAGAAGGTTAGGAATGCAACAGCCACAAAAACATGAGTAATTATAATGAGGTAAAAGAAGATAGTGCACATAAGAACATTATTTCTACTATTAGAAGGAAACAGTCCACTTTCTGTACACATATTATAAGAAGAACAAAACTGGAATTCATTATTACAACTTGAAAGATTGACGTAAAAAGCAGGCGAACTTCTGTCTTGATCGACTGTGTGTGCTACATCCATTTTGGGCCCTCCCAGTATTAAGAAACAAGGCAGATCGATGTGTACGTTTCAGATTTTGCTACCTTTCTCTGGCTTTTGTCTCAGACTTTCGGGTCCTGAGTGTTCCTCTATAAATGCCTTCGGGCAGAAGAGGAAAGGGCATTCCTCGACACCTTCGGGTATAAGAGGCTCTGTCCGTTTTGGCTGGAATAAACCAGGAAGGATCGATGGTTTCATAGCCATTAAATGCATACTTGAGGGCAAGTCCGGACACAATGGGCTAAACACGTGTTTGTCAAACATTTTGATTACATGTTTTGCCCAGGAGCTTTGTGCTATTTGGGTCCACTCTACACTCTGTTTACGGGGTAGACGAGGTTCCGATTACGAAAGAAGAAAGAAAAGCTTGAAGTAAACAAGGGGTAGAGGACGACATAAAGAATTAACAATGGACAGTGTAACATCGTGGCATGGACATTGGGACAGGAAGCTGTGAAGATACGTGATCACCCATGCCAACTGGCATGGTACTAGAAAAAGAAGACGTGGAATACGTCTTCGTTAGTTTCTGTTACTGAATCTACCAGCTATACCTAAGCTCATATCATGATAATCATTATATAATTTTCATCATTTTCCACTTTGTCCTTATGCCTGGATCAAGCAGTCACATGTTCTCGGAAAAAACAACAACAACAAAAAAAAAACATACAAATAGTAATACGTCTTACTAAGAGAAAGGACAAGGAAAAACCTACGTTGCGGCCACAAGGCCTTCGTCAGGGACAGACAAACAAAAGACAGAAGGGAAAGAAAGTGAGAATTAAGTGGAGAACATGAAACTACAGAAATAAGAGACAAATACTCCCTGATGTGTGTCACATGTTGGAGAAAAATGTCCGCTACTTGAAATGCTGTCGTAGTAGTTGTTTCTGAGACCATTTTTTTTCAATAATGAGGTTGCCAGCCCCTTGCAAAACCTCATATTAATCGCCTTGACATGCCTGAGGTCACGTTAGTCCTTATTCTTTAGTAGTCTCTTTAGAGATCCCCTGGTAACTTGCGGGGCACAGAAGTGTTAGTCTTCAGTAATTAATTAGCTCATATACAATATTAAGCAATGTTGTTCTAAAACTCCATTTTCTGTATGAATTCCTTAGACAACTGATGTCCCGTATGTCGGCAGGAAAGACAGTCAGATCAAGACCCAAGCTGCCTGGTCGATCTTCTAATGTCGAAGATACCAGCTTTCTGTATATGTTTACTGGCTACAGCGACAACAAGGGTTAATTTGCTCACGCATTTATTTGAATTGTGTAAGTTAAACAAGGACTAATCTTTGCAGCGGATTGATTGATATTATATAGATTAAGATAGTTTTATTTTGCTAGAATGTTGGTTGGTTTTGTATAGGTCATAGAAGGGTTAATCTGAGAGCGCTTTGGTTTGTAATTCACAGGTTAAGAAAGGATTAACCCACCAGCTAACAACAGAGGTAATTTTTCAAGGAGTTTATAGCTTGCATCACAAAATGTAACATCAAATTGACAAAAAGCGTGTGGCGCTTAAGCGCTTATCATATATTTTATCCATAAGTGTCTATTGAAGTATAAAGCAGAGGTTAATTTCATGCAGAATCAGCGCCCCACGCTTTTTGTCAATTTGATGTTACATTAAAAAATTATTTTTTTTTTTATTTTCTTCTTTTTAGTGTTAGAAAAATTATGACATACTAAAACATAAACAATATTTTTACTTATTGTAAATCTAGTCTAACATTTCTTAAGCGACCCATTTGATTTAGAGCGTCGATATTACATGGCTTTGCTCCTGTTAATTTGGTGCAATCAATTTCTTCAATTTGAAGGCCATCTAGAGATCGAACTCGATTTTCCCTTCATTCATAATTTTATAATTTGGATTGTGTCCCTTGATTTAGAAAGACACTTGTTTGAGTACAGCCCTGTTTTACGAATAGAAAAAAATAAACCACACCACGTACTCTTGAATTTTTAATTAACTTGATTATGGCCCCTGATTTGTTTACATTTCTTTACGAAAAACTGTAATTACTCATAATGTCATAATTACAATATTAAATTATTAAATAATTGATTGTTTATTGTATTGTCATCGGAAATACACAACTATGCCATGTTAGTTTCAGAGCTATTGCTCATCTGAAAGTGATTGAAAAAACGATTGCAAGATTTGAAAGTGTCATGAAAGTGAGATGAAAGTGACATTCAAGTGAAGTTAAATAAAAGCGTGTAAAAAGGGTTAATCTGCCGGAGCGATGGCTGGTTTTGTTTAGCTCAAACAACTGTTAATATGTACTGTACGTGCTGATAGGAAAGTTATATTGCGTCTTCAAATTGTCTGGGTCGTCCACGGGTCCTATATACCATAGTTGTGAGGGTGTTATGAAAATGACCTCAACCAATGATTCACTTTCTTGGAGGTGCAAAATTGGCTGATCGTCCTTTCGCGATGTACTGTCACAGCAAGGCGATGGGGTCCGTTTGGTTCGTAAAAGGTTCGATTCCCGATAAGCCTATCACTTATATTTTCTTTTCTGTTCTCTAGTGTCATCCTTTATGTCCAACGAGTACCTGTTAATTACCTTTATTTATTTATTTACTTTTTTATTTACTGTTCAAGGGACTCAGGTTTCCTCTATTATTTAATCTGCACGACCATTGTTTGCTAGGGTACAGGTAAACACTAGCGTTTCTGCCAGCACTCTGGTTGGCACAGTAGAGATAGACATATGGTTAATCAGCCAATGGCGTTGTATAGGTCAAACAATGGGTTAATCTAACAGCGCCATGATTAGTACTGTATAGATTTAAAAAAAGATTATCTTAATATGGTAATGTACTGTTTGATGTTTTGTAAGCCAAAACAAGATGTTACTTTGAGTCCTCGTTATAATTTTATGATGTCTTTTATTCACTCACTACTACTATTACTATGTGCCATCTTCTCTATACAAGGTCGCCAAGTGTTCACAATTTTGTTTTGTTTTGCAGTGTGGCTTCTTTGTGATTTGGATCATTTAAATGTGATATTTTACGTGATAAATATTGTTTTCCAACCAGTGGCGGATCTACATTTTGGAAGCTCTGAAATTGTTCGAGGCGTCACATTTATATACGCAAAAAAAAAAAAAAATATGGCTGGTGGATGGGAAAGAAATGTACGATAGAGAAAACTGGAAACAATGAACGAAAAATAATAAAAAGACAAACTATATAATCTGTTTATTAGGCTTATTCTAGTAAATGACTGATAGTATTTGACTAACGTTGCAAAATATTCTTTTTCTACCTGAGGGCCCCGAAACCCAACCTTCATTAGCTTTATAGTAGAATTGCCTCTGTTTCTAACTGAAGAAAAAAAAATCTTGTTCAACGCCTGATGGGTTATTATTAGCATAAAGCGTGTCTCTAATTAAAGATAGGATATTCATTTGCATGTATTTGTGGCATTATCCCATCGAGTAATTTACTGCACAGGGTGACTGAATATTCACTTCCTATGTTTAAATTGTTATGTCACCACTCCTATGAAAATACTTCCTATGTTTAGATTGTTATGTCGCCACTCCTATGAAGAGTCACTTGCTGTGTATTAACTCTTTGAATCCGGAACAACTCTCATAACGTTGGTCAGATTTGACACCCGTGCCAAAACAACTCTCTGAGCGTTGTTTTTAGTCTATCACGAATTAAATGTATGGCACAGGGTGGAAAATAATTGCGGAGTCAAAGAGTTAAATTGTTATGTTGCCACTCCTATGAAAAGTCACTTGTTGTGTTTTAAATTAATATTTCACCACTTCTATGAAAAGTCACTTCCAATTTCTAAATTGTTATGTCGCCACTCCTATGAAAAAAAAAACAGCTAAATACTATCACCTCAGGCGTGCATTCTCAGTCAGTTACAAATGAAGAAAAATACTACACAGCAGTCATAACTTAGTCAAGGAGGTAATAATGAGGGACATTGTGAAACGGTTCAGCGATTTTCCACCAAACTCTGCAGACATTATTTTAAACAGGTTGATCTTCTGAGATCTCAGAATTGCTAAGGTAGATCTCCACGGCTTCTTGGATTGCCTACGGCTGGGATAGACTTCAGAGATAAACAAGTGAGAGGAGGCGAATGAAGTTCATCTGATGCGACTCCTCTATCGTGTAATAAAAAAGAAAAAATTAAATATTCCCAACGAAGCAGTAGTTGTATTCTCGTTTGTCACCTCAGAGATCTCCCTAAACTACACGTAGCGATATGCAAAATATTACGTGACTTAAATAGCTTAGGCTGAAATAAAAATAGCGTGGTTTTACATAATCACATATACAACTGTAGAAGAGTGTTGCTTCTTTGGTGTATGGGCAGTTCTGCTTTGGCATTATGAATAATGTAGCTGTAGTAATGCCAACAATAAAAACAGCAGTGACACGTAACCACAAACAAAGCACCATAACAATAAATTTACAATTCGTATGCTCTGGTTGCTGATCTATTTATTAGCAATACGTTTCCACATATGTATACATAAAGTAGTATAAAGTTCATACATTTATATCATAATCTTCAACTGCATAATTCCAATCATATTCAGCAAAAATAATCTGCACAGGACCTATACGATGGTTACATTTTGAATCCTCTCATTACTAAACAACTACACGTCACATCCGCTATCAATTTGCGACACTAGCATTCCTGATGCATTTTATTGCAACTTGCTCAAAATAATTCATAGTTTCCTACAATAAATACAACCCTTTACAAAGAGGAAATGAAGAGATTAAAAGATATATTGAAAGAGCTTCCCAAATATATTATCTAAACAAAATCTCTCCAACATTCAGTTAGTAGAAAAGTGAGTTACAAGTTAGCATTAAAATAAAAACCAATACGAAATAAATAATGCAATCAAGCATGCCTTCTTAGCCTTTTTGCTATGGGCCCTTTTGAATATTTGATGAAGGCAATGGGCCCCTTCTTGGAGAAAAATGTACATAAAAGCTTAATAAAAAAACATTACATTTTAGTTTGTAGGATATGTACACGGTCTACTATGGAGTTCACACACGGACACTCACTGTTAGACAAACGAGAGATGAGAAGACGATGCTGGCATGGTATGGAATAATTACTGAGAAAATCTATTCATCGCATTAAAAGACAGTACTTATTCTACAATCCTCACGGTAAGAGAGGTGGAAGCAGGTCGGAAAACCCCACGGAGAATGGATCTTGGAGACATACAAGAACGCGGCAGAGAAGACATTGAAAAACCTTGACATTGTGGTACAGAGCATGCAGGCTTGGCAGGATTTTGCTCAAGGCCTACGCTTCTTAGACAGCTGGAGCGTAAATCAACTTTCCCTTAGAGAACTCTTGCGTAAATCACCTTTCTCTTAGAGAGCTGGAGCGTAATTCACCATTTCGTTAGAGAGCTGGAGCGTAATTCACCATTTCATCAGATAGCTGGAGCGTAAATCACCTTTTCCCTTAGAGAGCTGGAGCGTAAATAACCATTTCCTTAGAGACCTGGAAGGTAAATCACCATTTCCTTAGAGAGCTGGAGGGTAATTCACCATTTCCTTAGAGAGCTGGAGCGTAATTAACCATTTCCATAAAGAGCAGGAGCATAATTCACCATTTTCTTAGAGAGATGGAGCATAATTCACCACTTCCTTAGAGACATGGAGCGTAATTCACCATTACCTTAGAGGGATTGAACGTAATACACCATTTCATTTGAGAGCTGGATCGTAATTCACGATTTCCTTAGAGAGATGGAGGGTAAATCAGCATTTCCTTAGAGAGTGTAGTGAAATTGACAGAGATACAACGGTAAAATATCTCCAAAGATAACATTTAAGGATAAAAACATAATGCGTAGGCTGCGAATAGTACATGATCGCCTAGACCGCGGGTCATCATCCTCCATAATAATTGACTTGCTAGATAGGAGGGGAACGGCGGATCAAAAAGGAAAAAAAAAATATGACTGGAAAGATTGCGTGAGACTAGAAAGGCTAAGGAGACGCAATTGGGGGGGAAACGGAGAAAAGTCACGTTTCCCAAGTTGACATAAAAAGTAAGCAACTCGACAGAAGGGACCATAGATATGTTACGCCACAGTCATTTATTGGACGCTTTTGCAATACCAAGCCCTTGATTTGAATTCAGCGGCTAAAACGCAGATGTTTGGAATATTACAAAATTTAAAAAAGTACTTTTTTCTTAATATTAATGTTAGGAATATAAAAATTAGCTGGCCGGATGGCCTATTCTGAGCAGTGAACTAATATGTTCTTAATTTTACAGACGGATAGATAATATTGAAGATAATGACAAAAGACAGTGTTGTTCACATCATCGACAGACTGTATTGAATCTAAAAGTGTCGCTAATTGCACAAAAAAACACGACCTCGAAACGCAGGTGTTCAAATCTACGTAGTATGGAAGAGAAGGGATATTGTGGTGGCTGTGTCTAAAAATAACTTTTAACGACAAAAATTTGGAGGGGAGAGAAAGGTTGGTTCAAAAATCAAGTACATTTTGTAGAAACACAAGTAGAGACGGACAGACTAACAGATAACCATCCATACTTGACTGAAGCATGACTGAAATGACTTTATGGTAGGAAATTTGAATTTAAAATAAACCTAGGCAGTGATTGGCCACAGACAATCATATCATTAGCGCTCAGACGCGAAAGTGGGGCCATTTTTCAATAGTTGTTCAGTGATAGACACAGATTTTAAAGTGTGGTGATTTCCATATGAAAGAAAGTGTAATAAATTTAGGGACGCCATACTATAGCCAGCAGCTCAGCTGAGTTTTGCTAGCAATTCTGTGTTATTTATTCATAATCTGGTAAGATTGAAATTATTTCCTTATATATTTTGAATATTGTTTCATGTTCGAGTGATTTGATACTGCCATATCGAAATCTAGCCTTACAAACAAGTAGGGATTTGCTCTAGACCCCCCGCCCTAGTCAGGGTCTAGGGACCAACAATGTACATAAACTCCAGCAAGGGTTAGGCAAGACAGATCAAGTGTTGAGAATAATGAAACATATTACCTATCCTCTTTTAGGGCAGACAACTAATAAATATTTTTCAGAATCTATAGCCTGGGAGGATCTATCTGATGTAAAACCACCATGGTAAATGTGCTGTTTGGTCAGAGAGATCTGACCTGTCTGTATGATGTGGTTGTTGTGTCAGTGTTGTGTCCAGACGTGGGTAGAGAATAGATTTTGACACATGGCCCATACTTTGATTGCAGAGCTGGGAGTTTCTGTTGTCAACAAAGCAGTGACTATTCAGTTGGTGACTTTACTCGAGTGTATCTGTGCAGTACTTGTGACAGAGACCACCATTATTGCCCGCCAGCACGGAGAGGTGGGACCACCTGATTTCAGCACCAGAGCTACAACGACAAGATGAGTGAGCCTCTGGTCTGCTGGACATTCACCAAAGCCCTTTAGTTACTAATACCCCATAAAAATTCCCACCATTTTCTGGACACTGTGTAGTCAATATAGACAGGTGTGATGAGGCCATCCCAACAGCACAAACATTAATTATCCTCCCAAGTAGATGACTACTAGAACATTTTAATAAAACTAACTAGTATAGTACATATATATGTACACTATTGCATTTATGATATAATATTCCATGCATTTCTTTCATAATCTCTAAATCCTTTTAAGTTCTGGTCAACCTAAAAAATTGATCCAGAACAAAATAAATGTAATATAATTTTATCAAAAAATTTTACACTATTGAGTTAGTTCAGTGTGTTGTAATATTTATTAATATTATTAGTCTTGTTAAATATCTGTGGGTATATCTATAACCTATTACACCACACTACATATCATAACCCTAGACACTTTACGTAGCCACATTCATAAAAAAAAAAAATTAAGTGTGAGGTCGTAGTGGTAGCAAGAAAGGCCTTCTGACAATTCTCAACTACATTTTATTTCAGGAGCCTTCACAGCTGGCCTCATACAATTACATTTAGTAATATCATCATCATACGCCCCTGTACGACATAGTGGTACAGTAGTTCTCTTCTGTCTTTGTATATTCAGAGATTTTCGGGAACTACACACAAGGCACATAATAGCTCTAATTCTGTCGTTAGTCCCATCAATCTTGACATGGACCAAGCTAAGTCCACTTCTTTCTACGTGGGAAGCGGCAATTTTGCCAAAAAGTCTTTAATTTAACGATTTCTTGGGGAAGCGGCAAGTTTCAGTGTTCTTTGAATTACAGAGTACCCCGAGCGTTGGGGGAAGAACACACCATGCGGGTAGAACGGACACGCGTGCTAATGTTACGTCTATTTCCCTGTCTCTTCGAGGCGACCGGGGACTCTCTCTCGTAAGTGTTACGTCTGGAGTTGTTTCATCTCGTGCACGTGCGAAAGCCACGCCCCGACACCTGCAGACTGTACATTACTATTTAAACCCGGCGTTCTTACCACTCTTCACTATTTGTCTCTAGAGGAATTCTTTTGCCTAGCACAGTGTTAGTAAGTTGACAGCTTATACCAGTGTAGAGCGGAAAATCGATTCTTTGCTTAAGAGTGATCACAAGCGTGTAATTTGTGCTCTCTATCTTTGTCGCTGACTCTGGTTTTTGGGGCACGTTATGTCGTGATGGGCTCACCTGGAATTTGCTTGAAAAGCGGCCACGTTATAAATGTACCAACCGCCAGTTGTATCTCCAGTGCAGACAGGTAGTGGCGTTTGCCCTCCAATCATCGGGGCAACATTGTCCGAACCATTTAGGCCCTGCCACCTTGGAGTACAAACAACCATTAGCAGGATATACTTCTCCAGCTAGACGGGCTGCCACCTTTGCCATCCACTCGTGACGGCAACACTGTCAGACCCATTAACAGCGATTAAAACAGGAATAGATTGGCGGAGTTTGCAGATCGTCGTAATCTTGCCATTAATATTCAACTACCTGAAGCCCATGCCACCTTTAACCAACAAATAGAGGCGAATCCCTTAGGGCACTCGTATTCATATTCGTTGTGCCAGCAGTGATCATTATTGCTCGGTCATTTGGATTTAGCAGTAGGTGCAGTTAATTGCACTAGTGTTGTCTTTTTTCACACGCACCCTGGAAAGTGGGTGTGCGCTTGGATTTATTTAACAGCTGTTCAACGGGGAGCTTATCTCCACATCACTTAAATACCAAAATTCGGACGAACAGTGTTGTTAGTTTTTCCAGCGTGGATTACCTTACCTACATGGATTTATACCTATTAGGACGGGCCGCTTCCCACAAGGAAGCTGGGGACCTAACCAGTTTTAAGTTAACAATCCTGGTGTGAGAAAGTGTACAGACGTTCGTAATTTGGAGTGAGAAGTGTGCTGGTGTGATTGAGCGAAGTAGTGTGATAGTTTATTTTTGTGTGGTTGTGATTTTTTTTAGCCATCAGAGATTGTGAAGGCATTATTGATTTTCGTTTCATTCATGTTGTGGGTTTTCCTTAATAAACATAATTATATGATCTGTGGTCAGAATCTCTTCTCTCCTAACTGTCACTTGATGTTGTGCTGTGTGTCCTTACTGCAGTAGAGTATTCTTTTAGCATTTGGAGGACGGGTGATACTTAAACACAGTCGCAGTATGGTCGAGAAGTAGTCCGTTAGGGATCAGTACCTAACTCACTACTCTCCAGAAGCCATATCTCTCCCCATAATCTCATTAGTGACTCTATTTTCTCTACTTTCACATTGCACATTCACAGTCTGTCTACACTCAGACATTCTCTATTTTGCATACGCGCGACACCCATCTTTTCTCGACCATTCGGCACACTAGAGGTGGATGTGGTTAGCATCACGCGACGCCGGTACGCCCTATCCTTCCCAGAGTTTGCTTTTGGTTACCCAATTTATGACGCTGGGTCTTTAAAAAAATTTCAACCTCAACTGGGGAATCGAACCCTGGACCACCGAGCTATGGAAGCCAGTGCAACATAACCCACTGCACCACCGTGGCTCCAAAATATAATGAAGATTTTTTTGGTGTTTACATAATTTTTACAACCATTTTTACACCTTTATTTCAAACAAACATTTCTGTCCGCTTTTTTATATAAACATAAAAATGCAATAAATAATTGAATGAGCAAATGTACAGTTTTACATTGATAGAACAAACATATTAAAAATATAAAAAATACACACAAACACAAGATTGGACAAACCGCCCTTACGTCGCGATATGAGAAATTCAATGAAAATAAATTTGATAAATTTAACCGCCTGAGATGTGGGGTTATAAAATGTTTTACATTGTTGAAGCTGTCAATATGTTTTTTGTTGTTGTTGTTTAACTAGGGATGCGGAACTTATTGCATCACTCTTGCAGCCAGTACCAAGGTGAAAAGTCCTTGATATTATCTACACTTCAGAAACAAGTCCTTTTTCTATTTTCTAACCGATTCCGAAATGTGTTGAGTTTTGAAGTCATGAGCTCCAGTTTCTCCAGCGTGGCTTACATTAAAATGGATCATCACATTTGGATCCACAAGCTTGGAGGAAGAAGTGTGTGGCATACTGTGAATTCTCCTCCATCTAATGGGGCTCTCCAAGTATGCAGAGCTAAAACTACTGTGCTCTGGTTTCTGGGCATCTCCCAAAGGAATCGACACGTCCTACACAAAGCCACTTTCTCTGCTCCCTCTCTGTCTATCATGGGGTCCATAGTGAAGAATTCTCCTGCATGCAGGCACCAGTGTAAAAGCCAGCGATTACGCCAGGGGCTCAAGTGAGTATTTCCCTAAGATTAAGTGTGCAATGCTGGGTTCTCAACATGTTTTCTCTACAGGGAGAATCCCATAGAAGTATGAGTGGGATGATTTCAAAGAGTCAATGAAGGGGTAATTAGGCTGACATACATAGGTACACTTCCCAACGATGAATACTGTAGGATTGTGCACATCTGGTGGTTAATAAAATGAAAGACTCCAGAGTATGCTCCCCATCAATGACTTTTAACAGACGATTGTGGAAGAAGTCAGCTACATAATTTAAAAATTTTCCCCCCCTCTCCCCCCCCTCCCCCCCCCCTCCCCCTCCGCCACGCCCGCACCCCCCCCATAAACTGACTATATCAGAAAAAGAGCAGACGATATATTTTAGGGCAGACGTCCTATAGTGATAATTCCATAAATCATTATGGACTAAGAATGGAGGCCGAGATAATGAAAATTTCAAAAGACTAGCACAATACGAAGCTACTTGACTTGACTTGACTTGACTTTGATCCACTGAAATTGAGCGTCAGCTCCTGGTGACCTTGATGCAATTATGTGATACTGCGCAGTTTGCGTAAGCTGTTTTGGGCTGCCATAAAGCGTATTTTCTATGGATTGGTTGTGTGGTAGGAGGAGATGTTTCATTCCCTGGAGTACAGGGCACAGAAGTTGATTGTGTTCTACTGTCTCAGACGGGTTTGGGCAGTGCCTACATTTTGCTACATTTTGTGAACACATTCTGTCTCTGTGGCCATTTAGTGTATAATGTGTTCTCAACATGAAGATTCCGGTTTGATATTTTCATTCAATGGGGTTGATAGCATCTTCCTTATTTGGGCTGTTAAGTGTATGAAGAGCCTTCTTCCTTGTTTAGCTTGTGCCCACGCGTTCAATCAATTTTCTTTACAGTTATTTTTGATTATTTGTTTTATTGTTATCATACTCAATAGTTCATCAGTTTGTGGCATGTTTGCTAAAAAAGCGAAATAATTTTGTTCTCTGCCTTACCGCTAGTTATAATGATTACACTTATTTTCCTATCATTATTTGATTCCTTCCCATTGCATTTCATTGGATCTTTTTAGCCAAGTCTGGACCTGTATGTCATGCACCAGGAACAAAAATGTAGTAACAATTCTCCAGACCTAAAAGTCGTTTATTTTTGGACATGCGCCCTTATATTTAAAACCGGCTAGGTTGAACGGGACGCACCTCGCCAAAACGAGGCAAAATTTTATATTTAAACAAATTTTAAAAATTATGACAGGTTTGCTGGCTCTTTTTAATGGCTACATTTTTTTAGTTGTTCCTTTTTGGGGTCGTCCACATGTGATGTCACGCAGTTGAGTGGGGAGAGTGAGTGTCTAAAATTTTGGGACGAAGTGTGACGATTTTTTTGTTTTTTTTTAGGGGGGGGGGGTGAGGCGGGTGTTGCAAATTAAAATTGGGCATCATACNAAAATTACGATGGAAGCTCGCTTCTTTCATAAATGTTGTAGGAACGAAATAGATGTTGTAACCAAAATCTTCAAAGTCTAATTTGTTTTCGCAATAGTTAATTATTCCCTTGTAGGCAACTTATATTAATATTATAATCTCAGCTGATATATGAAATAATTGGTGTAACTTTTAAATATTTTAAACTTAAAAAAAAAAATAATTATACATGTAATGTAATGCACACCTTGCCAATAACTGATGTGGATTTTGGAAGATAATCGATTTCTAGTTCGAACAATGGAGGTACATCTTACTTTTTGCCTTAGAATAATGGAAACGAAGAGAAAATCATTCCAAACTCCCATAATAATATCAGCTTTTAAACTCTTGAATTTGTGTGGATTATCTCTCAAGTTTAACAAGAACTAAAGTTATTGATGTGTTAACTTTACATTGAATTCCCTTTTTGTTGTTTGAAATTATATTAAGCTAAGATGAGCTTTATTTTCAATAAATTTGGCTAAACTTGACAAGCATTACAGTTATCGTAAAAACCTGATTAATCAAGCCCTAATTTACTTGAAAGATTTTTATTTTGCCTCCATTAGTTTATTTATTTACATTCGATTAAATTCTTTCTTTTCAGTAATGCAAAAAATGGTTAAAAACGGGTAGGGGTGTTTAATATATTAACTACGTCACATAAGAGCATGGTCTGATTTTTGTGTGACGAAATGTGACATAGCGTGATCAGGGTTAAGAAAATAAAAGCAACAAAATAATTGATGAAGTTATATGTGGTCGACCCCATAGGTCATTTCAATTTGACATTTAGTTGTATGGGCATTTGTTTTGCGTGACATGCGTGACTGCAGACTGCGAAAAGCAAAATCTATAGCAAAAGATCTTGACCTTGTAGATAAATAGTCCTTTTGAGGTATTAATAGTAATCACATTTTTGGGCGTGGTTCATTTTCGACTCGGGCCTACACTTGAAGGCATCAGAGAACTCTTGTAGCTGGCCTACTGCCATGTTTACTTGAATGTCCTCTTCTACTCGCCCTAAACGTCCCATGCGATGGGCAAACTTACTATCGCGAGCATAGCAGAATGTCTGCGCATGAGCAACATAAATCATCTGTTCATTGGTCAGTTCAACACCCGGCAGCATCTTTTCAGATATTCCCTGCAATTTCAACCAATCCTTGTACCCGATTTGGGCTAACCTAATCCCATTGGTCCAAGAAATTGCGATAGGCGTGTAGGATGCAGCGTTGATACTAACGGGGCGTGACACGCCGTCTGGGAAAATATAGTCCTTGGTAACGTTGCTATACACATCGAAGACACATTGTCGTATTGGTTTATAGGCTTCCAGTGAGGAGTTGCTCCACCAGCTCTCAGGTCCAACGTAGTCTCCATTTTTGTCATAGAACCTGCCCCACTCGTCCACAATGTGGTGGATGAAGCGACCTAGAATCGATCCAAGCGACCCAAAAGTTGAGTGGTGTGGCTGGTCTTTGTGATAGATTGGGGGCTGAAGTATACCTGGAGAATATATGATACCATAGCAAGTATTAATTTCATATCTAAACATTAACATTTCTTATGAAGTGTCCGCTAACGACATACTAGACTAACTGTGTGAGAGAATCATTAAGAAATCATAAATGATGCCATTATCATCGTCTTCACCATAATCATCATTATTATGATTAACACTATCATCAACACCATACACCATTGTTCTTTTCGCACATTATGGAGAATGGAGCCAACTAACAGCTGAGCCTCTTACCAGGAGTCTGCGCAAATCATTCATACGCCCCCCAGAGGCCATTTCTGTAGCTACTTGTGGGGAGGAGGGGGGTATGCAATCATTAAAATTAAAAATCCAAGCAATGGCAAGCAACTACATTACTTGATCCTCTAGTACTCAATGTCAATGTCAATATATACCTTTCTCTTTGACACACTAAGCTTGCATGTCCAGACCAGCAGAATTGCACCATCCAACAGGCAGAAAGTGTTATATATATAATGTACATATTTCATTACGTGTGTCATGATATCTCATTTCCTAGCCCTGTTGAATCATCTGAATATGGTAGAGCTTGTCCGAATGTTTAGCGACTATCAATGGACGTATCTGCAGCATACAAATAATATTTACAGAATTTTATTCATGGGTTCCTCGTTCGGGACCAAGCCAGGTCAAACAGTCTTATTCTCCTCCCTTTTTTTTTTTTTTTGGCCAATTAGCAGCTTGTGTCTATTGGCGCAGGTATTGCCCATCCCTGTTAACACACTTCAGGTCCCTGCGGACAGGGTCTGCTTTGGGACTAAGTTTATTCTTAAAGTTATATTCTTATTAGTCGTGAGACCTCTGAAGAGAAAGAGGAAAAATGAAAAAATAGTGCGTCTTCAGGCCATGTCGTGTACACAGCAACTAATATGAGGGTTGGGCATTAGTAAAGGCTGGCAAACGTCATCAAATAAAACCAGCAGAATATAGAAAAACACCGCTGCAAGAAAAATGTGAATCTTTGATGCAGGTTCCTCTGGGAAAGAACTAGTTTATGTGGTGGGGACCCCATGCTGAGTGCTAGGGTGTAGCATGGTGACAGTAATAGGAGAGCATACGAAACATGTTTAGTAATGGATCTTTCGTCTTAACTATTTTGACTCCGGAACAACTCTCAGGAACGTTGACCATTCAACCCGTTGCCAAAACTACTCTCTGAGCGTCGTTTTTAGTCTATCACGAATTAAAAGTATGGCACAGGGTGGACAATAATTGCGGAGTCAAAGAATTAAGGACCATCTTCATTGTACACATGGAACAGCTCCATCAGTGCTCCGATCTCTTCCCTATAGATCACATCAGGAGGATCTCAGCACAGTGCACGCACTCCGTAACAATGTCGAGAATTCCTAATGTGTGTATACAGGAGTCAGACATTCTATATATATAATAAATTTGTAATGGGTAGGTTGTCCAATTTTTAAATTTTGCTAAGGTAGCAGCCTTACTCTCTACGACTTCCAACTGCCGTGGGATTTTAACGTACACAACTTAAACACGGGACCTCCTATTTTTTTTTTCGAGCGCTTATCCGAGAATAAGACTAGGCATCCGATCTAAGTAACCTAGGAGACTAGAAGGATGATGATATAGCTAAATAGGAACAAGAAATAAAGTACGCACTTTATTTGCGATATATATAATATTTAATATTTTATTTATAACATTGTGACATAATTTGTCCGTTTCTCTTTTCCTTGCGTTTCATGTTTTTCTCTCCATCATTATTGATCTACCTCTCATTACTGTGTACCGAGTTCTATGCCGACTAAGTACCCATTCAGAGCTGGTAAGTGAAAACAACCATATCCAGATAATTACCAGTGACGAATCTTTATAAGAATAGCACTTTAGCAGACCACGCTTTTTTTATTTTACATTGTTAACTATAACTGATCATTAAATTTGTTATCTGTATATAAAACTAAAGCTATGAACTTTTCTAACGAGACCTTTGATATCATCTTGAACGGGGAAAAACTACAGAAAGTTGAAAGTTTCAATTATTTAGGCAGTAAAATGACTCAGGATGGTGACACAACAAGAGAAATCCATATTAGAATTGCTTTGGCAGCTAGCGCCTTCAATAGATTATCTAACATTTGGAAATTACGATCATTGAATATACATACCAAGCTTCGTCTGTTTAATTCAAATGTTATCTCAGTGTTAACATACGGCTGTGAGAGTTGGAAAATAACAAAATCATTGGTGAACAAGCTGAATACATTCGAGAACAAATGTCTTAGAAAACTCATGAACATCAGTTGGAAAGAATTCAAGACTAATCGACAAATAAGAGAAGACTCTAGGCAGAAATATGTCTCCGACTATATAAGGAAAAGACGATGGTCATATATCGGTCATGTCCTACGATGCAAAACAACAGAATACCACTACAGGCGCTCACTTGGGTTCCTGAGGGTAAGCGGAAAAAAGGAAGACCAAAAGAAACACTCAGAAGAACAATAATAAGAGAAGGAAGAACGTTGGGCCTAATAATGTGCAAGAGCTAAGAGGAGTGGCGTCACAACGAACAACCTGGAGAGCACTGGTTTCTGCCTTATGCGCCGTGTTTGGCGCTTAAAGAATTTATTATTATTATTTATTATTATATATATATATATATATATATATATATATATATAAGATATATATATAGTATATATATATATATATATATTTATATAATATATTATATATATATACTTATATTGATATATATATCAGGTTGGTAAAGGATCCCGTTTACACGCCCATCAGCACACTAGGTGTGGTGTATGTGGTCTGCATCGCACCGGCCGCCATTAACCTTTCCAGTTTTTTGCTCTTGCTACCCAATTCGAGCTCTGGGTTCAACCCTGGAACCGTTTTGCCGTCTAAAACAAAAAGCCCACTTCAACTGGGGATCAAACCATGGACCACTGAGCTTGGAAGCCAGAGCACTAACCGCTGTGCTACTGCTGCGCATTCTCTCTCTCTCTCTCTTCTTCGTATATATATATATATATATATATATATATATATATATTTATTATTTAATATACCTTATATATATTATATATTTAAAATTTAAAAGCGTTTAGTCATTTTGAGTGTAACGGCACGTATGCCTTCAGTCATTTGAAATACCTATAATGTGGTGAATTTACACCGGGGAGGTTAATGATGGTATTTAATATGCAAATAGATGTGTCTACAAGCGTTCTCGTTGGTCAAGCTACTGTAAGACCTGAGTCTAATAGTTGATATGGTGTTGATGAGTTCTCAGGGAACCTAACGCTACCTCCCTCAGATCTCTCGCTTGCGCAATATTTTTATCTATTGTGGGATGTTTGTTATATGCTATTACGTGTCTAGGGTATGGCAAGTGTAGTGATAAATGCCAGAAATAAACACCACAACGTTAACTTAATGAAAAGTAATTAACAAGGACTGGGGTTAATTTAAAAAAATATTATGATTTACAATTTTACTTTTCCTGTACCGCAAAATCTTTTGGGAAAGGAATGTTTAAAACTTACAAGGAAAAGTGTGTTTATATACAACAAGTAAAATGAATAGGAAGGAACATCTTGTCAAAAATGACACTAATAATAATAATTATAATAGCCCCTTCAGTCATAACTGACTATGGGAATGCGCCCCTGAGGTGACAGCCCTCAACTGCTTATTTTCCTGGTGCTCCTTTCGACGTTTTCTCCTCACCTCTGCTTCTTGTGTGAGCCTCTCTTCGCCCAATCTGAGGTGGTGCCGTAAATAGCATCGCCACTTTGTGCGATCGGCAGCTTCATCCTCCCATGTTGCTGGATCCATGTCCAGTGCCCTCATTTCTCTCTTGCACACATCTTTGAACCTCAGCTGTGGTCGCCCAACTGTTCTCTTGCCATCTGCTAATTGTCCGTAGAAGATATCTTTTGGGATGCGACCATCTTCCATGCGGCGAACATGGCCAAGCCAGCGAAGTCTGCGCTGTCTAAGCAGCGTATACATACTTTGAAGGCCAGCACGTGACAACACCTCGACATTTGTCACTTTATCTTTCCACGAGATGCCGAGGATGCGGCGTAGACACCGCAAATGGAAGGTATTGAGCCTTCTTTCTTGCTTAGCATAGGTCGTCCAGGTCTCGCTGCCATATAGGAGTGTGCTGGTGGTGACGCAGGCATTATATACCGCAGCTTTGGTCTTCATTGTGAGTTTAGAGTTTCCCCAAACACGCGATGTGAGGCGGGCAAAGGTAGCTGCAGCTTTGCCAATGCGGCTGTCGATTTCTGTATCCAGTGAGAGTTTGTCATTGATGGTAGACCCTAGGTATGTGAAGTGGTGCACCACTGCCAATTCATAGTTATCGATAGTGATAACTGGTGCAGCACCCACATCCCGACTCAGCACATTCGTTTTCTTTAGACTTATTGTGAGGCCAAAGTCCTTGCATGCTCTATTGAAGCGATTCATCAAGCTCTGAAGCTCCTGTTGGCTTTGAGTGACGACTGCAGCATCATCAGCGAACAACAAGTCTCTTATAGTGACCCTTCTGATTTTTGTTTTTGCCCACAGCCTTGAAAGATTAAACAGACGGCCATCTGACCTAGTGTGAAGGCATATTCCTTCAGTTGCATCTCTGAATGCATGTTTCAAGAGTAAGGCAAAGAAGAAATTCCGAAGAGCGGTCGGGAAGCCAGAAACACCAGCCTTGTTTTAAAACGCCACTGACGTATATCAAAAGGGGCTGTGAACGTGCCTTCCAGCATATTGGGAACTGTTCCCTTCTTGCCCGTCCGTGGGAATGTCTTTTTATCATTTCCTGCATTTTAGGAGGGCAGACCTATTTTATCAGGTGGCATTATTAAAGAGAGCTTTCCATCCCTAACTTACTAACCAGGTCGAATTGCTTTTGTGAGGTTCATATAATGGAAAGCGATATATAAATAATGGTCTTGTGTCTCTGCTCTCCTTGTTGATTTTTTCCTGATGCTGGGCGGATGAGAGAAATGATCATGTCTGTTGTTGTTTGCCAGCTCAGGAATCCACACTGTGACTCTGGATATATGCGCTCAGCTAACTTGTGTAGTCGCATTAAGATGACTTTGCAAATTCCCTCTACCTACTATACTATGAAGGGGGGGTGGGGGGGAGGGGTTGGGGATGCCCGTCTAGTTATTGCATATCACTTCTGTCCTCCCTGATTTTTTTAAAACTAACAGTGTTTACAATCTTAGTCCACTCGAATGGGGCTTGGGAAAGTTGACGGGGGAGCAGGCAATGCATTTTATGAGCGGAAGTTTGATTATAATCAGGAGAATCGCCATCACTGGTTTTGTGCTTTGCCAGAATTCACTTCGCCTTACTGTAGTTTCTAATGGGTTCTGGACAATCCAGTTCCTCCATGTTCGGCAGACTATGCTCATCAAGTCTGCAGAGCGTAACGGATTGTCAATCTAGGGTAAAGGCATCAGAGTATGTATGGACGCATGAGTCCTTGATCCTTACCCTTTGATCGGTTAGCTTCGGTCTCCATGTAGTGTGTTTTTGCGATGTGCCTCTTACTCGTTTATGGGATACCATGCTTCAGCATTCTTTAATGTATGGTAACATTGCTTTACACTGTTGGGTGTTTCGCGCCGATCAAATGGGGGATCTTGAAGTGGATGCCAATAAATATAAATAAAATATAAAACGGGATCGAGTTGTCCCAACAAAATAACTTGTAAGGAAGTGGCAGGGTGAACGTTGGTATTCAAACATGGCCTGCGCTGTTCATAACAGGTGACATTTTCTGGTGTAAAACTTATCATTTGAACTTTGATTTTCTTTTGGTGTGCTGGTGACAGTACTTTGAACGGTGTCCGTAGATTGTCTCCCATTCACTGTAGTTAATAGTATCCCAAGTGGGTTAGCTATCTTTCCTGGCCCATTGACTTGATCGATAATGAAAAGGTCTTATTCGTTGCTTGGTATCACCATGCGTGGATCCCTTCATGTCTGACACGATAGTTTTCTGGTTGTGGCTCGTGATTGTTTCCATGGCATATAAACTTGTCTCAAGTCTGCACTAGATAGCGAGCCGTGGACAGCACAGCGCTGAGAAAAATGGCATGTATCCTCTGAGGAATTATAAAATAATAGGGCGTGTCCACTCATAAACCTTGTAATAGCGTGCTCTTACAGCATTTGATTAAATCAGGAGGAATCCCATCACTGCCTGGTGCTTTGCCAGAGGCCAAGCTATCAATGGCCTTACTGAGTTCCTCTAATGTTGGTTCGGCATCCAGCTCCTCCATAGTTGGCAGACTATTGACAGCATCAAGGGCTGCAGGCGTAACGGTATTGTCTCTAGCGTAAAGCTCAGAGTAGTGCTCGACCCACCTCTCCATCTGCTTACCCTTATCGGTTAGCTTCTCTCCACTGATGGTTTTTAGCGGTGCCGTCTTACTTTTATGGGGGCCTGTGGTGAAGTGGGATGTTATAAATATTTATAGGGGACTTAGTGTACTGACTGAGATCAGCTGTGAAGGTATATATATCTAATAAGAGTAGTGTATTATATATAACCTTACTTGCTGCCACATATGTATACCTCAGTCAGAATTATTCTGGAATAGTGTGATGACTACGTTATATGTCTAGGGTATGTGTATGATGAAGTGTAAGTCAAAACAACAACAGACAGATAAACAATTTAATTTATTCCACCACACTTGACAACACTGTGACACTCACATACATAAAACACTCTACAAGGATATCTTAAAGGAGTCACTGATAACTTTTCAAATAACAATATGTTTTCATTGCTGTCATGAATGAATATGTGTCCTGATTCAAATACAAAGGGAACCAGGAATCACAATCAATTTTAATTACAAGTTATATGTACAGAATTTATCAATATGATATTGTAGTGACATATATTATTAAAAGTATCCTATGTGTGTCAGTTGTGTAGTAGTAATATGAGGTAATACTGGTTTTGTTTTGTTCAAGCTCTGTTGGTATTTGTCATCATGACTTCAATAGTTTGTCTTTATTGGAAATAGTATTGGAGATGTTCTCAGTTCCTGATATTAAAACAATTAAATTCCCCTCTTAATTGTATTTTACACTGTCATTTTAAGATGGGGGGACATAATGTTGAGCTCAGCTGGCCACATCAGCTTATCTTGCGTGATGGCGGCAGGAAAAGACTCCTCTGCTCGATTTCTCCCCTGGGCTCTGGAGACACCTCACTGATAGCTAAATGGACCAAGGAGTATGCTGTCCGACTCTGGATTCAGCAAAGCTCTGACCAGGTGCTGCTCAATACCATCAAGACCACGGTCCCTGAAAACAAGCAGGATGTACCTTCTACTTCATAACTAATTGATACTCTAGTTCTACACTGAGCACAATACATCACAAACATTGAGTTCAGAGCGTTAGGCCAACTGTCAGCTTCATCTGAAATACTTTATACCAGTATTAACCTCCTTGATGGTTACTACGCCTCTGCAATTCCAGCATTATTTCTTTCTAGTCAATCATCTAGGTGTCAGTGTACTGTTTGGCCATTCCATGCCGTTTTACTTTCCTCCGACACCTTCTGTTCAGGCTGGAGCATTATAGGCTTTACATCATGTTTGCTACTGAACTACACATATATACAGGCATAAAATTAACAATTCACATTCAATTTTCATTAAAAGATACTGAATGTTTCAAACCTACCCCACAAGTCATGGAACTACACAGATACGTTGACTAGCAATGAATTCTGGCACAAATACTGGCACAAATTCCCATCTGCTTATGTTCCAGGCTTTTATTTAGCAAAAATATGAGCTGGCTTCAACGCACTGTTGCTTTATCAAGATTATTTGAACTAGTGGTCTCGAACTAACGCTCCTAAGTGATTATATCAGCGAGTCTGGCCAATGGAGCCACGTTTCGACAAGTGTTTGAAAAAATTTTTCCTTCCTACGTCTCCCCTAACAACCAAGGATAGCATTTATAGTCCGACTAATCGTGTTTAGCCTTACATATCATTCCAGCCAATCAGTTCAAATGTAACTTGTGGCCCATTTCCCGTACAATGGTGGTTTAAAAAAATCTACCACTGAGCGATTCTGATTTTGGGTGTTGTCTGACAGCACCATCATTTTATTTTGGCTATAACTTGTTAATTCCTAGACTATTTGCGTAACGTTTTACATATTCTTTGTCAGCAAGCCCTATAGAACCCAAATATACAAATTTAAAAGAGCTAAGTGGCTGCGTTCAAAATATGCAATTTCTTCTACCTCCTGTTTCGAAGATGTGCTGTCTGGGTACTGTAATGTTTTCAAACGTAAACCCATCTAATGTCATCTTTTCTAATAAGCGTTTTTCAGGATTTTAAAACCTAACTCTGGGAAGGTTAGTGTTTTTATCACTGTCCGGCCGAAAAAGTTAGTGCATGTGGCCTTACACGCGTGATAGTAGTAATTGTGTATCGGTCGACGCGGGTTGGGGGTGGCATTAATAGCGAGACGCGTGTTTAATTTTGCATGCGTTCCTGATTTTATCGCCCCTCTCTCTTTCTATTGGAGTCCATCTGTTCGTTCGTTTTGGTAACGCAGTATAATTAATGTTAGGATTAATTTAGGTCATTACGCAGTGGGCGTCTCAATGTTTTTATTTAGAAATGCAAATACCCGTTTTAAATGTGTTGTGGGGTGCACGCTTGTATTTATGCAGTGGCTTATATTTAACGTGGAAACGTTACAATTTGCAGACGAAGCATAAAACAAAGGGGGATTTCGAGTACAGTCATTGTGACAGCACTGTTCTTTACCATTCTTCTTCCTTTTATTAAATTTATTTGTTAGGCTTTGCATTTACGTTTTAATTTATATATGGGGATTAGAATAATTCACGACATCTCCCCTCTTAAAACAGACATTATATGTCAGTCCTTTATTCTATATAAACATAGAGAAATTTATTATTATTTCTGGGGTTTACGGTGATTCTCATCACACGGATGGCGGCTTAAAAAATCCGCTCCCAAATTTGTTTTTCCAGATATATACTCAATGCTAAAATTATAGGGAGCCAAAAGCAAGGACCATCGGAGTAACCTAGAGTTCTCATGCCTAGCCTGGGCTAGAAACGATAAAGGTTTGTGGTCCGTTTGCAACTTAAATGCCTTCCCATACAGATAAATATTGAATTTCTTTATTGCCCATATTACTGCAAGACATTCTTTTTCGCTAGTTGAGTAGTTGATTTCAGCTTTATTCAACTTTCTGCTAGCATATGCCACTGGGCTTAATTCCCCATCCAATGCATCTGATTTCTGTAGTAGAGTTGCACCTAGCCAAATATTACTTGCATCCGTCCTTACTATGAATTCTTGACTTAAGTCAGGTAATTTCAAAATGGGTTTACTTGTGAGCTTTTCCTTCAATTCTTGGTAAGTCATTTCACATTGTGGTGTCCATGTAATGCGATCTGGGAGTCCTTTACGTGTCAATTCAGTTAACGGTGCACATATGGAATTAAAGTTTTTGATATACTTCTGGTAGAAACCACATAATGAGACAAAGGATCTCACGTCCTTCTTGGTTTGTGGTCTCGGGGCTTTCTTTAGTTTCTCTAAATTCTTTGGGTCAGGGGTCATGTTTCCCTGATAGACCTTGTGTCCCAAAAATTCCAATTCTTTACATCCAACGCAACATTTGGTTGGTCGGGCTGTTAAATTTGCTTCCCTAAGTCGGTCGAACAGGCATCTTCAGAGAGTCAATGTGTTCCTCAATGTTTTCTGTTGCTATCAGGGATATCATCCATGAAATTGTGTTATACATGGATTATTCAGAGGATCCAATAATTTTCTCATCATTCTAGAGAAGACACTAGGCGCATTCTTCAATCCAAATGGCAATCTATTAAACTCATAGTGTCCTTCTGAGGTACTAAAAGCTAGGTATGGTCTACCCTCAGGCTTTACTGGAATCTGATAGTATCCTTTACTCAGATCCACTTTTGAGAAATATTTAGCTTTATTTAGTCTGGCAAACAGCTGATTTGTATCCGGCAATGGATCCACCTGTCCTTCTGTAATAGCATTCAGTCTCCTGTAATCTATACAGAGTCTATGTTCTCCAGAGGGCTTCCTTAAGAGTACAACACCGGAACTATACGAAGATTCACTGTGCGAAATAATTCCTTCCTTCAACAGATAGTCTATCTCTTCCTTCAAAGCTTTCTCCTTAGCAAACGGAATCGAATATGGTTTCATACAGACAGGTGTGGGGTCTATCAGTTTCATATCATATTCACAATCGGTTTGTATGCCCTGGTCGGTCTGTTCCCACCTATGCATGATTATTTAGAACCTGTTGCACTCTCTCTTTCTGAGTTTTCGTTAAATGTGTACTGATTTTCACCTGTGCTGCTGTCTCACAGGGGTGTAATGGATATTCAAATGATGAATGTGGTTCCTTTTTCATCTCCATGGCGATGGACAAGGTCAACAAGTGTGTCTCTTCCTGATGTTCTCTTTCCAAATATTTCTTCAGGAGATTCACATGATAGATTTTTTCTTTCCCCTTCTTATCTATCTTATAATTTGTTCTAGACACCTGTTCTCTAGAACTGTATATGGACCCTGCCATCCAATTTGTAACTTATTCTGACTCCCGGGGAGAAGAAGCAGTACCTTCTCTCCCACAGCCAAATCTCTGTCTTTCGCCTTCCTGTTATAATAGGCAGCATGTTTCTTCCTGGCTTGTTTCAACTTTTCATTGGCAAGTTTCCAGCCAGTTTTTAAACGAGTGGTCAGCTCATTCACATATTGGTATGAAGATGTAATGTTTTCCTCTGCCTTTTCATCAGTCCACGTTCTTAACAAAGCGTCGAGTGGACCTTTTATTGGCCTTCCAAACAATAATGTTGCCGGGGCCATACCGGTTGAACTATGGGGTACCTCCCGATAAGCAAAGAGGGCGGCGTGCAGGTACTGGTCCCATGTATCTGGTTTTTCGTGTGCCAACTTTCTCAGGATCGACATCAATGTGCCGTTAAATCTTTCCACTTGGCCGTTCCCTTGGGGATGATACACACTACAATGGAAGTGTTTGGCCTGGAAGATCCTGAAAACTTCTTCAGTTAGTTTCCCCTTGAACTGAGAGCCATTATCAGTCAAGATTTGATTGGGAAAGCCTAACCTTGTGAAAATTGTGAGCAATGCCTCTGCCACATGTTTAGAATCATCGATGACAGGGCTACTGCCTCTCCCCACATAGAACAAGTGTCCACCAGAGTCAGAATGTAGCTGTTCCTTCTCTTGGTTCGGGTGAGAGGTCCCACAAGATCCACGGCAACTCTCTCAAAGGGTGTTCCCACTATGGGCATTTCCCCCAGAGTTGCTGGTGCAGTCCAATGTTTAGGTGATACTCGTTGGCACTCTGGACAGGATTTTACATATCGTTTGATATCTTCAGTTATTCCTGGCCAGAAATAGTGACAAGCTATTCGCTCTCCTGTTGCGCTGATTCCCATATGACCACTGAAGGGAATCGCATGCCCTAGTTCCAACACTTTAGTCCTATATGAAGTGGGAAGGACCAGCTGTCCGTGACCATTGGATTCAGATCCAGCCTTCCTATATATCAGTTTGTTCTTCATATAAAACTCTCCCTTGCCTGGAGGTGTATGAGATTTGGGCAACTTCTTGAAACATGGCTTGAGTGTTTTGTCCTCAGCCTGTGCCTTCCTCATCTCATCTGGATGAGTATTTATTGGATTATCCTCCTCCTTTTTTGACTGTGATCTGGTCTGCACTGTTGCCAATATCAAAGGTCTCTTGGGATTCCCCAAGAAGACATATCTACACCCCAATATTAGAGGGTAGATTGGCTCATTTATCACTGCTGCTTTTATGATTCCTTCCACATATCGCGTTTTCACTTTTATTCGGGCGACGGGAAGTGTCATGGTAGCTACATCCTTGGTTGCAGTTTGAATCTCCACTGTTTCTGTGGTGTATTGATCGGCCTGCACCAGGTGAGAACTCACAACGGAATCGTAATCTAAACCGGTATCATATAAACATCTTATAGTGACACCATTACAGATGACATCTTCACACACTGGGGGGTGGTATGGTTCCTGTAATTCTTCAGGTTTGCCCTTCTTTTCCTTTTTCCCCGATGTCATAGCAGCAAAATGAGGAGGTTTCCTTCTACAATGGTCAGTGTCATGATTGTTCATCTTACAATTTTTACACCACCTTTTTCCTTGGTTGAAAGATTTTCTTTCATCATATTTCCTTTCATCGAATTGTGGGGTTTTATTTTTATTTTCATACCGTGGCCTATCAAACTGGTGCTTACCTTTGTTTTGATCCCTAGGATCAAATTTATTAAAGTTCTGTGGTGCCCTAAAGTTATCCACTTGTTTCTTTTTATTACCTGTTACCTCTGCTTGAGCTGCTTGATACCTTTCAGCAACATTTAGCAACTCACCCAGCCTCTCTGCACCTTGTTCCATGAGAAACTTTCTCAGGTCTGGAGCCATGGACTCTCTTAATTGCTCTATAAGGACCATTTCCTTAAGATCTTGGGTTTTCCCCAGAGAAGTCCATTTCTCCAAGTATGTCTCTATTCGTGCAGAGAACTGGTGATAGGTTTCACCTGACAGTAGTTTAGCATTCCTAAATTTTTTCCTATAGAATTCTGCATTCTTTTCATATCTTAACAAAAGAGCCTGCTTTAGCATGTCATAATTTTCCTGATCACCTCTGCTCATTTTTGCAAAAACTTCATAAGCTGCCCCACGAAGTCCCTGAGATAACTTTAAGCTCCACCTTTCTCTCTGTAACCCATATGTGGTAGCTAATAGTTCATACCTATTTAGGTAGCTCTCTATATCATCGTCTTTCTCAACAAAATGATCTAAATGAAAATTCATAGCTGAGGTTGAGGCTCCTTGGCTAGCAGTGGCATCAGAGGCAAAGGGACTGGCACCATTTTCAGGAGCATGGCCCTGAAACTCAAACTCCCTTAGTCTTAACTCATGTTCCCTTTGTAATCTCTTCTCCTCCTTTCTGCTTCCCTTTCTGCAGCTAATCTCTTCTCTTCTCTTTCTGCAGCTAATTTCTTCTCTTCTCTTTCTGCAGCTAATTTCTTCTCTTCTCTTTCTGCAGCCAATCTTCTTTCTTCTCTTTCTGCAGCCTGTCTTCTTTCCTCGGCTTCCAATGCTTTAGCCTCTTTGTCAGCCTCAATCTGCAACCTCTTAGCCTCAGCCTCAGTCTGCAACCTCTTAGTCTCAGCCTCAGCCTCAAATTGTAACCTCTTAATTTCCCTTTCAGCCTCTAACTTTCTTTCGGCATCAAACCTTCTTTCTTCGCGTTCAATAAATTTGTCACATTCCGTAGTGACATAGGCAACCATAACTTGCCCATCTAATCCTAACTCTTTTGCAGTCTGAACAGCAGCAGATCGAAATTTGGCTAGGTCCGCCATTGTCTATCAGGTAAGTTTATAAAATGTCTAACTAACAATTCAATCTCTAAATATATATCTAATGGACAACACAGGCACCGAGAGCTCAACCTTATTTAATTCCACCCAAGGATACCTTTTAATTCTTATATTCCCTGAAGTGAATTACCCCCAATATTTTTAATAGGGAAAGATTCAAAATCCCAAGAGCGAGCCCCCAATATATGTGGTGAAGTGGGATGTTATAAATATTTATAGGGGACTTAGTGTACTGACTGAGATCAGCTGTGAAGGTATCTATATCTAATAAGAGTAGTGTATTATAGATAACCTTACTTGCTTCCACCTATGTATACCTCAGTCAGAATTATTCTGGAATAGTGTGATGACTACGTTATATGTCTAGGGTATGTGTATGATGAAGTGTAAGTCATAACAACAACAGACAGATAAACAATTTTAAACTTTATTCCACACACATTGACACGAAACACCAACTGTGACACTCACATACATAAAACACTCTACAAGGATATCTTAAAGGAGTCACTGATAACTTTTCAAATAACAATATGTATTCATTGCTGTCATGAATGTATATGTGTCCTGATTCAAATACAAAGGGAACCAGGAATCACAATCAATTTTAATTACAAGTTATATGTACAGAATTTATCAATATGAATATTGTAGTGACATATATTATTAAAAGTATCCTATGTGTGTCAGTTGTGCAGTAGTAATATGAGGTAATACTGGTTTTGTTTTGTTCAAGCTCTGTTGGTATTTGTCATCATGACTTCAATAGTTTGTCTTTATTGGAACTAGTATTGGAGATGTTCTCAGTTCCTGATATTAAAACAATTTACTTCCCCTCTTAAGTTTATGTTACAATGTGATTTTAAGATGGGGGGACATAATGTTGAGCTCAGCTGGCCACATCAGCTTATCTTGCGTGATGGCGGCAGGAAAAGACTCCTCTGCTCGATTTCTCCCCTGGGCTCTGGAGACACCTCACTGATAGCTAAATGGACCAAGGAGTATGCTGTACGACTCTGGATTTCAGCAAAGCTCTGACCAGGTGCTGCTCAATAACGTCAAGACCACGGTCCCTGAAAACAAGAAGGATGTACCTTCTACTTCATAACTAATTGATACTCTAGTTCTACACTGAGCACAATACATCACAAACATTGAGTTCAGAGCGTTAGGCCAACTGTCAGCTTCATCTGAAATACTTTATACCAGTATTAACCTCCTTAATGGTTACTACGCCTCTGCACTTCCAGCATTATTTCTGTCTAATCAATAATCTAGGTGTCTGTGTACTGTTTGGCCATTCCATGCCGTTTTACTTTCCTCCGACACCTTCTGTTCAGGCTGGAGCATTATAGGCTTTACATCATGTTTGCTACTGAACTACACATATATACAGGCATAAATTAACAATTCACATTCAATTTTCATTAAAAGATACTGAATGTTTCAAGCTTACCACAATTCATGGAAATAAACACAGATACGTTGACTAGCAATGAATTCTGGCACAAATACTGGCACAAATTCCCATCTGCTTATGTTCCAGGCTTTTATTTAGCAAAAATATGAGCTGGCTTCAACGCACTGTTGCTTTATCAAGCTTATTTGAACTAGTGGTCTCGAACTAACGCTCCTAAGTGATTATATCAGCGAGTCTGGCCAATGGAGCCACGTTTCGACAAGTGTTTGAAAAAATTTTTCCTTCCTACGTCTCCCCTAACAACCAAGGATAGCATTTATAGTCCGACTAATCGTGTTTAGCCTTACATATCATTCCAGCCAATCAGTTCAAATGTAACTTGTGGCCCATTTCCCGTACAATGGTGGTTTAAAAAAATCTACCACTGAGCGATTCTGATTTTGGGTGTTGTCTGACAGCACCATCATTTTATTTTGGCTATAACTTGTTAATTCCTAGACTATTTGCGTAACGTTTTACATATTCTTTGTCAGCAAGCCCTAAGGAACCCAAATATACAAATTTAAAAGAGCTAAGTGGCTGCGTTCAAAATATGCAATTTCTTCTTACCTCCTGTTTCGAAGATGTGCTGTCTGGGTACTGTAATGTTTTCAAACGTAAACCCATCTAATGTTATCTTTTCTAATAAGCGTTTTTCAGGATTTTAAAACCTAACTCTGGGAAGGTTAGTGTTTTTATCACTGTCCGTCCGAAAAAAAAGTTAGTGCATGTGGCCTTACACGCGTGATAGTAGTAATTGTGTATCGCGTTACGCTTGTTGGGGGTGGCATTAATAGCGAGACGCGTGTTTAATTTTGCATGCGTTCCTGATTTCATTCGCCCCTCTCTCTTTCTATTTGAGTCCATCTGTTCGTTCGTTTTTGGTAACGTAGTATAATTAATGTTAGGATTAATTTAGGTCATTACGCAGTTGTGCCTCTCAATGTTTTTACTTTAGAAATGCAATACCGTTTTAAATGTGTTGTGGTACACGCTTGTGCAGTGGCTTATATTTAACGTGGAAACGTTACAATTTGCAGACGAAGCATAAAACAAAGGGGATTTCGAGTACTGTCATTGTGACAGCACTGTTCTTTACCATTCTTCTTCCTTTTATTAAATTTATTTGTTAGGCTTTGCATTTACCTTTTAATTTATATATGTGGATTAGAATATTCCACGACAGGGCCAAGTGCTTTCTTTATACCGTCATACATTTGTCTAATGTTGCCTGTTTGCGCTGCGATCTGGATGCTCTCACTGAGCTGGAGCCAATAGTCATTTGCACAGCGTCGAGCAGTTTGTTGAACTTTGCTTCTCGTAGCCCTCAGGATCTGTAGGGTTCTGGCACTCGGTTAACGTTTGTATTCATTCATAGCACTGCGCTTAGCTTCAATAACAGGTGCCATCACATCTGATGAAGCGTCAAACCAGTCATTTGACTTTGCTGTTTTCTTACCAAAGGTAGCAAGTGCAGTACTTTGAATGGTGTTCCGTAGATGCTCCCAGTTCTCTGTAATAGTATCACCATGCTGAGGGCCACTGAGCACTTTCTTGAAGGTCGCAGTGAATTGAGCGATCATGAAAGGGTCTGACATCTTGCTGGTATCAATGCGTGGTTTCCCTTCATGTCTGACACGATAGAGTTTTCTTGGTTGTGCTCTGATTTTGCAGCAAACCAAGGAGTGATCTGTGTCACAGTCTGCACTATGGTACGAGCGCGTGGAGAGCACAGACCTGAGGAGTGGCCTTCTGACGAGAATCAGGTCAAGTTGGTGCCATTGCTTGGATCGTGGGTGTCTCCATGACACCTTATGCTGGGGTTTTGTCTCAAAGTAGGTGTTGGTCACGCAGAGATCATGGTGGATGCACAACTCTAAGAGTCGTTGTCCATTTTCATTCATCTTGCCAATACCAAACCTGCCCAGACATGAAGGCCATGAAACATTATCGGCACCAACTCTAGCGTTAAAGTCACCAAGGAGAACAAGCTGTTCTTGCCTAGGTATGCTTTTGATTACTGCTGCTAGATTCTCGTTTAGAACTCATCTTTAGCTTCTGAGGCAGAGTACAGAGTAGGAGCATACACACTGACAAGGGTGATGGGACCTGTGCTAGTTTGCAGGCGGAGCGTTAACAGGCGTTCTGATCCATTCTCGCCTGGTTCAACCATGTTAGTTAGCGATTTTTTGACCGCAAAACCTACTCCGTGTTCTCTAGCTTTATTAAGATCTTTCCCTTGCCAATAAAATGTGTAGTCCTTCTCGCTCACCGTTCCAGAGCCCGCCAGGCGCGTTTCCTGAAGTGCAGCTATATCCACCTGAAGTCGTTTAAGCTCATCATTAATTATGGCTGTCTTCCTTACATCCGTCCGTCCTGTAGGTTTTCGGATAGTCCAGTCAACATAGTCCGGACGTTCCAGCATCCCAATCTGAGAGTTTGTTATTTCTATTTTTTCGATAATTGCTTGGTGCAAAAATTTTCTGTTCCGCAGTTCGGGTTTGACCCCTAATCCCCATGCACCCAATGGGGAAAGCAGACAGTGGCGGGACAACACCTTATGCCTGAATGGGGGGGCTGCCCAGTTTGAAAAGCGGGCGGTAGCTGTCCAGAGAGATCCTAGAAACCTCTCCCACTGTCGGAAGTAGCCCCTGGCGCCATGCCCTACGCCAATTGGGCAAAATGCTTATAACCGGTAACTGCTACTTCCCGTGTTTTGCCGACACCTATAGGGTGAAGCTGGAGTGTCCTCTCCAGGGCGCGAGCTTGGGCACAGTTATATGGAGATCAAGCTGTTGCCCATGCAGCATGTTCCCCCTCTGCACTCAGCCGGTAGATCCTAAGGAACGGCAGTAGCCGATACAGTTTGGTACCAGCCATGTCGCAGGAGTTGCCAGAATAATGTCGAATCAACATTAGACTGCCTTAGGGACTCCGACTCCGGATTTATCCTCAGGGTTTACTCCCGAAGCCAATTCCACAAATGGATATTCCCGCAAGGCAACGGTGGTTTGAATTCAGAGTTCCTTCTCTTAGATAAGCTACCAACCAAGGATCACGAGCCCTATCTGCCCGAAGCTGCTGGTTTTAAGGCGCCAGTCGCTCGCCTTTGCCCCTTCTCCCGTCAGTGGAAACAGTTCCGCCGGGCTCAAATTGAGCCACACGTGAAGGCCGGGAGCTGGACTTGGTTGTCAGAGGCTGTTTGAGACGCGTGCCATAGAAGTATTTTATCTGCAGTGAGAGCTTATCCTCACTACAACTCCCGGCAATAACAACCTTTGGAACTAAAAAAAAAAAAAAAAAAAAAAATGTCACTACTTTAATGTTATTAGGATTTTATTCCTTGTTGAAACCATACAGTCCTATGAAGTGTCACTACTGGGAGAGACTGGGTTTCTCATCTTATCTTTTTTTTTTTTTTTAATTCCTCGCATGAGGTTGCATTTGCCCCACCCATACCCAGCCCTGGTCAAGACCACATGTCCCAACACAAGAAGATCCAATGACAACATGTGTCATTGTAGTGATCCTCTGTGTTCTCACACTAGGTACCTCATGACATGAATGTCTTATTTATATTTTTTTTTTTCCTCGCTTGAGGTCGCATATTTTTTTCCTCGCATGAGGTCGCATTGTCCCCGCCCAAACCCGGCTCTGGTCCAGACCACATGTCCCAACACACGAAGACCCAATGACACCATGTGTCATTGTAGTGGTCTTCTGTGTTCTTACACAAAGGACCTCATGACATAAATGTCACTACTGGTCCCTGCGTCTAGACACATGATCCCAGCCGAAAGCCGGATTCTTTTTTTTTTTTTTTTTTTTTTCCTCGCTTGGGGTCGCATATTTTTTTCCTCGCATGAGGTCGCATTGTCCCCGCCCAAACCCGGCTCTGGTCAAGACCACATGTCCCAACTCACGAAGACCCAATGACACCATGTGTCATTGTAGTGGTCTTCTATGTTCTTACACAAAGGACCTCATGACATAAATGTCACTACTGGTCCCTGCGTCTAGACACATGATCCCAGCCAAAAGCCGGATTCTTTTTTTTTTTTTTTTCCTCGCTTGAGGTCGCATATTTTTTCCTCGCATGAGGTCGCATTTTCCCCGCCCAAACCCGGCCCTGGTCAAGACCACATGTCCCAACACAAGAAGACCCAATGACACCATGTGTCACTGTAGTGATCCTCTGTGTTCTCACACATGTTTTTTTTTTTTTTTTTTTTTTTTTTTTTTTTTTTCCTCGCTTGAGGTCGCATATTTTTTTCCTCGCATGAGGTCGCATTATCCCCGCCCAAACCCGGCCCCGGTCAAGACCACATGTCCCAACACAAGAAGACCCAGTGACAAAATGTGTCACCTAGTGATCCTCTGTGTTCTCACACAAGAGACCTAATGACACATGAATGTCACTGTATTGGTCCCCGTGTCTAGACACATGATCCCAGCCTTTTTTTTTTTTTTTTTTTATTCCTCGCATGAGGTTGCATATTTTTTCCTCGCATGAGGTTGCATTTGCCCCACCCATACCCAGCCCTGGTCAAGACCACATGTCCCAACACAAGAAGATCCAATGACAACATGTGTCATTGTAGTGATCCTCTGTGTTCTCACACTAGGTACCTCATGACATGAATGTCACTACTGTTTCCCGTGTGTAGACACATGATCCCAGCCAAAAGCTGGAATCTAGGCATTGGGTTGTACAGCGTAAAATACGCTGCAGTTTAAGTCAGTCGAACAGTTATTTGGGGTTAACAAGATGAAAGAGTATATAAAAATGGGTTAGAAAATCAGAATAATCTAAGTGATAACTTATTTGTTCTTAACATGGGAGATAAAAGAATGTAATAGTAGTGTTTTTTGTAAGGGAGGGAACCTTTTTAGACCTTAAAGTAATCTAAGTATATATCATTAGAGTTTACCAAATTTGCATATCAGACTAGTTTTAGTAAAGAGATAGAAGGATTAATGAAACTAAGGTAAAAAGTGCTAAGGGGAATAACTATGAATATTAACGCCCTTTACAAGTTTAGTGAGTTAGGATAGGGAACCGCACGTGAAAAGTGGGCGAAATGTAAACAGTTATGTAGCACAGTTCACGGGGTGACAGCATAGAATTAAGCGTGGCGATAGGTGAGTGAACTGAACAATGGACCAATCGTATTAACTAAAACAACTTTGGACCATCAGATAGGAAATTGAAGGACGAAAGGAGATCATCCAGATATTGACGCGCTACTGAGCGGTCATGTTTACAGAGTCCTACCAGAGAAGTTGACAGAGCAAGTCAAGTTTTGCTGAGCTCTCAAGAAATGTGAAACCTGCGGTTTGCAGAAGGTCTACAGAATTAGCTAGATATAGAAAGGTAGTAATAGGAAATTCAGGAGAACACTTAGAATTGATTAATAATTTGTGCTGCTATACCTAGGATTAGCTCATAGGGGTGATAGTAAGACAGTGATAGGTGACGGACTTCTGAATATTCTGGTAAGAGGTCTTTAACTCTAATTATGCTTGACTTAAGTGAAGAGAGACATGTTTTTTTTTTGAAAAACGCTCAACATATTGTCACAGGCTAAGGAAGCTCACATTTAAGGGAGCGAGCTACAGAAGAGAATATTGAAGCTAAGGCAATATTAAAGCTTAAAAAAAAAAAAAGTGAATAACTTTTATTATCAGATAGCCAGGTTGGGCTGTCATACAAAGAAGATGAGACATTGTTATTAAACAAGAAAATTGCATAGAGTTTTGCAACACTGTCGTATGGTTATGCGCTCTCTCGCCAACGTAAGTATCGAAGCCAGATACTACAACACTTGTCGACGTTGGATTTACAAAATAAGTTGGTTTTGTTTGAGATGCTTCTTAACAGGGTATAAGACTGATCAGGTTGAAACAGATGAGAGGACAGAAGAGTAAATGGTGAATTAGATTACTGAGAAACAACTCATGCGCTCTCACTAAAGAGTAAGTATGAAGATGCCTCCACAGCTGCACCTGACATTATAACTTTATATGTAATTTATGAATTGATATTGATGCATGCAATTGAGCCAGGCCTGACAGGTTATAGCACTTTAGTCAAGAGTCTACAGTAAGGAATATAATAATAAAATCTTTGGGAAAATACATAGAGCCTGGGTCTGGATGCCTGGATATAAAATGGAGATTGGAATGTACCTTTATGAAAAAGGATTGTGGAACATGTTATGTAAATAAAAGTTATTATATTTGGAAATACAGCACTCAAGTTGGTTTAATCAATAAAAGGATGTGGAGTGGGTATGTGAGAAAGAGTTAAACCTATATAACATATATAGCCTTAAAACACCCTATACGCATCAGTCGCTGCTCACCACCAAGGAGGGAAGAACGTGGTCTGGGTAGAAACAAAGACGAACCTATTCTCATCCAGGAATCATCATCTCTGGCGGAACAAAGGGGCCAGTAAGAGAAATAGTCTCACTTGGAGGAAAGATAAAAAAGTGAATGATAGATAACTAGGCCTGCCTCAGTCACCTAGTTATAGTTAGGACTGGACAGGGACCATCACTAGCTCGGTCACATAATATCCTATTTGGTGCCTTTTGGACCAGTCTTCAACAACACAGGGCACACGGTCACATAATAACCTATTTGGTGCCGTTGGACCAGTTCACGGCCCACCACCACCGCCACTGTGACATAATAACCTATTTGGCGCCGTGACCACTCCTCCAACAGCGACAAAATGGCCACATCACAAGGAGAGATGGAGTAACAACAACAGCAACAACATCCCATATTTGCTACACCACCTTTAGAAGAAACATAGCAGCATCTACAACAACAACTGTTTAAACATGGAGAGTTGCGCAAGAACCACACAGAACAGAAAGAAGAGAATAGCATTGAGAGACTTCGCTTCAGAGCTAAAGCGTTGCAGGACTTATGCAATCGATTTCCCATGCATAAGAATAGTCGATGGATTGGTTGCGAAAGTTTATAAGATTGAAATAAAGGAGATTGTTGAAATCAAGCTACAACCATTCAAAGTCAAAGAAGGAAGACCAAGATTAAACTTGAAAAAACGAACTGAACCTGTAGTTGCTAGAATAGAGCCTCAGAAAGAGAATGTCGCAGTACAAACAGATGACAGATGTAAGAAGAGTCTAATCCCAATCAGGATAAAGTCAAAACAAGTTACAAATGTCGCAGTACAAACAGATGACTTACCTGATTCGTACAATATTGAAATGGTCGATAAGATAGAAAACCTGACATCTGAAGAAAGAAATAGTGATATAACGGAAGGAGAAGAAATAACTACACTTTGCACAGATTTAGAGAGGAAGTTTGAAGAGTTAGAAAAGAACAACAAACAAGAAGAAGTGAAGAATGACAGTACAATTATAACGCCAGATACATTCTTGTCGATGCTATGGAGTCAAAAACAGGCACGTAAGAAAGATAAACGGTGCAGAAAAGTCCAAACAATTGCTAATATTCCAGAGCAAGAAACTGCTGATGATATGCTGAACAGTCTAGTGTCAAAGGGAATAGGTGTTCTACAAGACATAAAGACATTACTTCTTCAGAAAGGACAGTCAAGTCAAATTAACATTCAAGATCAAGTGCAAGATAAGAAACAAGATGTCACATGCAAGAATCCAGAAAGAACTGACCTGAATGCGCAAAGTCATATACCTGTTCCAGAGCTGAAGCAAGTTACAGCATCAGCACATATAGAGTCGGCAACACAGACAGAGAATACAGCAGCAGCACAGATGAACTCAGCAACACAAACGGAGAATACAGCTACAATTTCGGCAACACAGACGGAGAATACAGCTACAATTTCGGCAACACAGACAGAGAATACAGCGACAGTTTCGGCAACACAGACGGAGAATACAGCTACAATGGCGGCAACACAGACAGAGAATACAGCATCAGCACAGATGGACTCAGCAACACAAACAGATGTTGATCTTAACGTTAACGCATCTAGCAGGCATGTGGGAACAACAATGGGAAATAGTTCTGTCAAAACAGGTCCACAAGAAGTACAAGACATAGACACATCTTATAGGTGTATAAGAACAGTGCAGAATGTTAACAGTGGTCCAAAGGAGAAGAAAATTAACAAGGTACTAATCCAAGTGAACAGGAGTTAAAGACAGCAATAAAAGACCTATGGAGGGAGTTAGTTCTCAACACCTAGTAGTAGATTATATACGGTCATGTCTGGAGAGAGAGTTTCATACAGACTTATCGGGAAGACAAGATGAAGTTCGCAGACTTGTGAAGAGATGTGATTGGAGGAACTTGAGTACTGGCATGTCAAGATCAGGGATAGCAACTACTTCTCAGATTCATCATCAAGTTACTCAGACAGTGCATCGTCAGATGAAGATAGAATTATAGACTCCGACGAAAATGCAGAAGGATACTCGTCGGTCGAGTTTGGGTATGCAACGGACGAAGAAGGCCATAGATATTATGGGCCGACAAATAAGAAAAGTTATCCTGGATGTACAAGTCAGATGAAGAAAACTAGTAAGAAGTCCCAACCAAGTGTAAATGAGTTAAAAGAAACAATAAGACGCAACATAAGAGGAAGTGACCCCAACATCTTGTCAATAAAGTCGTTGCACAGAGTGTTAGAATTCGAGTTTGATATGGACTTATCACAAAGAATAAATGAAGTAAGACAGCTTGTGAGAGATGTAATCCAAGAGGAGGGTGAAGACACAGTTAAGAAGAAACAAAGACGACTTGTAGAAGAACTTCAGCACAAGAATGACATGACTAAGAAAATGGTCAAAGCGGTTGTTGGACCAAACATAGAGCAGTTGAAGAAGGAAATAGAAGTCATTATAGCACAGCCTGGATTTGACGGGTCAAGAAGAACAGTATGGACATTGTTAGAACAAAAGTATCAGACACAATTTCTAGAGATAAGAAATGAATTAGATATGGTTATAACGAAAATGTTAGATGACAGAAACGAAAGAGTGGAGAGAGACAGCAAACGGATGGAATTCAGAGGAGAAATAGAGGAAGAGGCAGATATAGATATTGCTAAGATGATAGCGTTAGAGGCGCTTAAGGCGGAGAATACAGTGAATGTAAGAACAATGGTTCAGAAAAGAAGCATAATAGAGGAAATATAGAGGCTATTGAGTATGGTTTTAGCGAAGAGGTAAACAAAATGGCGGATAGAAGAGCATAGGTGGTCTGAACACAGAACTCGCCAAACAGAATGGGAGAAAGGGATACAAACAACAGTCAACTTTTCTGGAGGTAGAGATATAGATATTGCTAAATGATAGCGTTAGAGGCGCTTAAGGCGAGAGAGGCCATGATGAAGAACTAAATATGGAGATATTTTGGTGAAGCCGTAGAGGAATACAGCTTCTGATTGATGAGATACAAGAGGAGTATAAAGATAGAACAGATACAGATCGAGAGGATTTCCGATCTAAGAGCCGAGATAGGCTGAGACATAGAAACAGTAGTACAAACAGAGAAACTACTAAGGATCGAGGGAGATACCGATCTAGTAGTAGAGAGGAGGAGAGAAATAAGAGTTATATAATTAGAGGTCGCGGTAGCGACATAGAACCTGAGAGGAACTCAGGGAGTGCGAGAAGGGAAGAAGTGGAGAGGAGTGAGAGAAACTCGGGAGATATACGAGATACAGAGGTAGAGATGAAACAAAGTGTTAATGAAGTCAGAATAGTAGAAGGGACTCAAGACATGAATAAACTGATAGCGTTGGAGGCGCTTAAAAGTAGAGAGGCCATAATGATGAAGTTTTTAGACATGGTGAATAAGTAAGGAGAACGGGAGATAGCAGCAACAAGCTATGTGAGCAATGACATAGCATATTAAGAGGTAAACAATATGACGGCGGCAACTTAGTCTTGAGAAGCCTAAGTATAATTGGTCTATACCGCACACAAGAGAGGACTGAGTACACCTGACTAATAGGGTACTGCAGTAGGGGAGTCGAGTAAAGGAGATGTAAGACGTACATTTGAGGCCGCGGTAGTACGGCAAGAAAATTTTTGTGGAAAAGTTGTGGTGACGACGGCAGAAATACTAGAGATTTAGATTTTTGATGAAGCACCACAAGAAGACAGCAATTATGGAACGAAATAAAGTATCAACTACAACTATCAGCTACAAGTTAATCCTAGCTTATATGATCAAGACGGGACATGGAAGATAATAGACCTTTACAATCAACAAGAAGAAACAGTACAACGGAGTCCAAGCCTTACAGATGAAACAAAGAAGCAAGAAGCACATGAGTCTACCTGCAATACAAAGACAACGCATCAATGTTCGCAATGTTAGTCACATGGTCACAACCATCATTCCCTATTCCTTCGTTAATCCCAACATACTCCCTGCAACACCTGTTGCAACCCCAGTGATCATGTGAAGCGAACATGTGATGACAGAGGAAATGCCAAGCAAGCTCAGATGTATCAAGATGAAGAACAGACATCTACAACCGATGAGAAGAAACAAGTTGCAGAAACGGAGCCTTACAGAAGGAAACAGAAGCCAACCATGACTACCAGCCACAAGTTAACATCAGCCTAGACGATCAAGTCGGGACATTGAAGATGGGAGACTTTTGCAGTCAACGGGAAATGACATACTACAGCGGAGTCGAAACCTTACAGAAGAAACAAAGAAGCAAGAATCACATAAGAAGTCTGGCCACACTACACAGAGACAACGCATCAGTGTTTGCAATGTTATCACATGGTCACAACCATCATTCCCTATCCCTACGTCAGCCATAACATATTCCCTGTGACACCTGTCGCATCCCCAGTGATCATGTGAAGCGAACAGGTGATGACAAGTGACATACAAGCAACAAGATGGAACTATGCAGCAGAACCGGAGCCGTACAGAAGGAAGAATGAGTCAACAACCACAACCACTAGCCAAGCTAACCCCAGCTTATATACTACAGTTGGGATGATGAAGGTGAGATATCCTTACAACCACAGAGAAAACAACAAAACTTATCATCATCATCGAAGACCTACAGCATAGCTTATAAACTTTAGCAACAATTTTGCTGACAAGATGGTACTATTTTTGCAATCAGAACTTATCAACATAGAGCAAAGAAAATGTCATTCAAAGAATGGACGACTTTACCAACACCAAACTCAGAATGTAAACAACATCAAGTAAACAAGCTATTGTCATACTGACAACAACAATATAGTAATTCATTCGTCCTCATCCTCCTGCAGAGCGACTATAAATAACATCACAACTGATACCAATTTCATCAGTACGACAGTCGTCTCTACAGTAGAGAAAGTTACACTGATGGAGCTTACAAATCAGATCTCCAAAATTCATACAAACAGTGTAATCGCCGTAAAGTACTTCCCCAGCATATAGTACTCATTCACAGCACTTCCCCAGCTATAGTGCTTAATCAAGGTACCCCAATCAACGGTATCCAACGGTTAGTTAGTTCATTAAGTCTCAGTGGTAAACTCAAGTAGTTGTTGACATCTCAGTACACTTACACATTTACATTATACACTAACTTGGTGAAAATAAGGTAGAAGAAACTTAATGGTGAGCAACAGTATAGATAGTAATCAACTACAGTAATCACATAAACAGGAAACATTATATGTAGTGATAAGACTTTGATCACATGCACATGAGTGATAGCTACTGTACTCTCGCGATATTCAGAGTGATAGTGAAATAGTTTATACAAGAGACCAACGTAACTGAGAAGCTAGATTAAACAATGAATTATTTCATAAAAACAATTGAATAATATTTCAAGAAAGATACAGATTTCTAAAAGAGACAATAATAAGCTTCTTCACAAGATGAGACTTACCAAGACTTAGGTTAAAAGTTTTCATGTTAATTTGCAATGTCCATGTTTTTCAGAGGTATACTTTCTCCACCACCAGGCATAGAGGGCAACAAGAAAAAAAAAAGAGATGTCACAGTCCAAGCCAGGGTGTTGCAGCAGTGGAAGAAGAAAAAAAAAAAAAAAAAAGAGAAAATAACCTACTCCCTCAGAGCTGCGCACAGTAGATGGTAGATAAAGGGCCTTATTCCACATGACAGTGTTTATACAGGTGACTTCGAGATGAGATGTTTCCACAATTGATAATAATTATTGGTTGGGTAAGATACAACACAGATGACCCTTACATGGTCATGTCCGCATTGAGTTGAGGCATTTTGGTCTTGAATTTTGGTTAAATCCGACATACAGGGGTACATGTATATAGTAACAGACTGAGCTTACGGTTTCGACAGATGCATCAAAGGCTAGCATCAGCCGAGCACATCCTGCTCTGACAATAGTGACTTAGATCTTTTACTATCGCCCCAAGACAGATGGTAAGATTTCGCGTGATTAGTTGCATACATGACTGCTAATTCGACTGGTGCATCAAAGGCTAGAATCAGTCGAGCACATCACATCCTGACGTAGTAACACATATTTCTTGCTGTCACTTTGGGGATGTTTAGTTAATGCATGCTTGGTGACGCTATATATGTTATATTTCTACTACTCTGCCTATCTGACCGGTGCAATGAATACTGACATTGACGGCAGATATATAAGACATATTAAGGACTGACAAACCTCTGTTTCCAGAGGCAGTACCATGTCGCCCATATATATATGTATATAAATAGAATGTATAATTATAATGTTTGAGAAGTATTAAGTACAATGTTTACTTGTTTTTCCAGTACGATGTTATTGAGATGCTAGAATAGACATATATAATCTTAAGAGTGTGACAAACTACAATAACTACACATAGTCTTGGGAAACTTAATAGACTTCTTCCCAAGGTACAAGATGTGGCATACTACATGATCAACACTGACATTGAAAAAATGTATAGTACCTTAAGTGCATGTTAATTGCTATAATGTACCTATCTCAGGCATAGAGGTGTTCAGGACTAGGAAAAAAAAGAGAACAGAGATGAGACATGATCCAGACTTAGTCATATGGAGTCTTACTCATGGACTTAAGCAAAAAATTACACTGAGGATGAACGTCCATATATATATTTTTTTATAGCACTGGTTATGTAGAGATACAAGGGATAAAACTTGGTTGCATTATTGGGTACTATTTGTTTGAGAGATGATGGTAATGAATTAAGTAAATACAATGTTCATTTAAGTAGTAATTAATGAGATGCTCTAGTTGTAGCATTGATATTAGGTTTATAATATAGTCTCACTATTACGATTTAATTTGCTTGTAATTTCGAGTCGTCTATGGTAATAGTATTAGAGATGTTAGTGGGGTAAATAGATAATAGTTTTTGATAGAACACAAATGTCTCCCTGCGGGATACATTTGAACGGCCCCGGGACGTATGTCACCGTTTGGTTATACAGCGTAAAATACGCTGCAGTTTAAGTCAGTCGAACAGTTATTTGGGGTTAACAAGATGAAAGAGTATATAAAAATGGGTTAGAAAATCAGAATAATCTAAGTGATAACTTATTTGTTCTTAACATGGGAGATAAAAGAATGAAAATGTAGTGTTTTTTGTAAGGGAGGGAACCTTTTTAGACCTTAAAGTAATCTAAGTATATATCTTACTTACATAGTCGTTCCCCTTCTACCGTGAGGTGTAGAGGTTTGGAAGAGAGAGCGCCAGACCATTCTATCAGCTGTCTTCTTCCTGGCCTGGTTCCATTCTAGTCCTCGGTCCTTCAAAGATTGTCTAATGTTGTCCTCCCAGCGGACTCTGGGTCGTCCTGGAGGTCTGGATCCCTGGCTCTTTGTTTCCCATGCTAAGTATATATCATTAGAGTTTACCAAATTTGCATATCAGACTAGTTTTAGTAAAGAGATAGAAGGATTAATGAAACTAAGGTAAAAAGTGCTAAGGGGAATAACTATGAATATTAACGCCCTTTACAAGTTTAGTGAGTTAGGATAGGGAACCGCACGTGAAAAGTGGGCGAAATGTAAACAGTTATGTAGCACAGTTCACGGGGTGACAGCATAGAATTAAGCGTGGCGATAGGTGAGTGAACTGAACAACGGACCAATCGTATTAACTAAAACAACTTTGGACCATCAGATAGGAAATTGAAGGACGAAAGGAGATCAGTCCAGATATTGACGTGCTACTGAGATGTTTACAGAGTCCTACCAGAGAAGTTGACAGAGCAAGTCAAGTTTTGCTGAGCTCTCAAGAAATGTGAAACCTGCGGTTTGCAGAAGGTCTACAGAATTAGCTAGATATAGAAAGGTAGTAATAGGAAATTCAGGAGAACACTTAGAATTGATTAATAATTTGTGCTGCTATACCTAGGATTAGCTCATAGGGGTGATAGTAAGACAGTGATAGGTGACGGACTTCTGAATATTCTGGTAAGAGGTCTTTAACTCTAATTATGCTTGACTTAAGTGAAGAGAGACATGTTTTTTTTTTGAAAAACGCTCAACATATTGTCACAGGCTAAGGAAGCTCACATTTAAGGGAGCGAGCTACAGAAGAGAATATTGAAGCTAAGGCAATATTAAAGCTTAAAAAAAAAAGTGAATAACTTTTATAACAGATAGCCAGGTTGGGCTGTCATACAAAGAAGATGAGACATTGTTATTAAACAAGAAAATTGCATAGAGTTTTGCAACACTGTCGTATGGTTATGCGCTCTCTCGCCAACGTAAGTATCGAAGCCAGATACTACAACACTTGTCGACGTTGGATTTACAAATATAAGTTGGTTTTTTGTTTGAGATGCTTCTTAACAGGGTATAAGACTGATCAGGTTGAAACAGATGAGAGGACAGAAGAGTAAATGGTGAAATTAGATTACTGAGAAACAACTCATGCGCTCTCACTAAAGAGTAAGTATGAAGATGCCTCCAAAGCTGCACCTGACATTATAACTTTATATGTAAATTATGAATTGATATTGATGCATGCAATTGAGCCAGGCCTGACAGGTTATAGCACTTTAGTCAAGTAGTCTACAGTAAGGAATATAATAATAAATCTTGGGAAAATAACATAGAGCATGGGTCTGGATGCCTGGATATAAAAATGGCGAGATTGGAATGTACCTTTATGAAAAAAAGGATTGTGGAACATGTTATGTAAATAAAAGTTATTATATTTGAAATACAGCACTCAAGTTGGTTTAATCACCTATATAACATATATATAGCCTTAAAAACACCCTATACCTCAGTCGCTGCTCACACCACCAAGGAGGGAAGAACGTGGTTGGTACACCAGAACACTCCTAGGCGGGAAGACAGGCGTCTATCATCATCAGTTGACAAGATCCCTATGGTGTTGCCTGCCCCACTGTAGTGTATGGAATGTCAACTTGACCCACGCAGTGTTGTGTAGACATGGATGGAGTGTATAATGTGCGAATGATGATAAGGGTTCGTGTTGTTGACAAATGTTCTCTTCTCACACTCATGTATGAACGGAAGTCATCGACACCAACGACTGTGTACCTTTTCTAAAGTTTAATTGGACGTACACACTCGACAGCACAGATAGTGACAAATCACAGGTTGCCATAATACATCATAGTACAGTGGACAAATGGTCTTGCAATGTTACATGGGCACTCATGTAGAATAATGGTATAATGGACTGTCAATAGCCAAGCACTCAGTATCGCCCATACATATATCATCTGACGTCACTGACTGAGCACGTCAGCTTGTAAACAATATTTCAGATGACTTCTAAACCTAATCTCGTTTAGCAACGATTCTTCAACATAATGTTCAGCACATATTTTTCCATATAATAATATTGAACCGCTAACAATGGGTTCTCATGTGTAGCAGTGATCTCTGGACTGATCAAGCGATAATACGGGCATCCCTTTTCTCTTCTTGAAAGTCCTACATGTTTTGGTTCCAAGATGGCTCCACTCGTGAACTGTCACTCACGTTTGAATACAGATAATGAATCTGTTCTAAAGTTAGTCATTCATACAACATTTCGTTGCTCTGTAGATTTGGTCATGAACAATAGACTGCATTCTACAGAATATAGTGCTGCTAGGAATCGAAGTCGTTTTTTCATCGAGTCAAATATATTCTCTTAAACATTCAAATCGTAATTATCGACAATGGTGGCTTCGATCGAGAGTTCATAAGAGTATCTTTGATTACCTTGGTAGAGGGAATATGAAACTGCCATTCCTTGGCAAGATGAATAAACACTGGGGTAAAGCATACACGATAGGTCTAGACGACTATCACTTTCCCCAAAACCACTGAGATCACTTTTTCAAGGCATCAAGCCGACATAGCAAAACACACACAGTCCCTATCAGGACGAAGCCAAATCACACCACTCAAGCGACACATCCGCCGAATAGCCTTTGACCTCTCTAGAGACAACAGAACATATAGTTCGACTTAGATATGTAAAGATATACAGATATAAGACAGACTTGTCCTACTCAGACAAACAATACACATAAATTCAGGCCATAGATATTCTGAAGCAAGAACAATCTATTATTACCCAAAAAACGAATAAATCGCAGTAAAATGTATTTATCCGCGGAGTTCAAGGGAAGTAACTCAATAATGACTTTCCCTTAAGCACTAAAAAATTACCTATGTATAATATTGTAAGATATCAAAGACTGCACGTAACAGTCTTACCACCCCTCCCGGGAAAAAAAAAAATGGAACATTTTTTTTTTTTTGAAATACATCTAGGAGCAACGTACAATAGGCTCACAACGCATGAATAATGCGCAGATGAAAATATCAGGAATACCTATAACGCCTAATATGAGGCTAAGTCGACTTATGGAGCGACTGGTGAGAATGTGTCTCATAAACTGAGAGAAATTATTTCTCTACAAGTATATTTTTCCAGGAAGGTGTCATCAAAGTATAATACAATTCTGGCAATTACACAATGCCTAAAAAATTCATATCATCACTACGTATTAGATATCTTAAATTTATGATTTATGAAGTAAAAATCATCAAAGCACAGCGGTGAATAAAAATACATGAACCGCTATGTAGTGATACAATCATTATATTATTAAATTACAAATGTGTATCTATCATGATATAGAAAAGGAACTACTATAGAACTAGACATATCAAGAAGTCTAAGCCCTAATAGTTATGTGGAATCATGTGGGCATCTTGACAGAATGTCTGCCATCACATTATCTGATCCCCGAATAGCTCGCACAGAGAAATGAAAAGGTTGAAGAGCAATTGCATATCGAGTAGACCTCGAGCTCTTCAAATTCTTACTCTGTATAGCAGTAAGAGCTTTTTGGTCTGTTTCTACTATGAAATGTGCGCCTAGAAGGAATCTCTGTAGTTTGAGGATCGACCAAACCATAGCTAATAGCTCACGGTCTAAAACCGAATAATTCCTTTCTGCCGCATTAAGTTTTCTGGAAATATACATTACAGGATGCAGAGTTCCAGAGTACTCTTGCATTAGTGCCGCTCCAATCCCAGTGGATGAAGCGTCACTACGAAGAACGAATGTCTTATCTTTAGTGGGTAGCACTAAAATAGGTGGTGTTGAAAACAGTGTTTTAATCTTATCCAGAGAGCATTGGCATTCCTGAGACCAGTGGACCACATTAGGCGAACCTTTCTTTAGAAGTGTTGAGAGAGGTGCCATGATAGAGGATAGATTCTGAATGAATCTGCCATAAAATTGAATAAGACCTAACAGACTTCTCACCTGTTTTTTAGTCTTAGGGATTGGATGTTAAGTATCTTACTAGTATTATGGTCCTCTGTCTTTAGGAAACCATGACCAACTCGGTGGCCTAGGAAAGAAATTTCGCTAAAACCAATATAGGCTTTAGAGGGTTTCGCTGTCAGGTTGTGCTCACGCAAAGTAGACAGCAATTCATCTAACCCTGAATAGTGATCTTCCCAAGTATCGCTGAAAAGACAGATGTCGTCTAGATATGCAATGACATCTGACCGATAAGATAGGATTCGGCGCATCACGCGTACGAATGTAGCTGGTGCGTTCATAAGACCGAAAGGCATAAAATTCCATTGGAACAAACCTCTAGGTGTTGAAAAAGCCGTGAGAGGTTTGGCGCGTTCAGATAAAGGAACTTGCCAATATCCCTTAGACAAATCAAGTTTAGTGAAAAAATGAGATTTGGAGAGTCGAGTAAGTAGCTCTTCCAGTAAAGGCATAGGTTCGGCATCGAACTTCGTTACTTGATTCAATTTTCGATAGTCAGCGCAAAGACGTATGTTATTGTCTTTTTTACGCACAATAACCATCGGCGAAGAATACGCAGAGGTGGATGGTTCGATTATTTTCAAATCTATCATCACATCCAACTCTTTCTCGACCTGTGCTTGGAAATGTATAGGTATAGGATAAGGTCTAACCCTAATAGGAGTATGGTCAGTTAGCACAATGTCATGTTGAATGACATTAGTTTGTCCAGGGATGTCAGTGAGTACATCCTGAAATGTTTGCAACATAGTTGAAACTTGTCGCTGTTCTCCTAGAGACAAATCAGGAGAGACAGTAACGTTCTTCCATGATTCACTGGAATGAAGTGGGATCATTGGAAGAGGAAGATTTACATCTGAAAAACTTGTTTCCTCATCCTGTATCACGGACAGTGATGAGTAATGACCATGTGGTACTGGAGAATTGTCCGTTGCTTGGAAAATGGGTTGCAAATAATCCGGACGTTCATGGAATTCAGTAAGCATATTGATGTGGAAGGTTTTATGCTTCCCATCAATATCGACAATATAGTCGACATCGGAAATTTTCGATATTATATCGTACGGACCTTTCCAAGAAATAAGTAATCTGTTTTCCCTACAAGGTAGTAATACAAATGCTTTGTCACCAGGACAAAGTTGTCGTAAGCATCTCTTCTTATTGGCAAATTGCCTTGCCTTCTGTTTCGCAAATTCAGAAGAAGAAGTTGCTAATTTGCATGCTTCGATAATCTTTTGTCTCAACGCGATGACATATTCGTAGGATGACTTTGTGTCATCGTCAATATTGTCAGATGTTATGAGATCGTGAAGCAACGACATAGGGCCACGCGGACGCGCGCCAAAGACGAGTTCAAAGGGAGAAAATCCCGTATGTTCATTGGGTACCTCTCTGTAAGCGAAGAGGGCCGCAGGTAAAACTCTGTCCCAGTCTTGAGGATGATCCTCAGTTATCTTCCCCAGTAAGTTTTTAAGTGTTCTATTAAGGCGTTCGACCATACCATTAGACATTGGATGGTAGATACTACTTAAAGATCTATCTATCTGCAGGGTAGACATTACTTGAGACATGGTATCTGATATTAGTTGGGTGCCATGGTCTGACAATATCTCTCCGGGGAACCCCAGACGAGAAAATATAAGCCAAAGAGCATCTGCAATATCAGCAGTAGTAATGCTCTTCAGAGGAATAGCCTCTGGCCAACGTGTGCACATATCAACACACGTCAAGATAAACTGATGTCCTCTGGCAGACTTGATCTTAAATGGACCAATAATGTCTATGGCCATTTTTTGAAACGGCCGAATAGGAATGTCCGCCGCCTGAATGGGTGCAGCATGCCGTGGACCTTTGGATTTAACTTCCTGACATACTTTACAAGATCGACAATAAATCCGTATGTCCTTGTTTACCAATGGCCAAAAGAAAGCCGCAAGGACTCTTGACTTAGTACGGGAAAAACCCATGTGTCCAGCACACTGAGAGTCGTGAGCGTGCTGCAAAATTTTAACTCTCAAATTCTTGGGAACCAGGATTTGAGAATGACTTGACGTAATGGAGTCTTGAACCATACGTACAAGTACGCCATTCTTCTTTGTAATCCACGATTTACGACTTGTGTCCTTATTCGGATCACCTTTAGTTGCAAGAATGAAGAATTTCTTCAGAGTGGGATCATCTTCTTGCTGTTTTATAAACGAGTCACGAGAAATTACCAAGGGATTATCTTGGTTATGCACTTCATTATCTTCAGTAGATGAAGTTTGAGGCACATTAAGAGCCTGAGCTCTAGTGACTACAGCGTTAGCAATCTGCATGTTTTGCCTTTCCCACGTGGAAATTTGTTGCGGAGTGCATTCCTTGACTCCATGAATGCGACCGATGATGAGGTCAGCGATCGGATTCGGAAGAAGACATGCGTGTACATCTCCTGTAAAGAAAGGAGTAGCAATCCTAATGATAGCGGTAGAGTATTTCTCTAATGTGCCGCCAAATGTTACACATTTGACTACTTGTCCAGTGGCACGGGAAGGATCTACGAGTGACTGCCTAACACCAATTGTGGTGCATCCAGAATCAAATAGCACAGAGACTGGATTGTTATTCACTAAACCCTTATGTAAGACAAGAGACCCTCTTCCATCATGCGCGACTGATGCTGGAAGAGCAGGAAGAGGATGGCCACAGCTTAAAGTAGTCACTGTGGTTGGCTCAAATAACGTTTTGCATTGGGGGCACTGAGATGCTCTCCCAAAATCAAAAGCGGCACATGCCATATTACTAGCATCATTATTATCTTTACTCTGTTTATAGGCTTCATGGGACTCTTGTTGTGCAGAGTTTGCCTGAAAATGTGGTTTATGTCTTTTGTATTGAGATCTACCTCGGTTATTATCACCTCTGTAGTTATTGTTACCTCTATTGTAACCCCTATTTGGGTTTGAGTCATAGTACCCTTGGTTACCATTATCATATTCATTATAATGAGTATCTCTGTAATTATGATCTTGTTGACTCCAAGACGGATAACCCTGATAGTTTCTATAATTACTTCCTCTACGGAAATTCCTATAATTATGACCACCCCTGTGTCGAGAGCTATCAGGTCGTCTCCAGTTCTTTGAAGAAGAACCCTGAAATGATTGGTTACCTTGGTTTTGATAACTATTATGGTTACCTTTTTTATCAAATCTGTTTTGAGGTCCCTGAAATCTGTGTGAATAATTGGGATTGTATGGTGTTGCTGAAGCAACTGGCATACTCTCCTTAATCTTAGTGTTGCCAAAAGTCACGTCGGGGTGTGCAGTGACATATTGGGAACAATATTCTTCCATTTCTTTTAGAGATTTAGGTTTACGCTCATGTATAAATTCAAGGAAAGGTTTGTTCACACATGACATAATCTTATCTCTGAGCAACAAATCCATAAGTCCTTCATACGTTTTTTCTGTTTTGGAAAGCTCAATCCAACGATCAACTGTGAGACGTGCCTTTGCAGTGAATTCTGAGAATTCTACCCCCGTCTCAGGTACCATCGTCTTAAATAAAAGGCGATAGCCTTCCTCACTTAGCTGATATTTTTTTATCAAAGCCGCCCTAATGACATCATAATTATCCTTATCTGCTTCTCCTACAAGGCATAATCTAGTCAAAGATTCACCTTTCAAGTTTTCTGATAATTGATTAGCGTATTGTGATTTATCCACATTATGTGTACGACAAGAACGTTCAAATCTATCCAGCCAGAATGTAATATCGTCACTGGACTGATTGAACGGTGGAACCTTAACCTTGTAAGTAGAAGGTTTACCATTACCACTAGATGCCTGATTAACATTACTCATACTTGTCAATCTCAATTTCTCCAACTCAAATTCATGTTCTCTTATTGCTTTTTTCTCTTCAGCATCTAATCTTTTTTGTTCAGCCTCCCTGTCTAATCTTTTTTGTTCAGCCGCAGCTTCTCTTTCCAATTTTTTTTGTTCAGCTTCACTGTCTAATCTTTTTTGTTCAGCCGCAGCTTCTCTTTCCAATTTTTTTTGTTCAGCTTCCCTGTCTAATCTTTTTTGTTCAGCTTCACTGTCTAATCTTTTTTGTTCAGCCGCAGCTTCTCTTTCCAATTTTTTTTGTTCAGCTTCAAATCTCCTTTCCTCTACCTGCATCTGCAATTTCTTTTGTTCAGCAGCAGCCTCAGCTTCTTTTTCTAATCTTTTCTCTTCCGCCATAGCTTTTCTTTCTTCTGCAGCTAATCTTTTCTCTTCTGCAGCTAATCTTTTCTCTTCTGCAGCTAATGCTTTGTCATATTGAGCAACTGCCCATTGTTCTAATTGTTGACCAGTCTTATCAAGAGCTTTCCCTTGTGTAATGAAATAATCTAAAGTAGACATGATGCCTAACAATAATACTAATCACCTGAATCAATAATAATAATACCCCAAGTTCTCAATGACCTGATTAATCAGTATACTATCCCAATATCTGTGGGTCACAAGCCTTTAATAAGGTCTTGTATAATAGTAATAATAATCAGGTACTGGTCTATACCATAATCCAAGTGCAGTGCACAGGCAATTGTGTCTTATGAAATATACCCATATAAAACATATGTCAACCAACAGAATACATAAAGTACAAATAGGACTGACAATACAAGAACGTTTGCAGAAATCAAAATAAATCAAATAGGGAAATCAATGAAGATAATCACTGAATCTGCAAAGAATAACAACACAAATGACGTCACAATATATGAATATAAATTATGAATAGAACTGAAAGATAGAAAAGGTTAGACCAACAAATTACAAACAAATCAAAACAAAACTAAAGAAAAAAGAAATATTACAAAAATAACAATAATTACAGACTTCACAGCTAACACAAAAGCAACAGTTGTCGCAGCAAATTTTCAATCAAGAAAATTGCACCTATAGAAAACGCCCACAACGGACCCTCTATGACGTGGGATACTCTGTTGTGAGGACGCCGCCCAACCTTAAACACAACCCGCTGACATAGAAACTAACATACTATACAAACAAATAACATGTAAACATAAATATATATAAATTATGTGTATGATAGTATGTGTTGCAAAATAGGCTCAGTCTTACAGTAATGGCAAAGTTATTTTTCATGAAAACAAACAAACTGCCACTTTATTCAATTAAACATTCTGGCCTTAAATATTAAAGTTCATATATGGCAAACAAGAAGATCCATCGATGAAACCAGGACTTCTTAGTTCACAAATACTGTCTTTCTGTTAACACTGACAAGAATTGATCCAACTGTTCTGTGAAACTCTATAATGTCTAATGTAAAAAATGTCAACAACGCTGACCTACATACTGCATTCACTTGACAGGTCACGTGACGAAGCGTTGACAAAGAGCAAACCAATACTGCAAGTGTGTCGTATCAGCCACAGGAAACGGTCTGGTATCGGTAATCTGTTGACTTCTGAATTTCTGCGAGGTCAAACCCAGAAAGCTGGTCCACCAGTTGATAAAGTTGATATTTAGTTGGATATAATATATGTTGATAAAGTACACCAGAACACTCCTAGGCGGGAAGACAGGCGTCTATCATCATCAGTTGACAAGATCCCTATGGTGTTGCCTGCCCCACTGTAGTGTATGGAATGTCAACTTGACCTACGCAGTGTTGTGTAGACATGGATGGAGTGTATAATGTGCGAATGATGATAAGGGTTCGTGTTGTTGACAAATGTTCTCTTCTCACACTCATGTATGACCGGAAGTCATCGACACCAACGACTGTGTACCTTTTCTAAAGTTTAATTGGACGTACACACTCGACAGCACAGATAGTGACAAATCACAGGTTGCCATAATACATCATAGTACAGTGGACAAATGGTCTTGCAATGTTACATGGGCACTCATGTAGAATAATGGTATAATGGACTGTCAATAGCCAAGCACTCAGTATCGCCCATACATATATCATCTGACGTCACTGACTGAGCACGTCAGCTTGTAAACAATATTTCAGATGACTTCTAAACCTAATCTCGTTTAGCAACGATTCTTCAACATAATGTTCAGCACATATTTTTCCATATAATAATATTGAACCGCTAACAATGGGTTCTCATGTGTAGCAGTGATCTCTGGACTGATCAAGCGATAATACGGGCATCCCTTTTCTCTTCTTGAAAGTCCTACATGTTTTGGTTCCAAGATGGCTCCACTCGTGAACTGTCACTCACGTTTGAATACAGATAATGAATCTGTTCTAAAGTTAGTCATTCATACAACATTTCGTTGCTCTGTAGATTTGGTCATGAACAATAGACTGCATTCTACAGAATATAGTGCTGCTAGGAATCGAAGTCGTTTTTCATCGAGTCAAATATATTCTCTTAAACATTCAAATCGTAATTATCGACAATGGTGGCTTCGATCGAGAGTTCATAAGAGTATCTTTGATTACCTTGGTAGAGGGAATATGAAACTGCCATTCCTTGGCAAGATGAATAAACACTGGGGTAAAGCATACACGATAGGTCTAGACGACTATCACTTTCCCCAAAACCACTGAGATCACTTTTTCAAGGCATCAAGCCGACATAGCAAAACACACACAGTCCCTATCAGGACGAAGCCAAATCACACCACACTCTAGCGACACAGCCGCCGAATAGCCTTTGACCGCGGAGTTCAAGGGAAAGTAACTCATTAGACAAGCACTATATAATATTGTAAGATATCAAAGGACTGCACGTAACAGTGGTCGGGTAAGAAACAAACGAGCCTATTCTCAGAACTACTGGCGGAACAAAGGGGCCAGTAAAGATAGTCTCACTTGGAGGAAACCGATAGAAAAGTAATGATAGACTTGGCCTGCCTCACTCCTAGTTTACTAGTTAGGACAAACCTATTCTTCATAGACTAACCTCAACCAATGAAATCAAGTTACGCCAATTTGACTGTTCAAAAAACGCGTCCCCTAAAATGTAACTCCGAAGATTTTCAAAGTTGAGCGGTTATCACTGTGTATGTCTGTATGTCTTCCATTTCTTTTTTCTTCAATATCTCCGTTATTATTAAAGTTATTTTAAAAATAGAAAGTGATTATTAACCAGACAATTGTCCTTTATCTAGCCAGTATATTTTCATTTACTTCTTTATCATAGTTTTCATCTTAGTACTTTTCTTCTTTCTTTATTCAGAACAACCTATTTTTATTCTAAACCAGATAACATATTATAGGAATTAATATGGCATTCTAATAAACAATATTATCGTTTCTGTTCTTTCCTTTTAGTTCCTTCTATAGAATCCATTACATTATCTACGTTTTCTTTGCCCCCTTTCTCTACCCTGCACACAATTGGTTCGCTAGTTTCAGTTTCAAAATGCTCAAGTTAGGTTTTATTTTGTCACTTTAAACCAGCGGTGGCCAAACTACGGCCCGCGGGCCAGATCCGGCCCGCCAACCAGTTTTGACCGGCCCGCCAACCTGTTTTGGCCGGCCTCTTATTGTTGATTGAAGCCACACTCTTCACAATGAAATAACACACAAATGTATGTTTGAAATAAATAATTACATGTCATATTACAAATTACAAAACAAATTAAAACAACAGATTCATTATATTTTTTTACAGTAATTTAAGTCCGAAGACTGGTATGAATGTCTTGGCAGATGTGCAGTACAGTAGTTTGCCGATGCGTTCTGTACGTGGTTCATTATACAAGTATATGTAAAACTAAATCTCAGAACGTTATTTTTTAAGGATTTTATAGGTCTGGCCCTCTGGTGTTACCCTTTACCATAATCTGGCCCTCGGCCAACCTTAGCTTGGCCACCACTGCTTTAAACCATCCTCTTCCCTCTTTCTCTCACTTCAAACGTGATTTAAAAAAAATTGGTTTGCTGCCAATTGTCTATCGGTTGTTTTCTAAAAATAGTACTGGTATAGAAAAAGTGGGGGTTTGAGGGCGGGACTTGCCCGCTGGCTAACGAAAGATTCAAATGCTTTATTTTAAACCTTGGCGGTAGTGAAAAAAAATATGCTCTAACAACCGTTGCTTGGGCTGTTTTTATTAATAGATTCTAAGAATGCGTTTGCGGGTGGTAACCCTTTTGAACGATATTAGTAAAGAAAATTCAAATACTGTGTCCAATTCTTAGTAACAGTGTGACCTTGGTCCTCAACGTTTTTCTCAAATCTACTAGTGGGGTTATAGCGGAAAATTTACCTTACTAGGTTTTTTTGAAAAGAGGAAATTGAGCGGGGTGTAAAAAAGGAGTGATTTTATCACATATAACAGAACAATTGAAGTAATATTTTAATGATTTAAATTAGTTGGGGGCTCATGAAAACGCTCAAAATTATTACTCCTCATAGAAGGTCATGGAAGATAGAAAATTTACACAGCCTGGATCCTATCAACCGTAGTACGGTACCTGATTTTTTAAATTGCTATGAGGCTCCCTAGATTTGAAGCACCATTCTTCAATTCACATCTCTGCCAAGAGTAATCTTGCGCTAAAGGTAGATAACTTTGAAGACCCTCAGTACGTACTCTAAAGTATGGCCAGTGATGGGCCATTACATCATAGCAAGGGCAGAAAATACTGTGACAAATGTTAGAAGGCGAATCAAAAAACTTAATAACAGCTTTACCTGCAGGAGCTACGACCTCATTCCAGTACCAGTAGACAGCGACTAATGTTGAGTATGTAGGATAATACCACTCCTCTCTGTGCTCATCAACTTCCGACAGATGCTCGTTCCAATCAGCTCTCATAAACACTGGTTGGCGCTCAACAAGCTACCGAAAGTAATCAGAAACGTTGACTGTCAACCCGTTGTATATCTGATCAACCTGTTGGAGGGTAACAGTGTATGTTTTGGTCTTTACTCGAAGATAAGAGTTTTTTTATTGAAGCTAGTATCATTCATTCATTCGTTCGTTCGTTTGTTCAATGGTTCGTTAAGTCATTCCATTTGTTCGTTCGTTCGTTAACTCATGCATTCAATCATTAAATCATTTATTCCATTTATTAAATAATTTATTCATTCATTCATTCACTCACTTACTCATTCATTAATTCATTTATTCACTCTTTGGGCATTTACTCATTCATTCTTTAATTCATTCATTTGTGCATTCATTCATTCACATATTCATTTATTCCCTCATTCACCTAGTCATTAATTCATTCATTCATTCACTCATTCACCCACTCACTTATTCACTAATGCATTCATTCATTCACTAATTCATTCATATATTCATTTACTCACACCCTCATTCATTCACTCATTCATTCCTTCACTCATTGATGCATGCATCCCATCCGTCCATTCATTCACTTATTCGTACATTCATTTACTTCTTATTCATTTATTCAATCACTCAGTCATTCAAACATTCAATCATTCAGTAATTCATTTATTAAAATCACTCATTCATACATTCACTCATTCATTCATCACCAATTCATTCTTTCACTCCTTCACTCTTTCATTCATTTATCCATTTATTCATTCACTTGTTCAATTATTCACTCATTCATTCACTCATTCATACATTCACTCATTCATTCACTCACTCATTCATTCTTTCATTCATTCATTCACTCATTTATTGTCCGTCAGCTCCCCATGCCGCATAGGTCTCCATGACTCCAAACGACGTCCTCCTCTCCTGTCCCATTCGCTCGAGGTCTTACAGTATGTTCTAAAAAAAAAAAAAACTGCTTTCATTTTTGTCTCCCGTTCTCTTCTCCATGAGTTTTCCTGTCTCTCTCTCCACCTCTTTTACTCTATGTATTACAGAGCATTGCCGTTATAATGTTGTCACCTGAGTTCCTCATTCTGTCATATTCATCACCAACTTCTTGTTCTACCCAGGTAACCTCTCTTTCATGTATCTTCTGTTTCTTTACGAGAGGGTTTCAAAAAGATGTGTTGAACTGCTTACTTGCTTTGGTCACACACGCACATTCACTGTCTCCCACACATATTCGTATTGTCCCCCGCCCGACACATTAGCATTGTCTCCCACACACTCATTCTGTCCCCCACACGCATTCAGTCTCCCACACACACTCAGTCTGCAATCTACATGTTCACTCTGTCCCTCCAACACAAATTCACCTCACTCATACACATTCACTCTGTACCTCCAGCACCGATTCACCTCTCTCACACATATTCAGTCTGTCCCTCCAACACAAATTCATCTCTCTCACACATATTTAGTCTGTCCCTCCAACACAAATTCACACCTCTCACACACATTCAGTCTGTCCCTCCAACACAAACTCACCTCTCTCACACACATTAAGTCTGTCCCTACACCACAAATTCAGCTCTCTCACACATATTCAGGCTGTCCTCTACATACATTCATTCTGTTCCTCTACACACATTCATCTTTTCTCACACATATTCAGTGTCCTCTCCACGCACATTTACTGTCCCTCTACACACATTCATTTTTTCTCACACGTATTCATTGTCCTCCCCAGGCATATTTACTGTCCCTCTACACACATTCATCTTTTCTCACACGTATTCAGTGTCCTCCCCACGCACATTTACAGTTAAAATTACCGCAGCCTGGTTAGCCATCCAGTCTGGGTAGCCCATCTTAAAGTTGACGTGGTCAAGCTTTTCCTTGGCATAATCCTTCGTCTCCTTGTCCAACCAAGGCGTCTTTTCCAGCTGGTCTTTAAGAGCCAGCTTTATATTGTCTGTGATGTCTGAAACCTGAGGGGTAGAATTAAATCTGAGAGGATGTCTGAACCTAAGAGGAAGAGTTAAATCTCAGATGATGTCTGAAACCTGAGGGGAAGAGTTAAATCTCATATGATGTCTGAAACCTGAGGGGAAGAGTTAAATCTCAGATGATGTCTGAAACCTGAGGGGAAGAGTTAAATCTCAGATGATGTCTGAAACCTGAGGGGAAGAGTTAAATCTCAGATGATGTCTGAAACCTGAGGGGGGAGAGTTAAATCTGAGATGATGTCTGAAACCTGAGGGGGAAGATATAAAACTGAAATAATGTCTGAAATCTGAGGGGAAGAGTTAAATATCAGATGATGTCTGAAACCTGAGGGGTAGAGTTAAATCTGAGATGATGTCTGAAACCTGAGGGAAGAGTTAAATCTCAGATGATGTCTGAAACCTGAGGGGAAGAGTTAAATCTCAGATGATCTGAAACCCAAGAGGAAGAGTTAAATCTCAGATGATGTCTGAAACCTGAAGGGAAGAGTTAAAATCTCAGATGATGTCTGAAACCTGAGGGGAAAAGTTAAATCTCAGATGATGTCTGAAACCTGAGGGGAAGAGTTAAATCTCAGATGATGTCTGAAACCTGAGGGGGGAAGAGTTAAATTTGAGATGATGTTTGAAACCTGAGGGGGAAGATATAAAACTGAAATAATGTCTGAAACCTGAGAGGGAGAGTTAAATTTAAGATGATGTCTGAAACCTGAGGGGGAGAGTTAAATCTGAGATGATTGTCACGGATTGCCTCCCCTTAGCTCTGCAGTAGTTTTCCACCAGTGGCCAACACTCAAGAGTATCTAATATGGGTCTTCAAAAGTGTTTACCTTCGCATAAGATAATAACTCTTGGCAGAGTTGTAGATAGAAGGATAATGATGCTTCTATCTCAAGGGAGTGCTCACAAGATGTTTTCAGTAGTCAAGAACAATGCTGCATAAGGCAGAGCACTATTAACTTATATCTGATCTGTCGCCTTTCGTGAAGAATTAAGCAATGGTTTTAGCCCGTTCAAGCCCCCAGCTGGTGTAATCCTGCGAAATTCTTTTTATAAGTATTTGCTCTTGTCGTGAAAGATTCTAATCCACATATATAAAGTATCAGGTAAATACAAAGCCTAACAAATAAATTTAATAAAAGGAAGAAGAATGGTAAAGAACAGTGCTGTCACAATGACTGTACTCGAAATCCCCTTTGTTTTATGCTTCGTCTGCAAATTATAACGCCTTCACGTTGATAGTAAAAGCCTACTGTATTATTATTACCCGCTTTCTTCAATGAAACGTGTGCTGTATTTCTTGGAAAAACAGTGAGATACGCAAGCTGAACAATGACCTAATTTTAATATCTCATTCATTCCATTTTATACACGGCGTAACTAAAGACAGATGGACTAACGGATAGAGAGAAGGGAGAGGCATAAAGCCGAACACGTGCAACAGTAAACACGCGTCGCGCGATACACAATTACTACTATCACGCGTGTAAGGCCACATGCACTAACTTTTTCGGACGGACAGTGATAAAAACACTAACCTTCCCAGAGTTAGGTTTTAAAATCTTGAAAAACGCTTATTAGAAAAGATAACATTAGATGGGTTTACGTTTGAAAACATTACAGTACCCAGACAGCACATCTTCGAAACAGGAGGTAGAAGAAATTGCATATTTGGAACGCAGCATCTTAGCTCTTTTAAATTTGTATATTTGGGTTCCTTAGGGCTTGCTGACAAAGAATATGTTAAGTGTTATGCAAATAGTCTAGGAATTAACAAGTTATAGCCAAAATAAAATGATGGTGCTGTCAGACAACACCCAAAATCAGAATCGCTCAGTGGTAGATTTTTTAAACCACCATTGTACGGGAAATGGGCCACAAGTTACATTTGAACTGATTGGCTGGAATGATATGTAAGGCTAAACACGATTAGTCGGACTATAAATGCTATCCTTGGTTGTTAGGGGAGACGTAGGAAGGTAACATTTTTTCAAACACTTGTCGAAACGTGGCTCCATTGGCCAGACTCGCTGATATAATCACTTAGGAGCGTTAGTTCGAGACCACTAGTTCAAATAAGCTTGATAAAGCAACAGTGCGTTGAAGCCAGCTCATATTTTTGCTAAATAAAAGCCTGGAACATAAGCAGATGGGAATTTGTGCCAGTATTTGTGCCAGAATTCATTGCTAGTCAACGTATCTGTGTTTATTCTATGAATTGTGGTAAGCTTGAAACATTCAGTATCTTTTAATGAAAATTGAATGTGAATTGTTAATTTATGCCTGTATATATGTGTAGTTCAGTAGCAAACATGATGTAAAGCCTATAATGCTCCAGCCTGAACAGAAGGTGTGGGAGGAAAGTAAAACGGCATGGAATGGCCAAACAGTACACTGACACCTAGATGATTGACTAGAAAGAAATAATGCTGGAAGTGCAGAGGCGTAGTAACCATTAAGGAGGTTAATACTGGTATAAAGTATTTCAGATGAAGCTGACAGTTGGCCTAACGCTCTGAACTCAATGTTTGTGATGTATTGTGCTCAGTGTAAAAAGAGAGTATAAATTAGTTATGAAGTAGAAGGTACATCCTTCTTGTTTTCAGGGACCGTGGTCTTGATGGTATTGAGCAGCACCTGGTCAGAGCTTTGCTGAATCCAGAGTCGGACAGCATACTCCTTGGTCCATTTAGCTATCAGTGAGGTGTCTTCAGAGCCCAGGGGAGAAATCGAGCAGAGGAGTCTTTTCCTGCCGCCATCACGCAAGATAAGCTGATGTGGCCAGCTGAGCTCAAAATTATGTACCCCCATCTTAAAATAACATTGTAACATAAACTTAAGAGGGGAAGTAAATTGTTTTAATATCAGGAACTGAGAACATCTCCAATACTAGTTCCAATAAAGACAAACTATTGAAGTCATGATGACAAATACCAACAGAGCTTGAACAAAACAAAACCAGTATTACCTCATATTACTACTACACAACTGACACACATAGGATACTTTTAATAATATATGTCACTACAATATTCATATTGATAAATTCTGTACATATAACTTGTAAGTAAAATTGATTGTGATTCCTGGTTCCCTTTGTATTTGAATCAGGACACATATTCATTCATAACAGCAAAGAATACATATTGTTATTTGAAAAGTTATCAGTGTCTCCTTTAAGATATCCTTTAGAGTGTTATATGTATGTGAGTGTCACAGTGTTGTCAAGTGTGGTGGAATAAATTAAATTGTTTATCTGTCTGTTGTTGTTATGACTTACACTTCATCATATACATACCCTAGACATACAACGTAGTCATCACACTATTCCAGAATAATTCTGACTGAGGTATACATATGTGGCAGCAAGTAAGGTTATATATAATACACTACTCTTATTAGATATATATACCTTCACAGCTGATCTCAGTCAGTACACTAAGTCCCCTATAAATATTTATAACATCCCACTTCACCACAGCTCTATAGATGTAAATATATGTCTAGATGTATATATATATATATATATATTAAAGAGTCTTTCTCATACGTTTGCTTTCATACCTATAATAACTGAATCAACTATGATTGATTTGTTTTAAAATAACATGTAACAAATTTAATAATCTATTAGTTTTAAACAGGTTAAAATAACGATGGAATGATGGTGAATTTTAGATGTAAATAAAAAAGTATTTTCACTGAGACAGGGGTGAGGATTTATAAACAAAAGACCTTTTGCTGTTTCTTTAATAAGAACTTAGCTGGTCTAAGTGAGTCCTGCAGCCGTGGTTTCGTCAATTCTTGTGTGATGAGGGCACTTCTCCACACAACTCGTCCATTGTAGGTGGTTATTGTTGAATCCCTGCTCTTGACTGCAACTAGTGGCGTAGAAACTTTAGTCTTGCAGCTTCGTACCACGAACTTTAAACAAAATAAACAGAACAAATGCCTCTGCTAATTACACTGGGTTGGAAGATTAATAGGCGCTTTGTCTCGCTGTCCATCCACCAATGTTAGCGTCTCTGAATAATTAGATCTTTTAAGCATACACAGCGTAACTCAGGTAATATTATTAGAAATCACCGCTATTCTTCTGGGTATTCTAATGGAAAACTATGTGCTTGGACAGCGCAAGTACAACGATTTGTGCTTGAACTAAAATTATGAATTTACATATCTCACAAAATGATACCATACACTTGATGCACATGGGATTTAATCATCACTCATCACTGCTCCTTTGAGAGTCTAGGATTGCTGTTGCTTTCGCTTTTTGTTTTAGCAAATTAGCATAAAACAAACACCAGCGCTTGCTATAGTGGTTTATGAACATACTATTTTTACATGTTGAGGTTGCAAGCCTCCTATGACTTGTATAGCCGCTTAGCAAGTACAGACATGTCAAATTCACATTGTAAAAAAATGTTTACACTCACCCCAAAATTATTCTTTTGGGAACACAATCTCCTGGAACAGATGTATGGACTCAGCAACGTTGATGCGATGCTTCGAATACTTGTCTGGGTAATTTTAGAATCCCTCTTTTGACTTGATTCTGATTCCTTAAGTTTTTAGTCTCTGTATTTTTTTTTTTTTTTTTTTTTTTTTTTTTGCGTACGCCCGCTAATACTCGAGGCGAAATCTCAGGTTATTATTTTATGTCTAACCTGACATTGATTTTACGTGAGTATCCCTTTATTTCTTGTACAGAGACAGGTGTCCCTCGCCATTCAGGCAAATACTCGCCGATTTAGGAGGTACCCATTGCAGCTGGGTCGGCTCAGGAGCCGCCAGTCCCTGGTCGACGACACTCCTTCAAATGTCCTCGCCAGGTCTCGAGTTAATCCAGTCCAAATCCCGGTCGACGAAAAATCCTCAAATGCCGTCGCCCGGGTTTGATCCTGTATCACCCGGTCGCCAGAGCGGTGTTGTAACCACTACGCTAGCGCGGCTCCCTCTCTGTATTTAAAATTGCGGGTTCTCTTTTAAGTTATAAAGACGCCCAAATACTTCGATCTGTCACTTATAATTTTGGAATTCTTTGTCCGATCCTTCTCTCTGGCTCTGTGGGATTGCTACCTTGACGTGGTGATACAGTCTGAGTTTTGTCTCTGAATTGTTAGATTATAAATCTCAATTTTTCCTTCCAAGTGCCGTATGGTATTTCCGACGAATTTGCCACTGAAATGCGCTGTCTATTCCGTCTCTCAAATTAAACTAATCCAATCTCTTTTTAACTATGTGGGTTGGGGTGTTAAATCATTTCTCTCTCCCCCCCCCCCCCCCCCCGCGTATTTTACAATTTAAACGTGTGACTTCTTTCAGATATGTCAGTAACACTTCCAATTGCACCTTATGCAACCTTATCAACACCTCTGAGAACTCATTTCCTGCCCAACATAATCTCCCCAGACGGTCATCTGTATTATTGATACAGAACGTCCATCGGAAGCGATTATCTAATTATCACCTGTGTCTTCGCACTTCTCTCAGACGGCTTTCTCTTCACGTTTACTGTCTGCATCAAAGGTGGTTAGACGATTTAAGTGATAAACGTATTATTCGCTGACCTGTCTAACTAGCCTGATAATACTACGGTTCATATGGTGAAACGCAAACAAATCTGGAAGCGGCTAGTCAAGAAATATAGGTGCATAAATTATGCCAAATAATTGGACGATGAGGGCGGAAAATGAAGAAATAAAGTGATAATGTACGAGATAACGAAAGTGATGTAAACGAACATACACAAATATCGTTACAATGATGTCTGAAACCTAAGAAGGAGAGTTAAATTTGAGATGATGTCTGAAACCTGAGGGAGAGAGTTTAATTTCAGATGACGCCTGAAACAAGAGGGGGACAGTTAAATCTGAGATGATGTCTGAAATCTGAGGCGGAGAGTTAAGTCTGAGATGTTGTCTGAAACCTGAGGGGGGACAGTTAAATCTGAGTTGATGTCTGAAACCTGAGAGTGAGAGGTAAAAATGAGGTGATGTCTGAAACCTGTGGGGGAGAAAATGATGTCGAATATGGTATACTGAGAGGGGTACCAATGGTCGCCTTGCTTCAGTATGATGGGTATGATCTATAGGATGTTGTCAAGAAGGTCTCCATAAATTGGGTCGTTAAGAAAGAAGAAGACCTATTTGTCACGTAGGGTTTATATTCATTTAATTTCCTACATCTTCTTCCTATTCTTTCACATAAATTCTCTCTTTTATTATCTCTGTATTTTTTTTCCTGTGTATTTTTCATCCATTCGTTTTGCGAATATTATTTTCATATAATTCGCAAAACTTTACCTGTTTTCCTTTCTCTAAAACTGAGAATCGCGCTAGGACGATATTACGTAGATGTCAGGGCTGCAGGGCGTCAGAAGGCGTGATAAGTCGGTTCGCTGAACACAGGACGTAGAAAATCGTCTACATTCTCACCGAGCGCGCGAGCTTCTTCTTGGCATTAGTCCCGGTGAGGTGTGATACTTTACATCTGCACCGGTCAGTATCCAGACATTTGTCTGGAAAATCCCAAACTGACACGGCGCTCACGGTGGGCCATGGTCAGCTGTAGTGTGAAAACTGCCCTGCAATGGAGTCAGGCTGTCTGGGATTTGAAACTGACACGCGTACATCGTGGTCAGTAGGTGACAGTTACGACACGCGTTAAGCGGACGTAAATGTTGGGAGTAGGGGAGATAATTTCGCGTGGCGAAATAGTTTGGGCCCTTTGTCTGATTTTAAGATATTGGCCAAGTTTGAAACTTTAATTTCATTCTCGCTCATAGACTCCACAGTAGATAGGTCGCTCGAAAACAGAATAGCTGTTAGCGAAGATCTCAGTTTGTTTCGGCAATTTGTCGAACTTCTAGACTTCCAGAAATATTTTCAGCATTTTTATTCTTAAGTTGTGCGACTACCTGTAATTCTGTGGTTGAGGTAATTAATATGATAGATATATAGATTTTGTGAGTGTTAAAGTGTTAAATCGCTTAATTCATTTTAATCTATTTCTTTAGCGCAGAAGAGAAATAAAGTGGTAGGCTATTATATTTTCTAGGGAAGCATTCAGTGGAAAGCAGACTAAAAATTTAAAATTTCTAGCTTATAACGGCAATTTGTAGCTATTTATGAATTTAATTTAACTGCTAATACTCAGTCGAGTGTATTTTTCTAAACTAACGTATAAACTCTAGAATCCAGCCTCATGAATGGTGACGGAATACGCACGTGTTCTTAATTTATGAGGATTGCTGATTTTTAAATATAACTTACGTCACGGGAAGTTTAAATGATAAGCAAAGCTCTCTGCTTGCAAGTTTAAATGTAAGTTTTAACCAGTACAGATTCTGTTTATTATATTATATGTGTTATTTTTCCTCCACACAGTGAAAGTTTTGGGGTGACCCTAACTTTACCAGCACCTAGTAGTAGTTTCCATACTTGTGAAGAAATAGACAGTCCTTATTTTGAATCACGTGGGTTTTCTCAAGTAACACTGATCTGACGGTGCAAGTTAGACAGAAATACTAATATCCCTATAACGGGTTTTCAAAGACTGTAATGATAAATACTGGACCTTGGAGCCAGCACTTAATTTCTTCTAGAAACTCTATATATAATTTGCTGCCTGGTGGCGTGAATATTAACAATCATTTCCCGACTAGATTATATCTTGTGGACAAATCTGTGGTGTGACTAAAGTGAATCCTATACTGAGGGAAGGCACCGACCTGACATTCATCATTTTTTAGAAACCTACGCTATTGACACTGTGCTCTGCTAACTCCCGCGCCTGGAATAATTGTTAGGTGACTTAATCAGATATTTGAACAAATTTGCATACCCCAGTAGTCGTTCCCGGAGACTCCAAGTTAAATACGTCTTTTGGAACTGGGGACTTCTTGGCAGAAGACTGCATTTTTTTGAGTCTGTGTGAAAATCTAAAATCAATGTGTTCCAAGAGGCAGCAAGCAAAGTCGTGAGTACAAGTATGAGAAGCCATGGCGGAATGAATGAGTGTACGCTGGTTTGAGTGATATTTTTCACTATTTTATCTTTGACACCCTGTTGCTGTCCTAATTTTTTTTTCAATCTGCATAATTTGTTGCTAAGGCTAGAGTTCTTGTGTTTTGTCTTAGGTTAAATCAGATTTTTTTCAAACTCTGTGCATATAATTACGAGATAAAACAAAGACAACTCTTAGACTCAAACCCTATGTATCTGTGACTCGGGCGCCATCATCTGTTCTCTTAACGGGGCCGGGCTAAACCTAGAGTTAACACTATAACGGGGCTATCATCCTTGCAACATTTCCTTGATTTTTTATGACTATGTGTATATGTATTTTCCTTGATGTACTTTCTTTGATGTTGTGAGCCGATTTTTCCTGATAATAAAATCGCTCTTGAACTTAATAATCGTGTTTGGTCAGCTCGTTCTAGATAATATATATATCATTGTTATAGTTTTCCCACGTCTGTGTGTTTACCTGTCGTCACGTGTATGTGCGTGCCTGTGATTGATAGAAATATACGTAATATGTATATTGGTGTAGTCTGTCTGACGCTGTAACAACTGTTGTAGAAGATAGGTGAGAGAGAGAAGAATTCTTTTTCGCTTTCAGAGACAGCCACTATATCAAATCTATCATCTCACGTGTGTGGAAATTCTATTACCTTTCACTAACTCTCACTGAGTCTATCACCTATTCAAACCTATTCAGAAGGGACCAAACCTAGTCTTAATTCTCCTATCGGAAATCTACGACAAATGAGGGCTCGTTTCCGGTCTTTGAACTTAGAATAGGAAGACGAGTACGACAAACGTGGACTCGTCTATCTGTATTTTGAACTTAAGATTCTGTATTCTGATATAGAGTAAGAGTGTGATGTCTTGTGAGTTGTTATATCTTTAAATAATTACCCCCTAGACTAGCGATCTGTTTACGGGCGTGCTGACCACACAAACTAATAAGTTTTTTTTTTTCCACAGCATCTTTGAATAATATACATTTTGGTTACAGGTTGATTTGTCGGGATATATGTTAACTGCTGATTGTAATACTAAATGCTGGTAAAGTGGTGAGTGTATAACATTCACTGGGTACTGAGGCAGAACGGCGTTTGAACTAAGTTAAGGAGTGTGTTTCGGACTTTTTTGTCCAGATTAATTCCCTCCCTTACCCGATCTGACTTCAGGGGCGAACTTATAGTGGATTTTTAAAAATTAAGGGATTATTTTTCTCTTTAATGTTTGCAATATTCTTTTGCTTTTCCACTGTAGCAACTTATTTTTCAGAAGTAATCTTAACTACCATTTATTTGGCGTAGTCGTGTTTTGCATTAAGTGCTTTATTGCCGATAATAGCAGCGATAGTTAGATTTTATTTTGGAGGAGGTATCCCAGGGTTAAGGATATCATCTTTTGAATTTTTGGGTTTTTTTTTTCTCGTAAGTGGTAGGAACCAGGTTATTATTTTTCCTATTTTCTATCTCCACGTGTCTCAGTCACTGACATAATATGGCCGAGAGGGCAAAGCTTAGACAACTCCTCAGGGACGAAGCGAGAGAGGAGGGACTGGAAGGAGAAGAAGCGAAAGCATTTGTCAGAGACGAACTTGAGAGATATGATGCGGAGAGGAAAGCAGCGGAAGCTAAGGAAAAAGCAGCCGCAGATTTACAGCAGAAGAAGATGGATGAGGAAATGGAAATCCGCAGGATGCAGCATGAGGAAAGAGAGAAGGAGAGACAGCGTGAGGAGAAAGAGAAGGAGAGACAGCATGAGGAAAGAGAGAAGGAGAGACAACATGAGTTGGCTCTTAAAGCTCTAGAACTTCAAAGTCGTGGTGCTGCCTCTACCTCCAGCAATGGAGAGTCTTCTCCTCATTCTTCCTTAACTGACCCTGCCAACACTCAATCTCTTCAACTAAATGCTATGTCTTTCACTCTTGAATCTTTCCCTTGTCCAAATGAGAAGATTGACACTTGGCTAGAAAAATTTGAGAAAATTGCAACTCTGTACGGTTTAGAGAGGTCGCGTTGGAATATGAAACTTTCCCAGGCCCTAAAAGGTTCTGCTTATGATGTTTATTCTAAGCTGGAAAGTAGCCAACAAGACGACTACGATGTGTTGAAGAAAGCGTTACTGGAGCGCTTTGAAATGAACGCTCGCAAGTTTTTGCAACTGTTTCGCAACAGCCGGAAAGAGAATTCTGAAACTTTTCACCAGTTCTCATCTCGTCTTAAGGGATATCTAACAAAGTGCCTTGAGCTTTCGCAGCTCCCCTCTACCTATGAAGGTCTTGAGGAACTTGTTCTAACTGAACAAATAAAGAACACTTTGTCTGCTGATACCCGGAGATTTCTCGCTGAGCAGGGGGCAGAAAAAACTTGAAGACATTTTGGAAAAGTCTGAGCGTTATCACAATGCGCTGGCTGAACTACCGGCCACAAAGCGGAAACCGACAGAGGAGCATTTTCGAAAACATAACCTAGAGCAATCTTCTCAGGCTTCTAACCAAAACAACCACAGAGAAACTGGACCTCAAAACCCCCCTCCTGAAAAATCCAAGTTCTACAAGAACAAGTACCCCAACCACCCCAAACAGTCTGATCAACCCGACCGCCCTACATGGCAGCGTAGCCAGAAAGGACAAGGTGGCAAAGGGAGAACCCCTGAGCACGGGACATATGATCAGACCGAGCACACTGTGGTGAAGTGGGATGTTATAAATACTTATAGGGAACTTAATGTACTGACTGAGATCAGCTGTGAAGGTATCTATATCTATTAAGAGTAGTGTATTATAGATAACCTTACTTGCTACCACATATCTATATATCTCAGTCAGAATTATTCTGGAATAGTGTGATGCTACGTTATGTGTCTAGGGTATGAGTATGGTGAAGTGTAAGTCACAACAACAGACAGATAAACAATTTAATTTAATCCACTACTCTTGACAACACTGTGACACTCACATACATATAACACTCTACAAAGATATCTTAAAAGAGTCACTGATAAACTTTCAAATAACAATATGTATTCATTACTGGCATGAATGAATATGTGTCCTGATTCAACTACAAGGGAACCAGGAATCACAATCAATTTAAATTACAAGTTATGTACAGAATGTATTTAATATGAATATTGTAGTGACATATATTATTACAAATGTTCTATGTGTGTCAGTTGTGTAGTAGTAAAATGAGGTAATACTGGTTTTGTTTTGTTCAAGCTCTGTTGGTATTTGTCATCATGACTTCAATAGTTTGTCTTTAGGGACTAGTATTGGAGATGTTCACAGTTCCTGATTTTAAGACAAGTAAATTCCCCTCTTAATGTTAATTTTAAAAAGTCAGTTCAAGATGAGGGGACATAATGTTGAGCTCAGCTGGCCAAGTTAGCTTATCTGGCGTGATGGCGGCAGGAAAGGACTCCTCTGCTCGAATTCTCCTCTGGGCTCTGGAGACACCTCACTGATAGCTAAAAGGACCAAGGAGTATGCTGTCCGACACTGGATTCAGCAAAGCTCTGACCAGGTGCTGCTCAGTACCATCAAGACCACTGTCCCACAATTCATACGAATAAACACAGATACGTTGATTAGCAATGAATTCTGGCACAAACTGGCACAAATTTCCATCTGCCTATGTTCCAGGCTTTTATTTAGCCAAATATATGCTGGCTTCAACGCACTGATGCTTTATCAAGCTATTTTAAACAAGTGGTTTCGAACTAACGCTCCCAAGTGTGTATATCAGCGAGTCTGACCAATGAGCCCCGTTTCGACAAGTGTTTGAAAAAATGTTACCTTTCCCCGTTTCCCCTAACAACCAAGATAGTATTTATAGCCCGACCAATCGTGGTTAGGCTTTCATTTGTTGCGCTCCAATCAATTTGGAGTTTACATGGTAGGCTATTTATGTAACGTAAGGTTTTTTTCAAACACGTTATAAAAAATTTTATGAGCAGAAATGATTTCATGCTGTCAGGCAGCCTCACTATTTTATTTTGGGTATAATTTATTAATTCCTGGACTATTGGCGTAACGTTTTACATATTATTTGTCAGCAAGCCCTAAGGAACCCAATTTTCCCACTTTAAAAGAGCTACGTGGCTGCGTTCAAAATATGTATTTTCTACCTCCTGTTTCGAAGATATGCTGTCTGGGTACTGTTATGTTTTCAACCGTAAACCCATCTATTGTTATCTTTCCTAATAAGCGTTTTTTATGATTTTAAAACCTAACTCTGGGGAAGGGTAGTGTATTTTATCACTGTCCGTCTGAAAAAAAAAGTTAGTGCTTGTAGCCTAACACGCGTGATAGTAGTAATTGTGTATCGCGCGACGCGTGTTTAATGTTCGGCTTTCTGCCTCTCCCTTCTCGCTATCCTTTTGTCCATCTGTTCGTTCGTTTTGGTAACGTAATGTAGAAAAAGACATGAATGGAATTTAAAATTTAGGTCATTACGCAGTCTGCCTCTTAATGTTTTTCCAAGAAATACAGCACACGTTTCATTGAAGAAAGCGGGTATAATACAGTAAGCTTTTACTATCAACGTGAAAGCGTTACAATTTGCAGACGAAGCAGAAAACAAGGGGGATTTCGAGTACATTCTTTGTGACAGCACTGTCATTTTACCATTGCTCTTTTCTTTATTATATGTATTTATTAGGCTTTATATTTAATTGATAATTTATATATGTGGATTAGAATATTTCATGACACCTCCCCTCTTAAAACAGACATTATATGTCAGTCCTTTATTCCATATACACATAGAGAAATTTATTATTATTTCTGGGGTTTACGGTGATTCTCATCACACGGATGGCGGCTTAAAAAATCCGCTCCCAAATTGGTTTTTCCAGATATATACTCGATGCTAAAATTATATGGAGCCAGAAGCAAAGACCATCGGAGTAACCTAGAGTTCTCATGCTTAGCCTGTGCTAAAAACGATAAAGGTTTGTGATCTGTTTGCAACTTAAATGCCTTCCCATATAGATAAATATTGAATTTCTTTATTGCCCATATTACTGCAAGACATTCTTTTTCGCTAGTTGAGTAGTTGATTTCAGCTTTATTCAACTTTCTGCTAGCATATGCCACTGGGCTTAATTCCCCATCCAATGCATCTGATTTCTGTAGTAAAGTTGCACCTAGCCCAATATTACTTGCATCCGTCCTTACTATGAATTCTTGACTTAAGTCAGGTAATTTCAAAATGGGTTTACTTGTGAGCTTTTCCTTCAACTCTTGGTAAGTCATTTCACATTGTGGTGTCCATGTAATGCGATCTGGATGTCCTTTACGTGTCAATTCAGTTAACGGTGCACATATGGAATTAAAGTTCTTGATATACTTCTGGTAGAAACCACATAATGAGACAAAGGATCTCACGTCCTTCTTGGTTTGTGGTCTCGGGGCTTTCTGTAGTTTCTCTAAGTTCTTTGGGTCAGGGGTCATGTTTCCCTGATAAACTGTGTGTCCCAAAAATTCCAATTCTTTACATCCAACGCAACATTTGGTTGGTCGGGCTGTTAAATTTGTCTCCCTAAGTCGATCAAACAGCATGTTCAGAGAGTCAATGTGTTCCTCAAATGTTTCTGTTGCTATAAGGATATCATCCATAAAATTTGTTATACAGGGATTATTCAGAGGATCCAATAATTTTCTCATCATTCTAGAGAAGACACTAGGCGCATTCTTCAATCCAAATGGCAATCTATTAAACTCATAGTGTCCTTCTGAGGTACTAAAAGCTAGGTATGGTCTAACCTCAGGCTTTACTGGAATCTGATAGTATCCTTTACTCAGATCCACTTTTGAGAAATATTTAGCTTTATTTAGTCTGGCAAACAGCTGATTTGTATCCGGCAATGGATCCACCTGTCCTTCTGTAATAGCATTCAGTCTCCTGTAATCTATACAGAGTCTATGTTCTCCAGAGGGCTTCCTTAAGAGTACCACACCGGAACTATACGAAGACTCACTGTGCGAAATAATTCCTTCCTTCAACAGATAGTCTATCTCTTCCTTCAAAGCTTTTTCCTTAGCAAACGGAATCGAATATGGTTTCATACAGACAGGTGTGGAGTCTATGAGTTTCATATCATATTCCAATAGGTTTGTATGCCCTGGTCGGTCTGTTAACACCTCTGCATGATTATTTAGAACCTGTTGCACTCTCTCTTTCTGAGTTTTCGTTAAATGTGTACTGATTTTCACCTGTGCTGCTGTCTCACAGGTGTGTAATGGATATTCAAATGATGAAAGTGGTTCCTTTTTCATCTCCATGGCGATGGACAATGTCAACAAGTGTGTCTCTTCCTGATGTTCTCTTTCCAAATATTTCTTCAGGAGATTCACATGATAGATTTTTTCTTTCCCCTTCTTATCTATCTTATAATTTGTTCTAGACACCTTCTCTAAAACTGTATATGGACCCTGCCATCCAATTTGTAACTTATTCTGACTCCCGGGCAAAAGAAGCAGTACCTTCTCTCCCACAGCCAAATTTCTGTCTTTCGCCTTCCTGTTATAATAGGCAGCATGTTTCTTCCTGGCTTGTTTCAAATTTTCATTGGCAAGTTTCCAGCCAGTTTTCAACCGAGTGGTCAGCTCATTCACATATTGGTATGAAGATGTAATGTTTTCCTCTGCCTTTTCATCAGTCCACGTTCTTAACAAAGCTACATATGGACCTTTAATTGTGTGGACCTATTTGTCCATGCACCGGTATGGTCTCTTCCACTTGAAGCTTTATAGTGATGATTTTTCCTTCCAGAATTATCATTCACAAAACGACCGCTACCAATTTTTCTTTTGGGGCTTTCTCCCCTCTTAAAATTCTTGATGAGAGATTTCCTCTCTACATCCTCTTCCTCCAGTTTGTTTAAGTCCGATTGAGGGATTGTCGGCTTATCCTGGGGTAAGACATCCTTTTGCACTCTCCGCATAGTGGCCATTGTAAAACAGTTAAGTGAAGCTTGTCCGTGAAAAGGGGCTTCCCATTCCATTTGGTCCACTTTATCAAATCTATATTTCTTTCTATTATCAGGCCTAATTTTGCTCCGGGGCGTGTCCAGGTCCTGATCTATGTTCCCACTTGTGGGTGTTCCCTCATGTGCTATGCTACACCTTTCTACAAAATTCTCAATGTCCCATCTTGCTTTGGGCCAATAATAATTGTGAGCCACCTTTTGAATGATGGTACCTATTTTCTCATGGTCCCCATCTGGTTTCACATGTAGGCTCCTTATTAAGTCTGTCCTATATCTTTTTGGAAGAACCAGCTGTCCGTGACCATGGGATCTAGTTCCGGCCTTCCTATACATCAACTTGTTTTTCATGTAAAAATCTCCCTTGCCTGGAGTTGTATGACAAGTTGACAATTTTCTGAAACAAGGCTTGAGTGTTTTATCCCCAGCCTGTGCCTTCCTCATCTCTTCTGGAGTGGTATCTAACATAATATCCTCCTCCTGTCTTGAGGTCGACCTGACCTGAAGGGTTGCCATATACACAGGTTTCCTTCTGCAACGGTCAGTGTCATGATTGTCCATCTGACAATTCTTACACCACCTTTTTCCTTGGTTGAAAGATTTTCTTTCATTATATTTCCTTTCATCGAATTGTGGGAATTTATTTTTATTTTCATACCGTGGCCTATCAAATTGGTGCTTACCTTTATTTTGATCCCTAGGATCAAATTTATTAAAGTTCTGTGGTGCCCTAAAGTTATCCACCTGTTTCTTTTTATTACCTGTTACCTCTGCTTGAGCTGCTTGATACCTTTCAGCAACATTTAGCAACTCACCCAGCCTCTCTGCACCTTGTTCCATAAGAAACTTTCTCAGGTCTGGAGCCATGGACTCTCTTAGTTGCTCTATAAGGACCATTTCCTTAAGATCTTGGGTTTTCCCCAGAGAAGTCCATTTCTCCAAGTATGTCTCGATTCGTGCAGAGAACTGGTGATAGGTTTCACCTGACAGTAGTTTAGCATTCCTAAATTTTTTCCTGTAAAACTCTGCATTCTTTTCATACCTTAACAAAAGAGCCTGCTTTAGCATGTCATAATTTTCCTGATCACCTCTGCTCATTTTTGCAAAAACTTCATAAGCTGCCCCACGAAGTCCCTGAGATAACTTTAAGCTCCACCTTTCTCTCTCTAACCCATACGTGGTGGCTAATAGTTCATACCTATTTATATAGCTCTCAATATCATCGTCTTTCTCAACAAAATGATCTAAATGAAAGTTCATAGCTGAGGTTGAGGCTCCCTGAGTAACCGTAGCATCAGAGGCAAAGGGACTGGCACCATTTTCAGGAGCATGGCCTTGAAACTCAAACTCCCTTAGTCGTAACTCATGTTCCCTTTGTAATCTCTTCTCCTCCTTTTCTGCTTCCCTCTCTGCAGCTAATCTCTTCTCTTCTCTTTCTGCAGCTAATCTTTTGTCTTCTCTTTCTGCTTCCAATTTCTTAGCCTCTTTGTCAGCCTCAATCTGCAACCTCTTAGTCTCAGCCTCAGCTTGCAACCTCTTAGTCTCAGCCTCAGCTTCAAATTGTAACTTCTTAATTTCCTTGTCAGCCTCTAACTTTCTTTCGGCTTCAAACCTTCTTTCTTCACGTTCAATAAATTTGTCACATTCCGTTGTGACATAGGCAACCATAACTTGCCCATCTAATCCTAACTCTTTTGCAGTCTGAACCGCAGCAGATCGAAATTTGGCCAGGTCCGCCATTGTCTATTATGTAAATTTATACAATGTCTAACCAACAATTCAATCTCTAATGGACAACACAGGCACCGTGAGCTCAACCTTATTTAATTCCACCCAAGGATACCTTTTAATTCTTATATTCCCTGAAGTGAATTACCCCCAATATTTTTAATAGTTAAAGATTCAAAATCCCAAGAGCGAGACCCCAATATATGTGGTGAAGTGGGATGTTATAAATACTTATAGGGAACTTAATGTACTGACTGAGATCAGCTGTGAAGGTATCTATATCTATTAAGAGTAGTGTATTATAGATAACCTTACTTGCTACCACATATCTATATATCTCAGTCAGAATTATTCTGGAATAGTGTGATGCTACGTTATGTGTCTAGGGTATGAGTATGGTGAAGTGTAAGTCACAACAACAGACAGATAAACAATTTAATTTAATCCACTACTCTTGACAACACTGTGACACTCACATACATATAACACTCTACAAAGATATCTTAAAAGAGTCACTGATAAACTTTCAAATAACAATATGTATTCATTACTGGCATGAATGAATATGTGTCCTGATTCAACTACAAGGGAACCAGGAATCACAATCAATTTAAATTACAAGTTATGTACAGAATGTATTTAATATGAATATTGTAGTGACATATATTATTACAAATGTTCTATGTGTGTCAGTTGTGTAGTAGTAAAATGAGGTAATACTGGTTTTGTTTTGTTCAAGCTCTGTTGGTATTTGTCATCATGACTTCAATAGTTTGTCTTTAGGGACTAGTATTGGAGATGTTCACAGTTCCTGATTTTAAGACAAGTAAATTCCCCTCTTAATGTTAATTTTAAAAAGTCAGTTCAAGATGAGGGGACATAATGTTGAGCTCAGCTGGCCAAGTTAGCTTATCTGGCGTGATGGCGGCAGGAAAGGACTCCTCTGCTCGAATTCTCCTCTGGGCTCTGGAGACACCTCACTGATAGCTAAAAGGACCAAGGAGTATGCTGTCCGACACTGGATTCAGCAAAGCTCTGACCAGGTGCTGCTCAGTACCATCAAGACCACTGTCCCACAATTCATACGAATAAACACAGATACGTTGATTAGCAATGAATTCTGGCACAAACTGGCACAAATTTCCATCTGCCTATGTTCCAGGCTTTTATTTAGCCAAATATATGCTGGCTTCAACGCACTGATGCTTTATCAAGCTATTTTAAACAAGTGGTTTCGAACTAACGCTCCCAAGTGTGTATATCAGCGAGTCTGACCAATGAGCCCCGTTTCGACAAGTGTTTGAAAAAAATGTTACCTTTCCCCGTTTCCCCTAACAACCAAGATAGTATTTATAGCCCGACCAATCGTGGTTAGGCTTTCATTTGTTGCGCTCCAATCAATTTGGAGTTTACATGGTAGGCTATTTATGTAACGTAAGGTTTTTTTCAAACACGTTATAAAAAATTTTATGAGCAGAAATGATTTCATGCTGTCAGGCAGCCTCACTATTTTATTTTGGGTATAATTTATTAATTCCTGGACTATTGGCGTAACGTTTTACATATTATTTGTCAGCAAGCCCTAAGGAACCCAATTTTCCCACTTTAAAAGAGCTACGTGGCTGCGTTCAAAATATGTATTTTCTACCTCCTGTTTCGAAGATATGCTGTCTGGGTACTGTTATGTTTTCAACCGTAAACCCATCTATTGTTATCTTTCCTAATAAGCGTTTTTTATGATTTTAAAACCTAACTCTGGGGAAGGGTAGTGTATTTTATCACTGTCCGTCTGAAAAAAAAAGTTAGTGCTTGTAGCCTAACACGCGTGATAGTAGTAATTGTGTATCGCGCGACGCGTGTTTAATGTTCGGCTTTCTGCCTCTCCCTTCTCGCTATCCTTTTGTCCATCTGTTCGTTCGTTTTGGTAACGTAATGTAGAAAAAGACATGAATGGAATTTAAAATTTAGGTCATTACGCAGTCTGCCTCTTAATGTTTTTCCAAGAAATACAGCACACGTTTCATTGAAGAAAGCGGGTATAATACAGTAAGCTTTTACTATCAACGTGAAAGCGTTACAATTTGCAGACGAAGCAGAAAACAAGGGGGATTTCGAGTACATTCTTTGTGACAGCACTGTCATTTTACCATTGCTCTTTTCTTTATTATATGTATTTATTAGGCTTTATATTTAATTGATAATTTATATATGTGGATTAGAATATTTCATGACACACACCGAGCCGAAACGCATCGGATGCTTATTGACAGTCTCGCAAGGTGGAATTATTGACAGTGATTCCCAACCTGTTGGAGATAGACCCTCAACGCGAGGTATTGTTACTTTGAACGGTTCTCAAACTTCTTGCTTATTTGACACGGGGCTTTCTTATGATTGCATTGTTGCCAGAAAGCTGGTTAAACCCGGTCAAGAGACAGGAGAGACCGTCAAACTTTGTGGAGTTCGTAAGAGTGATGCACCTACAGCGCTTCCCATCGCATTGGTGGAGATACACTCTGACTTTGTCAGAGGGGTGATCAAAGCGGCTGTTATGGATGATCCCATCTACCCAGTCATACTTGGCGGGAGATACGTGTGTATTGGGAAACCGGAAGAGCCGATTGTGGCAGCAGTAACTACAAGAGGGCAAACCAAGAAGGAACGGGAGCCTGCGCCAAATTTGTTACCTATGGAACTTAAAGAAGCGCAATACAAGGACCCTACTTTGGCACCCTGCTTTAGGAAACTGCCCATGGCTAAGGAACCCAAACAGCACGGGGACATTTTTTCTGAGGATGGCGTACTTTATCGGAGAACGGGCAAGCCTGACCAAGGTTACAACCAGCTCCTAGTACCGAAACAGTACAGAAGCCAAATCCTAGAAATGGGGCACTCTCTTCCCTTTAGCGGACATATGGGACAGAACGCCACAAACCAACGTATAACCACTCATTATTGGTGGCCAGGAGTAAACACTGATATTATCAGGTACGTCAAATCCTGTGCCCAGTGCCAACGGGTACCACCCAAGCAACGGACGCCCCCAGTCCACATGGGTGAAATGCCAATAATGGGAACACCATTCGAACGGGTTGTGATCGACATTTTAGGGCCTTTCGAAAGGACTAAAAGAAGGAACAGGTTTATCCTGACCTTAGTCGATACATGCACTTTATGGGCAGAAGCTATCCCGCTAACATGCGCAGATGCCAAGCATGTCGCAGAAGCCCTCGTGCAGATTTTCACTCGGTTGGGATTCCCTCAGCAAGTGTTGACGGATAATGGATCTCCATACCGAAACCTGTTGATGGATGAGATCGTTAAGATCTTGAGGACCCAGCACATCCACACTAAGCCATATACTCCGGCCGGAAATGGGCTCGTGGAACGTGCTAATGGAAACCTCACCATGATGCTAAGTAAGCTGGCACAAGTGAAACCTGAAGATTGGGATCTCTGTATTCCTGCAGCATTATTTGGCTACAGAGAATCTCCTCATACTTCCACAGGATTTCCGCCAGCTACACTCTTATTCGGCAGACCCATTAAGGGCCCGCTTGAAGCCTTACTTCAGTCTCTGACAGACGAGAAGGCTGATGAGACAGTTGTCTCAGCCAGTAAATATGTGTCGGTTTTAAAGGAACGGTTGAAACTAGGGTGGGACCTAGCAACGACTAACTTTAAGCGAGCACGCACCAAGCACGCTAACCGATACAGGAAAGTCGCAGAAGAGAGAGAACTGGAAGCAGGAGAGAAAGTTTTGGTGTTACTCCCTACTGAGAACAACCAACTGAAGATCGGATGGCAAGGGCCGTTTACCGTCCTGAAAAAGATTTCTAAGGCTAACTACCAGATCTCTATTGAAGGAAAGGAGAAGGTTTTCCATTTAAATCTCTTAAAGAGATACTTGGAAAAACCAGTGCCAACCTCCGAACATCTCCTGACGATCGCCAAAACTGACGAAGATGACGATAGTGGCAGGGATATTCCACCGCTATCACAGGAAATCTTTCAAAAATGTCAGAAGCGGCGACGCTCTTTCAAGCGCGCATATGAGACATTCCAGGGGAAGGAAACTTTGAGGAGTGGACTTGAGTAGGAATTGGATAGAGATGGAGGGGGAAGATGAGAGGGAAGAGGACAGACACCCCGAAGCTACGGTTATAGGAAATTAAACTCCATAACGTAGACATGGAGTGCTTCCATATCTTAAAGGGGGGAGGCTCTGTCACGTAGGGTTTATATTCATTTAATTTCCTACATCTTCTTCCTATTCTTTCACATAAATTCTCTCTTTTATTATCTCTGTATTTTTTTTCCTGTGTATTTTTCATCCATTCGTTTTGCGAATATTATTTTCATATAATTCGCAAAACTTTACCTGTTTTCCTTTCTCTAAAACTGAGAATCGCGCTAGGACGATATTACGTAGATGTCAGGGCTGCAGGGCGTCAGAAGGCGTGATAAGTCGGTTCGCTGAACACAGGACGTAGAAAATCGTCTACATTCTCACCGAGCGCGCGAGCTTCTTCTCGGCATTAGTCCCGGTGAGGTGTGATACTTTACATCTGCACCGGTCAGTATCCAGACATTTGTCTGGAAAATCCCAAACTGACACGGCGCTCACGGTGGGCCATGGTCAGCTGTAGT